>JBAIZL010000002.1:266028154-266438154 GCA_036971475.1 Prosapia bicincta
CACTACAGGTTAATTATAGCACTACAGGTTCAATAAACTTACCCGAATCACGTAGCACATTGACCTCTTAACGCCATGAGTAACCCATAACAGATCTGGAAAGTGTGTCTAGATACTAAATAGTTGTAGTAAGTTTATCATGTTAAAATAAGTTTTTATTTAATAATTTGTATTTGCCATCATAATAAATTAAGAACTGCGACAATAATGGTTGGCAATATCACCTTATATTATTAATTTAAATTAAACTGTTTGGACTAGTTTCTGAGCAATTGAATGCCTTGGTATTGTCTTGATATTGGTGGACGATGAAGTTTAAAAATTTACTATAATGGCTTTTGTTAAAATTTAAATCTTCGCTCCTTATATGAGGATTGAGTTGCCTGGTTCCTTATCTCTTAATAAATTCATTTTAATTATTGGTTAGTAATTATTAAATTTATGTATGAATATTTAATTACTTAGTTTATTGCTCTTTATAATTATTTATAAAATGTAAATACAAGTCTTGCAATCAATTAAGAGTATTTATAAAACAAACTTCTGTTACACATAGAGTTAGTATCTTGCGTGACCAAGGATAAGTAGCTTGGAATCGCCCATTGATGTCCGTGTACATTCCATGTCAGTCTCAAAGAGGTTATATATTTTTTTTTCTTTAATTCTATTTTATTAGGCTGCAGGAATTAGTTTTATAGGAATTTAGAATGTATTTTCACCATAATACATTGAAAGGTCAAATAATTTTAAAAAATGTTAAATATGGGTTAATGTGATAAACATATACTACACTGAGATCAAAATATCCTATAAAATAATAAACAAACTTGTTCTAATCACAATAATTTTAAAATCGACCTTACCTGGGTTATGTTTATTGCCGCCTCTGTGAAACCGAATTATATATAGATTATTATAAGAGTAAAGTGGTTAGAGGGTAGTTGTGTAGCATTACAAATTTACTCCAGTTTTCTCCCAAGTAGTAAAATCTAAGAAAATTGCTTTTCTTCTTAATATGTTAACGATAAACGTGCTATTTCATTTGCATACTTGATAGTGATATAAGCTAATTGATTTTAAGTTATTGAATTAATTTATAAATTAAAAAATTCCAAATTCCAAACAACGTTATCCAACTGCATTACGTAGTCTTCAATACTAGCAATTATATCATATTGATTTTATTTTGAAACTATAAGTGATGATGGTAGTGTTGCTCATGTAATTATGTACCTGACTTTATACTCATGGTTTCCTGACTGTCGCTTCAACAATCAATATTAGTGACCGGAACAGCTGATCACTTAATTACTAGTAAGTACATCGTGAAAACAATTAATATCTAAGAGAATAACGCGTGTAATATTGGGCCTAATAAAGTTATAAGACTCGTTATGAGTGTTTTAAAATTATAATTTTTTCATATATAAATAAAAACATTTTTCCACAATGGAATACAATTTGTTTTTGTTCATAATCTTTCAAATCTGATATTTTTATAGCTACCCTGTTGTGTAAATATTATAATTCAACTATTTAAAACTTTTAGATTTTTAAGGTGTAAGTTTCACACGCGCTAGTACAAGCGCAATGCCTCGCAATACAAAATAATATTCATTTTACTTTAACAAATAGCATTTTTGAATTTTTCTAATGAACAGTGTAAACACGCAGTTTATTTATGATTTTGTTTAGAAAAACCTTCAAAGACTTTAAGTGTTAGAGTACTCACTTTATCTTTATCCAGAGCTATCCAGACGTAAACAAATTGCATCAAGATTAGGCAGGACAATTGATGGGTTTCCTTTCCTAAACTTAGGCGTCCCGCAAATCCCAGGAGCACTATATACCGAGATAAAAACATTCGTGAGAGATAAATCACAGCTTCATCAAGTACGGTGTTTGCATTATTCAAAAAAGCAATCATAATTTCAAGAACTGTTTCATTAGAAGAAACCTAATACTGTTGTTTTCCTTGGTTGTATAAATAATTGGTTTTATTTATGTATCACTCAATGATGCAAAGTGTTTTTCAGCTTGATAATGTATGACTCAGTTCAAACATTGTTGCAACAATTACAAAGAAAATACTGTAAAATGCCCTTATTTGCGTTTCAGTAACAATGTGGAATATATATTTGTATAATCAAATGTGAATATTATTACGATGGAAGGCAACAAATGTTAAGGACACAACAATTGTTTGGTATTATAGGGAGAATGTAGCTATTACAATAGGGCTAACATAGGGACATGAATGGGGACCTATATTGAATAAGCTACAATGTCGTCTCATATGCCATAGAGAGGTATCTGCTCACTGCTTACTTTTTATACACAACGATGTGGGTATCAAACCATTGACCCATTATAGATTGGAAGACAAAAAACCATCCATGGAAGATGGAGAAATCAGAGGGTCAGGGCCGTTTATTCAGGTAAGTCACTTTGCTAAGGCCGTATTCACATTCAAAGTTTTAAAGTCAACAATAAGGAGTATAAATAATTTTGAATGTGAATCACTTAGGTTCGACTAAGACCCCTCTAACCCAAAAACCACCAGCAGAGGAATACGGTCCAATCCGCTATGATTAAGGATTACTTCTTACACCGACAATATTATTGAACGATAGTAGTTAGGAAACACACAAATATTAGCTTTTCTCTAAGGAACAGTGTCAGCACCTTATCACTCATTACATTACTGAAATTATTGTTATTGTTTCAAAATAGTGTTTAAAAATGCATAAGTATAAAATAAGCATTTTAAACAAACATTTATGCTACATAGATTTAACGTTTACACTATAACGTCATCATTATTCTTCAGTGTAACTACTTAGGCTTTGAACTATTTAAGGGTGTATTCATCCTCACTGATTATAATGGTTTATATGTCATGGAAACAAAAATTAAATATAAAATATTTTCTCTGAGGTTTTGTGCATTATTAATTAATTCAAATTTTTTATTTAAAAAACTGTTAATTTCGAAACATATCATCTATAAATGTTACATAGCTTTCCATACTAGCAATTATACAAACATGATTTTATTTCAGCAGTGATATTTCGATACACCTGATGATGGCAGTACTACTACCGAAACCATTATTATAAAAACAATAATGTTATAATCACAACAAATCTTTACAAGGAAAACCAGGTTTATGTATAATTATACATAATATAGAAAGGAAAATTATATATTTACATTACACGTATATTCCATTATATGTATATTTACATTATACATATAAGGAAAATATAAAAATTAAGAGAGCTTTGCAAATATCGTTATGAGTAAAATAATGTAATAGGAAAAATATCTTCATCAAAAAAGACTATGAATTTTTCTACGTCTTTTCGTAATTCAAAGTATTGAATGAATAATTTTATGTAAATTTATAAGTTAATTAATCGATAATTTGAATTCGATCAACTAAAATGGTAACTGTGTTCGTTATTGTTATATGATGAATTATGTATTTTTTTTTTAAATATAACTAAAACTACCATGGTTAGAACGTCATTCAATGATTTCCTTAGCGGTTAAAAGATTGTTTCACCAGCTCTGACACTTTTCCGTTTCGTTGCCTGCCATATGAATATTATATGGGCCACGTAAACCCCATAAAACTTTGTAATCGGCAGTGTTTAGTACCTAGGCACGTCCTGCATACAGACTATTGTTTATCTCTTGATGTTTGTTGGACGCATTTCTTATTTTTTTCATTTGCTATTCAATTTTTCCTTTTACTTCTTTCTGAATTTAACGATGTGGGTATAAAAGAATGCGACTCGTCAACGTCCATAAAGATGGATAAAGTGAGTTTAAGATATACTTTCATGTTAAGTGTAGCTGTTGAATCTTTTGTTTAAGAAACTTAATGTAAGATTAGAAAAAGGAAAACATTATCAAGAGGATCACTCACATTTAATTAGGTAGTGTGAGATTATCTTGAGACCAAGGAATAAATAAGAGAAATTAAATTAAATGTCACGCACTCATAAAAGCTAAATAACGTTTTAAAATAGTTGGCAAATTTGGCGATAGTTGTAGGGAACTCTACTTTGAAGCCCAGGTAAGTTTATCTTTATCTATTCCATCCTCTCTCTCTTTCTTTCTCTTTTTCCCTGTTATTTTTTCTTGCATGCTGTCACCTCATGTATCCTTTTCTTACACTAGGAGGTTACACTTGAAAACATTTTCATTAGGAATAAAAAATAAATTAATTTCAAACTATTTTATTAAAGAAACAATGCGTCAGTCATAGCAATAGACAAAAGAAGGCCAATGCTTAAAACTCGTCTTAACCTTCCAACTATGCTCCAACCTTCCCAGCCTCCAACTAGCACCAACCTTCCCAGCATCCAATATGTTCCAACCTCCCACCCTACAACTATGCTCCAACCTCCCCAGCCTCCAACTGGGCTCCAAACTCCCTAGTTTCCAATTATGCTCCAACCTCCCCAGCATCCAACTATGCTCCAACCCCCCCAGTATCCAATCATGCTCCCACCTCCCCAGCCTCCAACTATGCTCCAACCTCTCCAGCCTCCAACTATGCTCCAACCTCTCCAGCCTCCAACTATGCTCCAACCTCCCATTACTAATTACTTCTTGTTTGATATTAAAGTAATCTTAGACAAGAAACCTTCTCTGGTTAGTAAAGTACCCTAATTTTCAAACCAAGGAGACAAAAGACTCGAAAAAAGTATCAAAACGCTCTCCGTTACTTGGTTCAAGCCTGAAACCACATAGTTAAAGTTTCTTCCTCTTCCTGCTAGACTGCTCATCATAGGCTGCCATAATTAAATTTAAAAACATATTCATTAGGCAAACATGTTAGTAGTAGAGATACAAGTTATTCTATTTTCTAAAGTAATTCATTGCTTTCTACTAGTAGGCTACAATTGAGTGGGCCCTCAACATTCTTCTAAGGGCTGAATGCGGTTGGTCTAATACGCCATTGCTAGAACAGTCTACCTGAGATGAAGGAGTCTAAAACCCAGTAGGTGACTTGCTATTCGTATTCTGTTTTTTGTGCTAACCTTGACCTAGTCAAATCTGATTTGGGTTTCATTGTTATCGGCTAATAATTTTACAATTATCTAGACTAAATTTTGTCTACAAATTGTATAACTAAGTATTTCACAAACAAACATTGAAAAAATTTGGTAAAAATATTCAGTATTTTGAAAAACGATTTAATATTCAAATAAATCTTTATAAACTACGTTTACAGCATACTAACCTTTAAACGGAAGCTTTCTCTGGTAAGATGTAACAACGACATCAATAGATACTTGGGTTTAATTATAACCTTTTAGCAATGAATGATACACGGATCGTTTAAACCTTTTTGCAATTATATAAAGACGCCTGCAACAGTCGGAAGTGCGAAAAACGCAGAGAAAACGATAACGCCAGATAGGCACGCCTCAGGAAATAAAACTCTTGCGATGTGTGCCTCCCGCTAAAAGGGAGGAGGAGGAGGTATTATTATTGCTTCTTCATATCTCCCACTGTTACAGCATCTGTTGAACTCTGTGCATAGATACACGGTATTAATCTATCACGGTTTCTTTTAATCCTGGTTCCATCAAATAAAGCTTCGATTATTTCATTCAAGATAAAGCACTAGAGCTTCTATAAATTGTAACATAATAAAAACAAACAGGTTTTTTATATTTTAATTATAAATATATTTGCAAAACCCAAATACCACAAAACTTATTAAAAATATCTAATATTATGAGTTACCTAAGTCTAAACCCCTATGTACTTCTCGACGACCAAGTCATTAACGTGAAAAGGTCCTGTTATAAAATTAAAATCTAGAACACAATAAGGGTTTTTCTTAAGTAATTTGTATTATTAAATATTTTTTTAATAATTTTGTGGTAACGGGGTTTTTCCTAATATTTTTACTGTAAGATACTGTATCATTGTGCTCATGATATTGTAAATTGTACATTTTGTAATAAAACTACTATACTTCTTTATCCAACGCCCACTCTTGGCATTTCAGCCATTCGGTGCCGCGCAGTCCAGTAGAGGGAGGCGAGATGCTCAAAGTCGGAGCCATATGCTTCATCGCGGACGTCCCGCACTCCTTAGCATTCGAACAGATGTTGGGCGTTCAAAATTGCTTCAGGAGCTGTGCAGAGCGGGCAGTCTGCGGAGGAGAGTACTCCTATTCTGGTCAGATGGGCAGGGAGGTAATCGTGTCTTGTCAGAGTTCGAAAGGCGGCCACACCAACTGGACGTGACAGCTTTCGGTTAAGTGGGTTGTTCTTGACGATAGATTCTCAGCTCTTCACTTCCGCTGCGTACCTGTGTCTGGCAGATGTTCTTTCCCACGCCGCTTGATCAATCCTTGTCTTGGAGGATGTCAGGGACAGAGGCATCATTGGCTGAGTGAGGGATAGGCCTGATCTTTCTAATTTTTCCACTGCAGAGTAAGTTCCCAACCCCTTTCAGAGAAATCATTTAAGAGAGCGTGACAGTTGAAAATTCGCTTGCAATTGATGTCAGTGTTGGTGGAGAGGGCCGTGATTGCAGATTGAGAGTCAACAAAGAACACAGCTTTTCGGTAATATCTCAATGAAGTTAGTTTTCGAGCTGCTTCATATACAGCCGCTATCTCCCCGTCATAGTTGCTTAGGGGGAAACACACTGCGGTACACCCTGTAAAGAGTGCATAGAAATAGCCCGCGCCTGTACGGCCAGTGGCAGGATCACAGAATCCGTCAGTGTAAACGTGCAGTCAGACGGAGGGTGGTTAACGCATGTTGATGGTTTCAAGACCTGCCAATCTGAGTTCGACTTGAAGGGATGAGTGTTTTGGGGATGTGTGGCCGGAAAGATACAGACTTTGCTGGGTAAGGCGGCTGAACGTGCGGGTTACGGAGAAGATTGGCTCTGAGGTACCTGCGAGGATGTTCAGTTCTTTGAGGAGTTTTTCTGCCTTCGTGAGAGGCGTAGTTTGAGTTTTTAATCTCGATGTCGTAGTTTTGTAAGTGTCCCAGAATGGATGAACTCGTTTCATTCTTTCCCAGGATTTGAGTGATGTCTTTACTCTTCTGTCATCAAGGGGTTCAATCCCAGCTTGTGCTTCCATTACCGCGATCGGACAGGATTTCGCAAAACCCATTATGACTCTCGAGGCAGTGTTTTGAACCCGGTCAAGTTTGGCAGTATTACTTGCGCTGGCTGTGACGAGCACTTCATTTCCATACTCCGTAACTGGTCTGATGTAAGTTTTGTGACCTGTTTCTAGGACGACCTGAGTGGCGCCCCATTTAGTAGCGGACAGACGTTTCAGTAATCTACATCTTTTCAAGCCTTTCTCTTTGAGTGATTTCGTGTGGGCGTTCCAATTGAGTCTTCTATCCAGATTAATTCCAAGGTATTTGGCTATTTCCTGCTTTTCCAGCTCGTTGTTCAAAAATTTTGGATTGACCTTGCATGGCCTGTTTGTCATAGTGTTAATATAACCAATGATAAACAGTTTAGGAGTCGTTTACTAACATAGAGTTTTGGTGAGCCCAGTCAGCAAGGCTTTGGAGAGCTAGATTGAAAGTAGTTTCTAGGTTTCCAATATTACTGCTTGTTGCCCAAATCAGCAGGTCGTCTGCATACAAGAGAGCTTCCACGCCTGGGATTGAATGGGTGGTTGCTATGACATCATTAATCATAATGTTAAAAAGTAGGCAGCTTGTTACGGCTCCTTGCGGAAGGCTCTTCTCTGGATTTCATAGCGGGATTTTGTGTTGTTATAATTTACTCTGATGAGTCTCTGAGAAAGGAAACTTTTGATCCATCGCAACAGGTTTCCACTTACCCCGCAGTTTATCAGTTTGTGCATGAGCATTTTTTTCCAGACTCAGTCGTATGCTGCTTTGAAGTCAACCAGAACTGCCAGTGTAGACATTTTACGGTGGAACTCGTCTTTAACGAGTTGGGTGAATTTAACAACATGATCTATTGTGCACATATTTCTGCGGAAACCGGCGTGGGCTGGGCTGGGTCTATGGTTCGGTGATTATCAAGGAAGGCGCTAAGTCTTTGAACTACCATATTTTCAGCGATTTTAGAGCAGGAACTAGTCAGGGCAATAGGACTGTAGCTCTCAAACTTGTCGCTAGATTTGCCATGCTTAGGGATGGGGCAGATTTCGGCCTTCTTCCATTGTGCAGGTATGTGTTCATCCCATGTTAAATTAATCAATTTAAGGAGAGAGTTCTTGGCCTCACTTCCAAGATGCTTTAGGAATTCGGGGAAGATCCCGTTCACTCCTGATGATTTCCGGGTTTTAGTACATTTGAGCGCGATTTCTAGCTCGTCCAGGGAGAAGGAGGCGCTAAAAATATAGTTGTCCAGATTGGTGTGGCAAGATGAACGTGGCTTTTTCAAGAGGGTGCGTCTTACACTTTTTGGCCCTGATATTCTGCTTATGGTTGCATAGTGTGAGCAGAGAGCATTGGCAATTTCCTTATGGGAAGTCTGTAGCTTGTCTCCATCTCGGAGAGGATCTTGTTCCCTTACAATCTTCTCATTACCCAGGCTGCTGATGAAACGATGTACTTTCCTTCCGTCCTTTCTGAAATCCAGTTTTAGTAGGAAAGATCTGTATGCATCTTGCATGACGTTATTCCGTAGGTCAGCTTGGCATTTTCTTAGATTGACACAGTCCGAGATTTGACCCGTACGTTTCGTCTCCTTTCTGGCTCTGTCTCCGGGCTTTCTTCAAGGAAGAGAGTGTTTTATTCAAGAATGGTTTGTGTTTCTTAACTTGTCATCTTGGGATGTTTTTTGTACCGCAAGACAGAATAGCGTCACAGAACGCTTCGTGCGATTTCTCAGGAATGGTTCCAATTAAGTCGAGAGTCACCTTGGAGTTTGTGTCTTGGGAAAATTGTTCCCAGTCGGCCTTCCGAAAATTCCACCTAGTGAGGTTTTGCTTGAGTGGCAGTGGCTGTGGAAAGGACACTCGGGTTAACAACGCTCTATGGCCGCATCCTGAAGGATCGTTCAGGAGCTGGACTTGTGTACAGCTTGCCAGGTTTGGGTGTAAGATTACCAGGTCAGGTCTAGATTTGTGATTCGCAAAACATAGAAATGTGTCTTCTGTAGGTATGATTTGGAGCAATTTATCATCTATAAAGTCCTCCATTGCTTTACCCATGAGCGTTGAGGTAGGATATCCCCATCTGGTGGATAGGGCGTTTAGGTCACCGAGAACGATGCAACGTGTGGAAAGGTGACTGTTAAGAATGTTGAGGTTTGGCTTGTTTCCCGGTGGGTTATATAGTCCAATGATTTTGAAAGGTTGGTTATTTTTCCAGAACTCCTGGGGGAAAGCTTCTAACTTATCACTTTCGTTCATTTCATGTAGTGTCGCTCAGTGAGCCTTGGGATTCTGGTTAACTCCCACGAGCATGCCCGAGGCTACCTGTCGTTCTCTCTTGATTTTGTAATTTACATATCCAGTTTGTTGATAAAATTCGTGGGTCTCAGATGCGAGACCTGCCTCAAGGATAAAATAAACGTCGGTCTCATGATTCACAAGAACGTGTCGTATTTCTAAAAATTTACTACTGTTCTAGCTCTAATAAAAAAAATGTATTGTCAACTGGAACATAAAAGTTTACATTTACTTGTACTCCAAGATGGTTATTTTATAACTGAGATTGTATACAGTTGAACAACAAAATACGTAAGATTTTTATGATTTTAATTTTTGCTAAACGAAACATCTCAACCCCAATAGACAAAGCCATGCTTTAGAATGACGTGTCTCCACCAAAAGACAAATACATCCTTTACAATGACATGCCTCCAAAATAGGGATTGTCATCCATTAGAATGACGTGCCTTCACCAATAGACAATGTCATGCTTTAGAATGACGTCCATCCCCCAATAGATAAAATTACATCCTTTAGATTGACGTGCCTACAGAAACAGAAAATGTCATCCATTAGACTGACATGCCTCACCCAAAAGGGAGTGTTATCCTTTATCCGTTATCCTTTATAAGTGTCTCCATCAATGTAAAATGTCGTGCTTTAGAATGACGAGCCTCCAAAAATATAAAATTGCACGCTTTAGAACAACGTGCCTCCACCAAAAAGCATAGACAACCTATAGAATGACGATCGTTCAGCAATGGACAATGTTATCCTTTAGAAAGACGGGCTTCCACCAATAGAAATTGTCGTCCTTAAAATAGCGTGCCTCCAACAATAGAAAATGTCATCAATTAGAATGACGTGCCTCCATCAATAGACAATGTAATGCTTTACAATGACGTGCCTCCATCAATAGACAATGTAATGCTTTACGATGACGTGCCTCCATCAATAGACAATTTAATGCTTTAGAATGACTTGCCCCCACCAAAAGACCATTTCATCCTTTATAATGAAGTGGCACTAAAAATGTACAATATATTTGAAATCTTAAGCAAATCAGTTATTAAACAAGGCATTTTTCCAGGACATGGCTGATATTATCTCCGGTGACGTCACCTACTAAACTATGTGACATATCTCACCAGGAGCGGGGGTCATTGTGAAGGTCAACTAGCACTGGTAACATTTAATTGTTATTTTACTAGCCAGAAAATGCTAACTACGTAAAAATCTATTACCATTTAAGTAAATCTATAACTGTTTCTATTTTCCTAACTTTGTAACAAATTCGCCTTTCAGTAGTATGAAACAAATAGATCTATGCCAAATTAAAAATGTATTGAAACCATTGTTTTTAAAATAAATCATTCCCCAACTACTAGTTACGAAAGTCACCTTCTGCAAACGCCCCCTCAGAGAGCAGCAATTATATACAGGCTCAAGTTAAACGAGCCTTTAAAAGCAAAGGCCACCTGAACCCTACCAGACCGGTGCAATAAATTGGCAAAAGAATCCCAATTTTCCGCCGTACCCGTCTGCCCTGGATTATTTCTATTTTTAGAATTACTTTCGTTATAGTATAATTGTGATGATGTCAGAGTTTACAGCTTTAACAAAACTATTCATTTTATATATAATAACCCCTACTGTTAGGAACTTATGAGAAGCATCTAATACCGATCAAATGATTGTGGACTAGGTGTAGCGTGACCATTTCAAGAAGAGCGAGCGGCAGTCCTTGTATCCTGAAACGTGTTTTCTGTGTATGTAACCAAGGCCAGCTGTGTTTGTTGGTAAGAGACATTCTTAACGGTAAACAATAACTGTTACTTTTACTACAAAAAAATATGTTTAAACTGGCGGCTGTTTGTATTTACTATAATAGTATTTCCCTCTGTAGACTCCTCATTTTCAGTATCGGTTAAACTCGCGACCTTACCCATCCACACTTCCTACTCAGATGTAATCACCTTTAGGCATGATTGAAGAGTATGACGATGATTATCGAATGCCTAATCTATTTCACTCTTCATAGATTATTTTCGTTGTTAAGAATAGCAGATTCGTATTAGGTCATTGAAAGAAGTCATTGTAGTCATTGAGGGTATCAACATTTCCATTAGGTGCACATCCAAACGTAGATAAAACAAAAACAGAACTAAATTTGGGTATGGCGACAAATGAATTTCAACCTTGATCTAAACAAAAAGGCATTGAGACAAAAACTTTAATAATTTGTGTGTTTCCCTCTGATTATTCTCGTTTCGGAATCCATAGAATCAATTTATGTCGAACGTTTGAAACTATGGGAAGTTATAACTTATGACGTCACTTCACAAAACTAATTGAAATAAATACTATGACATAATACCAAATATAAACAATGAATCTGTTTGTTTTCAATGTGGACTAAATTTATCAAAGTTAATTGCTAAAGCAGCGAAGTTAGTTTCAGCTCACGCTATTCAAACTTTTGCGATGATGTATCACAACATGGTTAAACGTCCTTTAAGGGAACGATTGGAACCAAATGGCTTCACTTTTCTATGACGCTCAACATAAAGTAACTAAAAGGACAATCATACATTATTACTGGACCTGATCATTCTTATTTCTTCGACGTTTTTAAGTGCTTGCTTGTATGTTCACATAATTTCAAGTCTTAACAATATTTATATTTGACTTTTGACTGCAGCTCTTGACAAAGTGACGAGAACTAATTCCCTTAAATACTGCTGAGCAAGTCCGACTGAAGCCTGATTGAGTAACTTATGTTTATTTGTAAAAGATTTATTGATGTCATAAAAATATTTGCATTATATTACGCGGTACGTAGAACTATAAATGTAAAAGCCGTGCTCTTTCCTTACAAGCATTAAAGTTCACGAATAAAATGCAAATTATGTGTCTAATTATTTGTATTAATTACTGCCTTTTTCCCGAACTAAGCACGAGGCCATATCTTTACCAACTAAAGACGTTCGGGTGGCTAGGACCGTTAGTTTTATGTCAAGCACCTATTCTATACCGAATACTTATGGAAATGTCTACCCGCTAAATTAAGGCAGATGTAAGATATATAGGATGCTGCTAAAGATGGGGCATAGCGACCCTATGGAAGTAGAAGAAAAACCATGGTTTTCCAAAGCAGAGTCGATTTAATGACTCGATACCTGGCATTTTTACAATATTCGGAGCAGGAGAGTAACTGAGAAATAGTTTTTATATTACTTCGAATGTTTACCAATAATAAGTAACCCTTACCTTGAGCAAAATGGAGTGACTAGATATTTATGTATTTATTAACTTTTAAAATATTAAAACAGCAAATTATATAAGTTATGATTTGTGATATTTATAGTAATAATTAAATTAAGAATATTTACGTTGTTTTTCTGGAATAAAAAAAAACTCACACATAAGCGTTACAATTTACAATCTAATAATTTGATAACTAATCATTTATCATAGAAAGAATGCAGAAAATAGAATTGCATATATAAAATCGGTGGATATATAAATTGTAAACCAGAAAAGAAGGAATATTATAGTTTTTATCTGAAACCTACAAAAATAAAATAAAACACCAGTAATTGTGACAAAATATTTTTTTTTGAGAATATACAACGGTCAGAATTATAAAATAAGCAGATGAACAACAAATAATTGTATTGAAGTATGCTTTTAAAAAGTCAACCCTCTTTACTTATAATGAGGGTCTCCTTCTGCAAACGCCCCCTCTGGGAGCAACAATTACATAAGGACACGGGTTAACGAGCATTTAAAAAGCTAAGGCAACTGAACCCACCCAAAAGGATGCAATATATTGCAAAACAATCCAAAATACGCGAGTAATCGTATTTTTTAAAAAATAATCATGTACGTAAAACTAAATTATTGACACTGAGGTTAGTGTCGTTGTTATCTAGTTAGCACCTTTGCTAAAGGGTCACGATCTAATTTTTATCATAATTGGTTTAGTTGAACGTTTCATGATAAAAATTAAGTAATTCTAATTATGGCTTTTATAATTTATTACAAAAATTATATATTTATATAAATCTGGAAACTATATGAAGAGGAAACAAATATGTATACATAATAACTAAAGTTGTATTTCAAATGAATAAAATAAAAATTAAGCATTTGCTTCATAGCTTTATATTACTTTGCATTAATTTGTCATGGAGGGAGACACCTGTAAATTTACTGCAAACGTAATGGCAACTTTTGTTGTAAACCCTTCTCAGTAATTTAATCGAAACGTTCCAACAAAATGGCACCTAGTTGTTGCGTTGAATTCAATTGTTGAGTTGATGTGCGTCGGTGTTGTAACTGGTGTTTGGATTGCAATAACTTATCCAAAGTAGTGGCGAGAATTTGCATGTTTGTAAAGCGAAACAATAGAGAAATAGGAACAGTCGACAAGGTGTTAGAGACGAGTGTTTCGTCTCGGATGTATTTGTCAATAGTTTCAACCGTAATGGTAATGGAGTTCTTGCTTAGAGAGATTAATCATAATACAAGTGCGTATCACCACCTAAAACCAGAGCGTATTACAACCTATTACAAGATAATGTCATAACCTAATGCAAATGCTTATCACAACCTAATATAAGATAATATTACAACCTAAAACAAGAGCATATCACAACCTAATACAAAAGCGTATCACCACCTAATACAAGATCATATCACAACCTAATACAAAAGCGTATCACAACCTTATTCAAGAGCGTACCACAACCTACTGCAAGAGCGAATTAAAACCTAAAACAAGACCGTATCACTACCTACTACAAGAGAAAATAAATTTAAAACTTCTCGTTGAAAAAATATGAAAATCAAATCAAGATAAATTCTTTAAAATGAATTCAGATTTTGTTTAATGTAAGGTTTTCCTTGACACGTTTTAATGCAAAAAGTTTTAAAATATTTAAATGAATCTCGGTAAAGTCATAGAGGAAAAAGTGGTGCACTATTCTCAACTAGAAATAATAGTTGCACTGAAATTGTTTTTAAATAGTCACAAGAGTATAAAAAAATAGAAAAACATGAATTATTTTATAAATAATAAAAAAAAATAGTATATTATAACATGATACTGTTTTTTGTTATTAAAATAACTCCTGTTATCTGTTAATAAATTAACTATTTTAGTAAATATATGGTAAATTTGTTACCAAATATTCTTAGCTCCGATGCTATTGAACATTCACTTGGTGTTTTTGCTAATTGTTACTAAATTTGCTTATTAGGCAACAAATTTATATTTTTAGCAAAGTAAATTTAGTAGAGAATTGTTAAAATTCTTTTATTTAAGAAACCACTTACGGATTACGTATTTACTTAAACTTTAGTGACACTTGATATTTACTAAGTTCAAATTAGCTTCAAGAACAATCAATCAATCTACAATATTCTAGTTATTAAATAGATTACATGTTTTATAAAAGAAGTTGATGCCTAAAAGCTGGATATACTGATGTTGTGGTAAAATAACAGAAAATACTTTACTTTACTTTATCCAATGCCCGCCCTTTGCTGTTGAACCATTCGTCGTCGAGCCTCCCAGTAACGACCGGTTCTGGACAGCTGGTCGTCCAGTTCAGGACAGGTTGAAATGTGGTCCCCATTCATGACACCATTGAGACAGAGCGGACACGTATCGGATTCCGCTAGGCCAAAACGGTAGAGGTGGGCAAAAAATAAAAATAACAGAAAATAAACTTCTTACAATTACAATTGTTTAGTCTCAAGTCTAACACCACTTAAACCCTCAAAATGTAATCAATAGAATTTACCTCTAAAAGTAGGGTTACTGTGAGTTGTCTTGTTGTGTCGTAACGTATGATTCTATTAGATTTTACGAGGAGCCATTGAGATAAAATCATACCAAATGTCTGATAGCGGTAAGAACACAAATGATGGCTGTATATGGATTACATACAGAATAAATGGTAAATATAAAAGTGCTCATACCAGAACCTTGAAAAGACTCTTGTCTTGTAGATAGATGACGACGAGTTTTGGGTGTACCCACTAGACCTTATCTGACTACAAGGAAAATAGTTTATATATAAATTAAAATAGTTACTATCACATACTACTAACCACAAACATAATATGTCGGTTTCTGAAACAATGTCTACGCCACACGGTGAGAGGAAGGAAAACATCGATAAAATACTACGTCACTGAGAACGTACTGGGAGAGTGTAGCGACTACAACTGAGTCTTGCAGAGGACAGATCGCTCAATCTTATAAAGAACAAAGATCTACCGATAACAGTAAGTCCCCCCTCTGATGCATTAACATTCTTTTAGAACTTTAATATCAAGCTCAATATTAATCTTTTTCCTTAACAGGAATAATATGTAACACTTGTATTTTATAAATGTAGTTATTATGCCCGATTTTGGATCTACTTTGCTGCCTTTTATTTTTAGAAAATTAATTTTGTATAATTAGTAAAATGTACTTCAGTAAGATTTGGGCAAGCTTGGTTGATCCTCAGCGCTCTCATCCATTAGGTCGGCGCTGACGATGTCCTCTTGGTTTTTTAGATTTGTACTATAAAGGCTTTGAATGACTTAGCAGCTGGAATGTTCCGCGCCGAAACTCTTTCAGTTTCCTTTGAAGGTGATTATGTAACATTACTTTAGCTTTGAGTTTACTTTTCTGAAATATCTTTGAACTTTACTTTGCCATTGCATTTTACATTATTACTTTTATTTAAAAAAATAATGGTTACATTCAAAGTTATTTTTTGATTTTTCATAGATGACGGAAGAATTTCCTTCTTCGTCGGTTGAATGTCTCTCATTTGAAAGTATCTCACTTAACTTTCTGATTCTATCACCTCTTGCACAGACATTTTGCCCCCAACGGCATCCCACACCATCCCGTTTTGCCTGCCATCCCTCCTAGACCCACCATACCTTATCGCTGTTCATATTTCCCATTCCTTCCTGTTTTTTCCATCAATCATTTCCATTATCTTTAATTTGCTAATCTTCCAAACAAAAATCTTTTCAACGTCCTCGTCCAAAAACGTCTACTTTAAGAACATGACGTGTTATTGGGCTTTGCCCCTCATAAGTGTACCCATCTAATATATATATATATATATATATATATATTCATAATTTCCACTTTAATAATTTTAAGAGTTTGAACCTTAATTCTTACTTTAAGAAGCTAAACTTCCCACTACCCGTACACAGTGACCACTTGCTTACAGATTTACAAAATTCGTACGTTATACTGACCTGACGACTGCGGGTTTACAAATATAGAAACGTAAACGGAATATATCCGCATATTCCTTATAGAAACAACGCTCACGCATTTTAACATCAGTTGTCTTTTTAATATACATTTTCCATATGAACTTTTACTTTTTTTAAGACAATAATCTTCGACAACAATAAACTTACATTCATACTATAACACTAATCCTAAACATTATTCTTTGATACTACTTTTAAGTATATGCTTTTGCTTCATTTGTAACGTTTGTAGCCCTTTTTACCAACATAATTAATTTTCCTTACCATACCTGCTACAGCTTAAGCAAACTACTGTCTGTCTGTAAGGCTCTTCATATCTTGAAGGTAGAACTAGGTTACTTAAGGGAAATAAGTATTGAATGTTTTAAAATACAAAGTTAAACCATTTAAACTAGCAGAGTCTCATTAAATTATTATTTAAAGGCTTATTAAATTAAGATGTATGGTATTTGTGTGCTCGTTAAATAATTGCTCTCTTAGTTAAAACAAATTAAACATATTTATTTAGCAAAAAAAATATAAAGTTACAAACCAAAATACATATTTCTTAGATATTGCGTTAGTTACTGATTAGTGAACATTTGACATTTGACTAATGAGAAAATTTACATATTAACAAATCAATGGCTGAAATGACTCTGTTTTCGAGTTTGCTTGCTTGCTATTTTCATAATTAATTCTTACAATTGAAACTGAAAACAAATGCACCAAATTATGCATAAATTACATTTATATACGCATTGAAAAATTTAAAGTTCATTAATTTTGTATTAAACTGTTTAAGTATTTAAATTTTGTGATAGTTCACCAAAGTTTGAATTTGTTCACTTAGTTGTTTTAACAAGTTGTAGCCACGCATCCTTTAATTTGTAAAATCCACGCAATATTCGCTCGGTCATGATTTTGAAAAGGGCTTCAGTAACTCAGCGTTCCATCTTCGTTCTTGGCGACGTGCGCTGTCTTCTATATGCGCTGTCTTCTACATTCTGATTACGAGAAATTAAAAAATTACTACTATTCTACATTAAAAATTTAAAACAAAACGTTTTCTCGCTCTTGGAGACGACCGTCTCCTTCTACATCCCGATTTCAAGAGAGTTAGCTGTCGGTAGCAAAGCAAACCGAGCTACCGCACATCGATGTGCTCATATTACTTTAATTTTAGTATTCCAACAGATGCCACTACCAACCATAGATTTGATTTATTTTTAACAAATCACAAATTTTTGATCTAGTTCTATTATGGTTACATTTTTGGATACATTCTCTGAAATTTCCTTTTTTATTATGTAAAACAATCTAAAATGTATTACACATTTTTTCACCAAATTTTAATTTTTACATTAGAAATATATCATATAGATAATTAGAAACTTAAAATTATAAAAACCTGCACCAAAGTCTATCAATATTACGTCAATATATAGAACAATAGTATTACTGGCCAACTTTCACCGTGCATTACTAAGGCTGGATAAATTAGTTCGCGCGTGATAAATGTGCAGGATCATGTGAAATAGTGGCAATACAGCAGGTTTTATGGCGGTTTATAGGTACAAAATACCAATCGCTAAAAGAATATGTGTGCACGCCGACCCCTCCCCAACAGACATACACATACAGGAGACATGCACTCGTACACACACACTCCCCCCTACACATACACATACAGATACATGCACTCGCACACACACACATACACACACATACACACACACACACACACACACACACACACACACACACACACACACACACACACACACACACACACTGTAACGGACTGGCTTAACGACTCAACGCCCGCAACCGTTTTGCCAAGCGCCGCCCAGGCGTAACAGTGCTACACCTGTGCGGCGGGAAAGGCTACGGTTTATTGGTCCGTCGGTAACGAGTGTAGCCCAGCTTCTGTTGTGAGAGGCCCTGATTATGTTTTCTCTTGTGCTGCGATTTAAAGCTGAGTTTATCTGTATTTTCACAGATTGAAAAGAGGTTGAGGTAAGTGCTTGTGTTAAAGCGGCTCCCTGTTTGGCGAGAGTGTCGGCTTTCTCGTTTCCTTCTATATTGACATGACTTGGCAACCACTGAATGTGAATTTGCCAACCCTTTTCCTGAAGGGAGTCTAGTTGTTTTCTAAGGAAGAGTGTTCGGTGGGATTCCACTTGTCTATTGCTAGTGACACCCTGTATTGTGGCCATGGAGTCCACATGAAATACAGCCTTATAGGTCCCTTTGGTTTTTGAAATTTCAATGGATGCTGCCAAGATAGCTTCAACTTCCCCATCATTATTGCTTAGGTTACTGGCAACAGCCACAGCCACCTCAAACAGTCGGCTATAAATAATCTTTAACTACATTACCTTAATTTCTTATGTATTTATTTTATGTTCAAAATGGTCTTTTACTTTAATTTTAACTTTCAAAAATTTATTTCCAAACATTTTGATTTGTACCTTTTTAATCTACAAATGGAGGGTCGCAATTTCAGTTTGAGTTAGCTACCACCAACTACCGCTACCACTTTCTTTCTCAATCCAAGCTCAATCCACTGCTTCTAAACGTATTTTCCAATTTTCAAAATTTATTTAAATTTAAACTTTAATTTTTCTAAAAGTTCCCAAAAATTTAAAATAAGATTTTTAATTCATTTGAGAGACAGACAGACAGAGAGAGAGAGAGAGAGAGAGAGAGAGAGAGGCTAAAACCTGCCGTATAGTGACCAATCTCCTCCTGGAAACTTCCATCGTTGGTTTGAATTCATCACCCCCCCCCCTTTTGCGGGTGGTCATCTTGAATGTTTAACTGATCCAAAACTAGCGTCACCTGCACTTTATTGTGCCCATGTTGCAATGTACGAAACAAAACAATACGCTTTTTTCGAGCAAAATTATACATCTTTATTTATATTTTGAATTTAAAGTCCACCATCTAGTCTTTTAATAAGACTTTAACAGTGTCCATAATTTTCGAAATTAATTTTTGTCAATGAACGGGTTTGAAACTTTGTAAGAGTTAAACAAAACGGAGCGCACTCGCACACGACCTCTCTCTTCGATGTCACAAGTTACGCTAACAAAATTTTGGAAGTTCTCAGGCGTTGTCAACGCCTCCCGGCTGCTTTAGACCAATAACATGTCTCTAAATCGTGTTCTGACCGAAGGCTTTGTCTACCTTACATCCAGCTTGCAAATGCCCGTGTTCTGCCCGTCTGTTGTAGAAATAATTACACATTTTTCTATTTAAATCTTCGGGAGCCTCAGTATCCGGTTTATCCGTTGCAAGTGAAATTGTAAATTCCCTTCGCATTCAAACCCCTTCGCAATCCAGTTTATTCCACCCACACTCCAAGTTAGCAAATATAGAGTGCTCTCAGCCTTTTGTAACAGATTGAGATGAACTGGGGCCCACAATGGAACGTATTAATGTATATGATTAGATTTTTATTAAAGTTACAAATTTGATAGAACATTAAACCACGGTAAAGTAAATTAAACCCTTTTTCTTTATCCGCGTCAGATGTGTTGTTAGTCTTACCGAAGTAACACTTACACATAGAGTTTACCTTATAAGGTTGTACAACTTGTGTAAGTGCGCTCACGATTCTGTGCGAGTGCGCTCATGCGTCTCTTTTCATAAAATGAAATCACCCTGTTTTACTAAATGACCTCAATCACTTTGCCCTTATCGGTTGCACCTCTAACAGATATTTTCACAACGGAACAATACACTGTCCCTGCAAAATTCAATTGCACCCAACCAATGCGCGCCTGAATGAAGCCCTTTCAAGCGCTTATCAGTCAACAAGTTCGTACAATGGCTTCAGTGAACCGGTGTATTGGGTCTCTACATTAACGAGCACACATTGCTGATAATCAGATTCAACCAAAGGATTGTCGTCTTACAACACTAAACTCAATAAACTCTATTTAAACAGTAAATATTACCTTTTTCCAAAAAGACACAAATTATTCATTAATACTCAAGTTAAACCCAACGTCGAACCATTCAAAATGGAAACGCGCTCGCTCTAACAAACACACACAGACTCGTACACACTCACGCAAGCACACGCATTTATACACACATACACTCTGCGACGAGTGCATCCCGCTATATACGCCTATATTATTTTCTCGTTGACGTTACATGCCATCTATCTCACGGTTCGCAAATAGGATCACGAAATTATAATGAAACACACTTTCGTATTCTTAACCAAAGATAAATTAAAAAAAAAAAAAAACACTTGAAAATGTGGCTGCGTTTATCCTCAAGTTATGTCAAACTTGTGTTAACCATTTAAAAGCTGAACAAAAAGTTCTAACAAAACGAAAAATGCTGAGAAATATAGAATAAACAAAAACGTATTAAAAAAACACCTAAGAAAGGAACAATAAAGTTCTCATTTATATGTGCGTTAAATATGTACTCCCTGAATGGGATATAGCCGCTTGCATGAATTAATGTTTTTATAATAATATAATTTTTTCATTCGACCTGTTTATGGATGTGTTGCTACAACTTAACATTAGTTAATCGAAGTTAATATTCCCCTTTCGTAATATAAAATAGTAACATTGGACTTCATATGCTATTGAGAGAAAGTTTTCCGTATCATTTTCCTATTCTGTTGCTATTGGTTTGTACGTTTCGGAATATCGTCATCTTCAGAAATAGTTGTCCACTGAACCCAGTAAGATAACGCTAAAACAAAGTTGAAAAATATTCGCACTTACCGATACAGACCTAAATTAACGCATTTAAATTTAACCAATCACTAAGGGTTCTTCAAAATTAATAATAATAATTTTAAGTGAAACTATTTCTGGAAAAATTATGAAGAGTTTTATGTGATGGTGGATGTGAAAGTTACATCTCTTAGATGTTGGAATAAGATATAATAATAATCTGGAAATCAAACTTCGTCAGCGAGGTTTACTGAAGTTAAAACGTACAGTAGATTAACTCTATCAGCTTCTTTCGACTTCATTCAGAGGGTATTTGGAGGCTATATTTAAATAATCTTTACAGGAAATTTTCTACGTATTTAGTAATATTATTGGATTCTGATATGCGATAGTGAAATCGCATAAATCAACAACAAACAGTTATTTTTATTTCTCGTAGTTTAAGATATATTTACGTTTCTACATTAAATAAAAATACATTTATAAATAAATTTATTAAGTAATATGTGAATAGAAATTAAAATGAGTATTATTGATAAAAGAGGAATATTTATCAGGGCTTAGTTTTAATAAGACTAAAATGTAAATTTAAAATATTTATAATCATATTCTAACTTAGTAAATTTTACAATAACTATTCATTGAATAACTAAAATATGCGTGTCTTATAATAAAAACGGTTATGTTACGGTCAGCATTGTTTGAATTTTAAAGCTGTGTTTGTAGTATCTACATTAGAATATACATTGTTTAACTATATACGTATATCTGAACATAGCAAGATTTGATAAGGTTATATTATTGTTATTAAATGTGACATTTCTGTTGGTAGTCCCTTAAGGGACATTTTATTAGGGTTCATATCTGGAGGAAGGATTCCATCTCAGCTGCGACATGAAGAAACAAAAACATTTGTTGCCGTGTTTGTGCCTATATGTGCCATTGTCATCATTTTTATCAGTTTATATAAGGGCAACGAAGCCGTTAAGTCTATAAAGAACGTGACCGTGGTTCAAATGAACTCGGAACACATAAAACCTCTGTTGCGCACCAACTAAGGAAATATATATTTTGTACCCTTTAAACCTCTATAATCTTTACGGGATACGAACAGATAAAAAGTGTATTACACATATTTATGACATACCCCAGAAATACAAATTGAATCACCATAATACTGGACCTACACACAGCCTCAGAGTAATAAACAACACACAGACAGAAAACGTTTCATATAGGAGTAAAAGTAGAAATATTTGTAAAGGGTCCCAAGAAGGAGATGTATTCTCTAGGGCAGCTGTTACGCTTTCAGGTCAATTTTAAATTAATTTAAACAGAATATTTTTTTCTTTATTGACTTGTAAAACTCAGAGTCAAATTTATTGATTATGTTTTATTATAAAGCATTTTTTATCTATATTAACTATTTTACAAAAATAAACCTTTGCTTCCATTTGTTTTCTAAACTGGAATATACCAAGACATTCTATATAGCCAACGTTTTTTAAAAAGAATAACGCAAATTTACCTTTTTTTCTACGCAAATTTCATCTCTTGGATAATATAAGAGAAACGCCATACTTCTAATATATAACAATAATTTCAATATTGGCGACAATTTTTGAAATATATTGTTTAAGGAAATGGGCCTTCACGTTACTCCCATAGCCATCCACTCTCAAACTATCAAAGCTTCAAAAGTGTTTACTTGTAAGGTAGAGTAAACAAAGAGATACTAATATCCTCCCTTACAAATTTACATTCAGCCCGCTAGATTATGGGGGAAACTATAGATTCCTCACTTAATTGGATCAGAGATTGTTTCCCTAAATTCCCAAATAACGGTGTTCACAGGGTTTTATTAAATATATTAGACGCGAGTTTTTTCTGTAAAAGGTTGTTTCACATCTTTTATAGAAAGAAATTTGTAATGAAGATATTATATACTATAGTATATATATATATATATATATATATATATATATATATATATATATATATACATATATATATATATATATATATATATATATATATATATTCAAATTTGTATATTATACTTAGATATAATTTATTACAAAAATAATAAATGTAAAACCAGTATCAAATATTATATAAAATATAGTTTAACGTTTTCGATCCATATTTACTATTAGTCCGCAAGATTGGGTTAATTAAACAATAGAATTAATTCGTATTATTACATCTAATATTACGTTTGGACGAAATTCCAAAATTAATTTTTTAATGTTTAAAAATGCTGGAATGATTATTCAGAGAAGAAGTCATAATTTATTTGCATTATTATTTATTCTTTTTTTTAAATGTAATATATTTAGAATAGGGCCTATCTAAAAATTAATAATTTGTATTCAAAAAATTTATTATATTTTCTATATATTTAAATATATGTGGGACTAATGTATATGTGTGTATGTAAACACACATAAACTATTCTATATATCAATATCAACTATAGGATTTATATCGTCAGATCATATACATTTATATCGTTCGACAATAGCAATAAATGTACAAAAAATCAATTTTTGAACTCAAGAAATTTCACTTTTTTCTAACTCCTGCTGAGCTAAATCTTTTCACAGAAGATAAACATATCTGACTTTCTTTCGCACAGATTGGATGTTATTCATATCTTATAACATCGCTTTTATCAAAACACTCTCTATACGGTAACATAAACTATGCAGAGCGTGACGTCAGCGTATACACTCAGATGTACAATTATTTCCTAGCTATTCTCGAGGGAAGCAGCGCACACTGTACTGAAGCCGCTTTTGTTGGCTTAATTTAATTAAGTAAAGTCAAAGAGTCACTGCGAAACATTCTGAAAGTTTCAATATTGCATTTATGCAGAATTTCTGAGTTTTAAAAATGCTTTGAGTAGAAGATTAAATACAAAACATCTTCCTTATATATTCTCACTAACTATTCTCCTTGTTCCTTGGCTTAGGTACATATCAACCCTAAATATTTCCACATGATCCTGTAAAGATTACTTTCTTGTGTCATTTCAATGTCTTACAGCTATCTTTCAATCGAGTTTAATAACTTGACTCTTGAACTGATTTGATAAAGAAATGATACTTTATGAAAGGGATACCAACCACATATGCATTCAAGACTAGATAGAGTTGGGGATGACAGTCATTGCCCTTAACTTTCCACATTGTGATTAACTCCAAGCACTTCTCATCCTACAATGCCGTTTTCAGTTTTTTATTTGAATGAATGTTACAGAAGAATAAATTATGTGAAAAGTATAATACCAAGATATCACTACGATTAGGAACCGTGTATATGTTGTTGAGGTTCGAAGGTTTACTTTTCATGTGTGTTTTTTTTTATTCATATATTTAAACAATGTAACTGTAAAGTATTACGAACAAAGTTAAGTTCAGCAGAAATTTATATAAGAGATCTGTATTTAATGTATTTATTGACAAGCGTTCGACCAAAATAAAAACATTTAAGGGAAAATAATTATTTGTATTAAACTACAAAAAATACGCTCGACTCTCCTTACCTGCCTCGCGTCGCTGACATGCAAATATTTGTCCTAAATCTTTGTGTTGTCTTTTCCCCACTTGAAAAACCTCACAAATACGAGCAGTGGAAGCAGAAATAACGACGAATCATATTTGAGGAAATTCTGAAAGTTCGAACATGTACGATACAAAACTTTTCAAATTAGCTTTCAAAATACTTTTTTTGGGGTTAGAGTTGTAAAATATAATTTTGTTTTCAAATGGTATGATCAAAATTAAAATCTGAGAATTAACTTTAATGATGATAACCTTTTTTTACGAGCATTTTATTCTGATTGTAGTAAAACTATCGTCAAACTCATAAAGATATGATGAAAATTATATGTGTTTACAATATGGTAAACAAATGAGTGCATAAACAAATATCCTTCAGGATAACCCTGATGGTTATTATGAGCTTATTTACTTACGATATGGTCACGCGTTAAGGTTGCAGCATAAAATGCAGTAACAATTAAGCTGTTGTGTATTCAGGTATAAGAATGTGAAGTATCATGTTGGGAGAAGTAATGTTTTAAATAGGTGTAAATCTATGTATGATTTCCCGACAATGTCTTTTACATCTTTATTTACAACAGCAATAAAACAGCATAATTAACTGGACCTGAAGAATTGGTTTCGCTCATCATTGGTTATACATATATTACAATTTATTATTTCTTCTTCGTCATATTTTATATAGACATTGTGTTAAAACGCGTCACGATTAAGATGTCTTTCCGTGGTCTTCCCACAGATCTCCTTCCTATTGGTGAACATTATTTTTGTTTTTTCTACACTATCTTCAGACGTTCTGCACGTAAAGTTGCTCCACTACTGTCTTCTCGTCGTCATACAGTCATTAACGTTTCCATTTAGCATTTCTGTCATACATCTTTTGATTTATTTTCTGTACTTCAGCGTTTTTATCAATTAATTTAAGAACTTTCATTCCTGTTTTTTCATCTTTCTCTTTGTCTCTGTTTTGTCAGGTAGTGTTCGCATCATATGTCATTTATTCTGCTTCCCATTTCACCCCTCTCGTTTCATTTCTCCATATTGTATTATTAAGAGATATCGCGATTCCGCTACTTTTTTCACTTGTTCCTCTATTTCTCCCAAAGGCAAACATGTTATCAGCAATAATGCATAAGGTAAACATAATGCATAAACACTTCATTTTGTAAATTTATGGATGTCACTAGAGTACTAAACAAATTTTTGGAATATAAGTGACTTGGAAATCTCATTTCTCTTCAGAAGTAAATATATACCGTATTATACCTCAACCAGGCTTTGTACATTAGTCTATTTCTATAGGTGAGGGCGGAAATAAATTTAAAAGTATACCCTTTCAATAAATTTATTGTTATACAATTTTCAGAATTTCTTCCGAGGGGTCTAATAGACAAAGTACTACTATATCTGGGTTGAATACCTGATGTAAAAAAACGTTTTCCGTCTGTTTACTTAGATCAATGACTGATTCTGTCTTTGGTGAGTAAACATAGTCAAACCTATGGCAATAATGGGTGGTTTAAGGGTAGTGCTGGCGAGTTTGAAATAACCTCACGGTATAAATAAGACTGTCTCTCCTAGGCGCCATTGGTTCAACTGTACCATTATTGGTATACATTGTGACACGTCATTTATTGCAAAATAAAAAACTCTTGTTTCTGTAGAAAAGGAATTGCTCGCTCTTAGTGGTGATGGGGGGGGGGGGAAGAAATAAATTTCTATGAGGAATATCACATTCAATTACAGACTACGTATATTGATGAAATCTGTAAGTCTTGACACTTAAGTTTCAGAATATGTCATCAACCACCGCCGCCACGTGCTATCGAGTGGCTAGCGCAATAGTTCTTGTTGAAATCTACCACGTGAAAAGGGGTGACTGATTTCTCCATGATGCTGGGTGTCTTAGTGTAACAGATCCAATAATCCATTATTCATAGAGTAGCGGCAAAAACACCAACATGACAGTTAACCTTTACCTATTGTCCCTAGAGTAATTGATCACCTAGTCTGCAAGTCTGTATATAACAGTTGTTTCATTGGAAACTCTTGTTAACTTTCTTATCTTGAACTAGTTTCAGATATCAGTCATCATCTGAATCCGGAGTGTTGGCGTAAAGAGAAACCAATGGGGTTGCAGTAACAATCTAACAAGACTTTGACCATTTCGTTTGAGGTCAAAGTTACTTTCGTCGTTCTAGCTGAAAGTTGTCATTGGTGGAGGATACTTCTTGCGGTCTCAGTCTCTTGTGTTTCCTAATCTTCGAATATGTAGCTTTCTTTCAGTATAGATTATCACACTTAAAGCCGCCAATTAACATGTGAAAACCACAAAACTGTTTGTTTAACAGTAATTAGGAAAACCGTATCAACGTTGGTCCCATATAATGCATATTTATTTGATAACCGTTTTTAAATACAGTAATTGGCAATGCGTCACTAACGGGATATTTTCGAAGAGCTATCCCAGACTATTCATAACACATGCCGGTCCTAATCCTCTTACCTAGCCCCCCTTACTTTGAGACGCTCTATAGAAAGATATGCGCGTAATGTGTCAAACCTTAACCTTTTAAGCGAGACTTGTACAATGCTACACCAAATTAGGCAAAGTAGTATATATACATATGTATGCTAGTTCCTGTGTTGTATAGGTCAGTAGTAGCTCACGCCTAATGCCTGGGGACTATTCAACCCCTCCATATACCTTTCGGTGGTCTACAATGGTTTACAATAGTAATCTTAAATTTCACCACTAAACTATTTTCTATGCTATTTCAATACACTTTAAAATAATTTTACAACCTATTAATATAATTATAAAATTAATATTCTCCGTGATTACCATCTTTATATTACCTTTATGTAGGTATATTTATGCGTATATAGTTTCACACTGAAACCCCTTAAATATAATTACGCTCACTTTATTATTTCCCTGTGAGAATGCACAAGAAGTAACCAGTATATCAAATAGTAAATGAAGCTTGCCATGTAATATAGTATAATACATTGATCACGAACAATATTGAATCCAAAGGTGTTTGTAGAGTTAAGCTATTATTTGCGAACCGGGTTCTTTATTAATATCACAATTACTTTTTTTAGAAGCTTTGGTCAAGCTTTAGTTATCATTAATATTATTGAAGTATGCTACACTATCAAATTTAGAAAAATATAAAATATCTAAATAGGGCTACAATAATTCAATATTAATATTACAACATTATTGCAAGACTGTCTAATATAGGCCTATTGTTAATATTATTACATTCATATTATGATTATTATTTATAATATATAGGTATAATATATTTTTATTTTACATAAGGGTGTAGCTTAATTTATTTAACATTTACGGTAAAAAATGGAGTTAAAACAAAAGCTAAGCTTTTCCCAAAACATGGTCAGCATCTTCATATATACCATCTATCCTTTCATTTCCTCCTGATCTTACACTTTTTATCCTACCATTCCTTTAGTAATAATCTCTTACTCCTCTATATAAGTGTATTACTATATGGACTAACCTTTTTGATTTCTATCCCCTTCCCAATTCCCCCACCTCTATTTCGTTATATCCCAAAACTATTCCTATGTGCCTACTGGCCAACTTTTGTGCCCTTTTTCCCAATGAACTCATAACTATTTCCTTAAGCGCATCTATTGATGAATGCTTACTGACCCTCTTTGTCGTCTTCATAGTCCATTGGAGCCAGCACTATTTCTTTATATCCGTCTATTCTTGTGTACCTACTGGCTCACTTTGACGTCATACCTAACCCTCTCCAAATGCACTCATGCCTAAATCCTTACATCCTGCTATTCCTATATGCCTAGTAACGCGACTAAACAATGGTTGGTTTTTCACAACTTTAAACTATATATTAGATTCTTCAAATCCTCTCCAGATCTCAAACGTTTTATTCACATATTGTCTTAGGTCTCATCAGTTGTTTGCAAAATACATCGCAACTGCTTTTATTTATATATGATTCATGTATTTACTGAATGCTTCCTCCGCCGCCTCTCGAATGCGGGAAACTTTTCATTGCGCTTTGATATTACGCTATTGTATTTTTATTTACCAAAAAGTACGATTTGGGTTAAGTGCTTCTGTCAATGTAGTGGAGACACAATCAAAGAGAAACAGTGTCGCATTCCAGTTTCAATAACACTGAATGTAATAAGATCAAAGGAAGTGAGCCTGGAAGTAATTACACTAAATGCCTCCAGGGGATTACCAGTACAAACAAGAACCCTGTATAAGACAACATATGCTGCATTAAGGAGGAACTTTGTATAAACACTCATAGTTTTGTTTTTATTAATTTAGTTTTAAAAAAATCCTCAGTAATGTATCACATTTATCAAGCTTCAAATCCTTTAGGTAAAACTATTTATCACATCTATTTATTTACTTTGTAATTTTATAGCAATTGGTCAATTCAATGACTATCGATTACAAGGGAAAGTAATTGATTTCGGTTATAGATAGAATTATCGTAGTGCCATGAAGCGTCCTTCTGGAAGAGGCTTCTTACATTTACATGTAAGAAATGGCAAAAGATATTAGAGAGGTTTAAGGAAAATGCATATTGATCATCTAGTGTGGCTAAATGAAGAATATATTTGAAATCACTTGGGGAGAGTCTCTTTCTATAGGAAGGGATATGTCCTACCACTACTAGGCTAATTTGTTTTTAAAAAATATATGCAAGTAAGTAAATAATCTCTTGTTTGTATCTTCGTATACGTTTCACAATTTGACTGAAGGTTGACTTCTGCGAAGACTGCTGATATGTTTCTTTTGCAGAGGTGGCTCCTGAAAGTACCCTAGTCTCTTCGAGGACAGCTAAAATTCAAAGTTAAAATAAATTCTCTTCTACTCAAAAACAATTTTTCTCGTATTTAATATTGCTACACGATACCATAAAAACTGTGTAGCAAATTATAACTTGTTGGATCTGTTATGATGGGTTTTTCGAAATTCTGAAAACTCATTTAAGTAGGGATCATTGAGAAATAACTCAATTTTCTGTTGAAGAACACGTGTTTGTTTTTGTTAAAATCTCTAACCCACACAGAGCATTTTTATTTTAAAAATATAGCATTATGTTATGTTTGAAATAGGTTAAGAAATGTTTGACAGATTTCAACATGTGTAATTCTTTTCTTTAAAAAATGTAGGTACTTATAACTGGGAGATTTCCCTTTACAAATAAAGTAACGTCTTGTTTACAGTTTATACGTGTTCTTAAAATCAAATTCAGAAAGATAAAAACTAATTGATGTAATGTATTTCTAAATTGTGATACTGTTTCCAAATTTAAATACCTAACCATTTCCTCTACTTAGCATTAAACTCATGCATTGCAACATTAATAATACCAATAGCTAATTGAAGTTACTTAACTATCAGAGACAAATAAGCTTCAACAATATTATGGAGTACTTACTGACCTTTCGGAGGGAACAGTCACAACTAAAATTCGCAATGATTAGTCGTTACAACTGACTGAAGAAATGAGTGAATCTATAATATGTAATTTTATATACTTCAATTAGTTTCCATTTGCATTTTAATAAATTTTTGGTTTTATTTAACGACTTTTTTCTCTATCAGTATGAAGACGGGTAAAATTATATATTTTGCCTACTAATGAATGGGTTTTAAAACTATGTAAATTATTTTCCGCGTAAGATTTATAATAGTTATGTGAAATAACGTAAATAAAACTAGAAAAAACAGCATATTATATCAAAACATATATTTATTTTGTTATTCTATTAGACTCCGGACAATTAAATTAATGACTAAAAGAACATTGCATATTAGAATTGTTAAACCCAATTCAGTGGATATTGAGCGTTTAAAACATTCTTATTTTGCTTAACACGATTTTGAGAATATAAACAAAAAACAATATTCTATACAGGTTGAGTACTTCGATTACGATAGAAACTATTGATAATCAACAGAATTAGTATACGAACAAAAAATATATATTAGTAAACCAAGAAGGAATATCGGATCAGATATACACACTCTTTTCTTTTAATAATCTTTAGTTATTCTTTTGAGTATTTAGTGATTGACAATCCCATTAAGGGGAGATAATGCTTGCAAAACCCGCCTAGCTAGTTTGCTTGTGCACAATCTTCAGTTAAAGCGGAGCTCACAAGCTTTGAGCACAGTTTCCTATAAAGTTAATGAGTATGCCGTTGCCGCTATCATACCTTGTAAATACCCTCACATTTCGATGAGAGTATTTTAATAAATTAATGGCGTTCATTTGTGTTTCGCAATTAAAATCTCTTGGAAATTAATTCAAATTTTAATGCTAGAAACGTGATGAAAATTAAAATAGGTTTATGAATAAATACTAGACAGATTCTATTTCCCAATGATATTATAGTTTTATAGGACTGGTTTCATTAGTTCACTTTGCAATTAGGTAATATACTTTCCAACTAAAGTAATTATTTGTATGTATTTTCATTGATTACAAAAATACTGAAATACTACATGTCTCAGTACGAAATCATTTTTTGTATAAGATAGTTTATGGACGGTACTTACGGTAAGTTAAAATTGCAATAATCATTATTTTCATAGAAAGTGAACTACAGATAGGGCAATTTATTTTCCAACTCCTTAAAAGTAGCTAAATGGTTTAAAAAAATTAAGGACATGTAAAAAATGTGTTATTTAGGTATCGCTATATTCCTTATGCAACACATTTGGGCCTGGAAACCCTTCGTCCTGTTCCTGCATTATAGTTAATTGGATTTGTTAGGCAATAGCTGTTAGGAGCTATAGCGAAATATTACACACGTAGGAAATGTTACGGGAGGAGTATCAAAGCTGACTCTGTGATGGGCTTTTAGCTTTTATTGTTAAAAAGGGAATATAAAGATCTAATATTCGTTTATATTTCCCTCATATGATTGTAATATATATAACAGAAACAGTTGATTTTAAGTTCGTATTTCTAAATTATTTTATGCGCTAAATGTCACGGACTAAATTCTTACATTATCTGTTAGACTATTGTATACAAGATCATAGTAATAACAAATACACTAAAGTAAAACGGACAAATAGATAAAACAACCTCTCTTTTATGTCTTTCGAGCGTCTAATCCAACAAACAAGTTAATTCCCAAGCCCTATAACAACCGTTTTACATTTATTTTTAAACACTTTTATTTCTTTTTTTTACTTCTTCTGAACTTGACAGGTAAAATATTAATCAAGATAAAAAGTGTGACTGTGGCCGCTCCTTACCCGCCCGTCTAAGCTGTCGCTTGTGACGTATGAAGGCCCATTGTAGCAGCAACAGAATGTGACGTAAGAAATGAGAAATTTTAAACAAAACTGCCGCCATAAGTACAGGAGCAAATAAATCGTCAGGCCGTTGGTGTGGAATTACAAAGTGTGTGCAAGTAGCGGAGCTAATTGTGGGTTTTTACTAAAAATGAAGAAATACGTGAATATAAACCTTAGAGGAGTTAATAACAACTTATAATAACTACAATGTAAACTAAAAAATACAATCTCTTGAACCAGAATAAAATTTTACATTTATTTACTGTATATTTATTAAATAGAATATATTTTTATTTAATGTCTGTTAATAACTATTAATTTTTTATAAAGGATAATGACAAATCACAGACAATGTTTTTTTAAAAAGGCAAAATTGCATGTGATCTGTCATTAGACTTTACAAAAAAATTAGTAGAATATAGTTTAAATGTTGACAGCTGCATTAGGTACAGGGCACTTAATTCTAACACAGTTTCTCAAGGAGAACATAAACATTTAGATTTTTTTTCTTTCAGATCGTCAAGAGTTCCTGGAGGAAAAACATATTAAGTTATATTCCTGGCCGTCCAGTACGTTTTGGTGACCAGGTGTGGGACGTGCAGGGTTTATAAAAGTTTATCTATGCCTATAAATACGTTCGTCTGAAAGGGGCATGATTAAAAAAACTCAGGTAAGGCTTATTATAATATTGTATATATTATATTAAACGATTTGTAGAAATTATGGCCTTTAGCGTATTGTTTACCTATATTATTACTAATTAAGATCCCGCTCGGAACATACAACCTAAAAGGGGAAGAAAATGTTCTCACCGTGCTAGGTTTATCCGCACTGGGTACATACTATTTAAAGAGTTCCTTAGGGTGCGCTTAAGGCATCAGATAATATTTAAATGATATGTTAGGTTGGTGCAGAAGGAAATAGAGGAGAAGAAAAAGAGATAAGAACATGTCTAAAAACTTTAAGAGATTTTAAAGAAATGATTTATATTAACAATAAAATTAGGGGAAAGTATATATTAAGAAGTAGGAAGTAGCTTTTGTAACCAAACTAAAACCCAGTTATATTCTTTACATTGTTTTTAATTTGAAACGGTATAGAAAAATTTCTATATTTGAAATTCAGTGGCCAATAAAAGGCAGACGTGGGAATGACAGACAGAAATTAACTCTTACGTTTGGTTTACCTCATTTACATTTATAGATAGATAGATTTCGGTCTAAACACCTTTCTTTAAAGATTCTAAATGAATATGAAAGGTATTAAGCTTTAGGGACGGATGTTTAATGGAATTAATTTTCTACTTAAATATAAAGGTTTGTAAATTTAGTTCTCCCTTTTTGGGTATGCAATTTTACTTGGATTGTATAAAAATTTAATTTTGGAGAGCTTACTTTATGTAGCGGATTTAATGGGAATCTTGGATCGTAATTAAAGAGGAAGAGTGATATTGTAAGACAGACCAATAGGGGGGGGGGGGATTTTTGGAATCGTGAAATGATCAAGCACGTATAACATCACTCACACAAAATTGCACCCACAAAAGTATTATAATTTTTTATTTCTTCGCAATAGCTGTCCATCATAAATTCTTAGGTTTGCTTAATTCACGCCAAGTCTAGTTTCCTCGTGACTTTTATAAAAATGTAAAATTCATATTGCCAAGCAACATAAGGTTCGAATAGTCATCGCTCACGTGTGTAGGGTGGTCAAGTGATAGCGAAAGGGTGGATGCTCGTTTGTACCGGGAACCGAAAACGAAAAATGTATAAAAAATAATAAGTTCAAGGTTACATTTGTCTTCAGCAATACCAATTTAAAGAAAATGTGCAGAAGCTTTATTTATTATTAAATAAATGTTAATTATACAAAAATAAATAAAACTGTTGATAACAAATTAACCTTTTATTTAGTTTAATAAATGTAATATACAATTTGATTGAGAACATTCCATACGGGAGAGCTGATAAGTTAACGAAATACTGTACCTCTACTCGAACAGTGCCAAGAAACCTCATATGGGAGAAGCAAAGGACGAAATGTTTTATACAGCGAAGTACAATTAACTGAATTAATAGTATGTCCTTAAAGAACTGAATTAGCTTTAAAATAACTACCAATTGTGCTATAAACCAAAGAGTAACACCAGCTCTTATGTAAGCGTCAAGATTCCAACAGTTTAAAGCACTTTGAGGAGACTCAGAAAAATATCTCATTTTTAAACCTGGTTCTTTTCACCGAATTCATTGCCCAAGGGTTGTCCCTTCCATTCTAAGTACGAGAGTTCCGTGTTCCTATTTCTGGAAAAAATCTTTAACTTTTAAGGACTGAGCTGTTTTTCAATGGTTTCATGAAAGAAACTTTAGAAGGATTTATTATTTCTTCAACTGAAGTCCTTACCTTGGCTAATTGGCTGCCACTGGTGTTTATGTTTTTATATTCATAAAGTACGTTTTCGTCAATAATTACCATTTTTCATTTGACTTTATATAACTTTGCGTTATTTATTTTTTTAGACTTCAAATTATAGATTTAATTTGATTTTATATATTTTACAAAATTATAGATTTCCCCAAACTCTATACAAATCTAGCCCTCAAATTGGTTTTATCGCCTTTTGCTATCTACAAGCTAAGAGTATGAACTACAGATGAAAGATCAACGTACAAAATACAGATGAAAGATCCCAGTGTCGGATCTTAGAGGACTAGATGTAGACTCCCCGGGCCATGAAAATCGTGCTTACTCAGGAAGAAGTAGACTCTATTAATATAACCATGTCTGTATAAAAATATATTAAAATAAACAGAGAATGGGATTTTTTATGCTGATTCTAACAAAAGAAATTCTTAGAGAATCATTTTTACCTCTTAAAAACGCAAATAAAACTTGCAAATGTAAAACATTTAGTTTTCTACTTGATTTTGAGAATATATATATATATATATATATATATATATATATATATATATATATATATATATATATATATATATATATATATATATATATATATATAGAATATCAAATATGTTTTCCTGATAGAATTATTTTTAAGAATAAATAATATACACTAAATACAGGAATAATTTATTGAATATTACAGTCAAAGCTTTTCGTTGGTTGACATTACCAACATCCTAAGGAATTACTAAGAATGACAAAAGAACTGTCTAACAAATAAATATGAAGTTACTAGATAAAGTTACTGTTCTAGTAACTTTATATTTATTTGTTAGACATTTCTTTTATCTTTCTTAGTTCTGTATTCCTGTATTGATGTAGGTAATGACAACCAACGAAAAGCTTTGATTGTATAATTCAATAAATTATTCCTGTAATTAGTGTATATTATTTATTCTTAAATATATATATATATATATATATATATATATATATATATATATATATATATACTTGTGTAATAAAAAAAAAATTGAGGATATTAATATAAAAGAATTATTTTTTACCTTTTATTATTCAAAGTATTAGTTGCAAAACACTACCAACATCATCAGGAATGCATAATGCTTTACTATTCTTTAATGTATAAAGCATTATTCATTCCTAATGTTGGTACTGTTTACCACCGAAAACTTCTGAATAGTATATATATATATATATATATATATATATATATATATATATATATATATATATATATACATCCCGCTATCAATATGGCAGCATTTCATTTTGCAACCATATGGCAGCCACTTGAAAGAGAGGAGTATAAATGTTTTTCGTCGTGTATAATTTATTTCTAATAAACATGATACTACTCCATGTACTTTAATTTTATAAAATCTTGAAAATACAAAATTGACTGAAGTACTATCAATACGGCAGCATTTCATTTAGGCATCAATATGGCAGCCAGTGTATATTTTCGTTCAGTCTAATAACAATATGGCAGCCGGTGTGTAGGCCTATATTATTCCCACGCTACTAACTATACGAGAACCAACAGTGTTGCCACTATGGTGCTACTATTTGACTAGTCAAATGTTTAGACTCTAAGACACGTGTGTGTAATCACGGTAAAAACACAAACATTAGTATGGCCCTTCTTCATTTCAGCTGGCCAATTATTTACTCAACTCACATAAGTCTTAGTTGTTAGTTTTCATAAACGTGTACAACTATCGAAAGCTGACGGGAATACAAGTGTGTGCAAGCCTCTACAGGAGTAGCAAAAGGATCAATAAGGGTAAAATATAGGAACAAAAAAAAAAGCTAGGAAATAATCAATTGGGAAGTTTTTAAGGATGCTGAGTCCACTACTGTGAACAAAATTAAACGGGGATGAACGGGTGGGGCTCTATAGGAGTTATAAAGGAGGATTTTGACTTGGGGTCAAAATGACAAAAGGCAAAAAAAAAACAATGGAAAATGATCACTCGGGGGATTTTAAAGGTGGTGAGTCTTTTACCGTTATCGAAAGTCAATGGAGATACACGGATGATCCTCTATGGGAGTAGCAAATGATGAATTGGAGTATAAATGTGAGAAGGCAAAACAAAGCTAGAGTATGATCAATCGTAGTGTTTTTTAGGTTGCTGAGTCCAATACAGTCTTCCATATTAATCGGGAATGCACGGGTGTGGCTCTACGGAAGCAGAAAAGGGGTGAATTGGGGTAAAATTGTCAGAAGGTAAAAAAACAATTGAAAATGAACATTCGGGTGGTTTTAAATGGTGCTGAGTCGTTTACCGTAATCGAACGTCAATGTGAATATACGGGTGACCCTCTATGGGAATAGCTAATGATGAATTGGGGATATAATTGTGAGAAGGCAAAAAAAAACTAGAAAATGATCAATCGTAGTGTTTTGGAGGGTACTGAGTCCCATACCACCTTCAATATTAAACGGGGATGCTCGGTAGTTGCTCTACGAGAGTAGGAAATTGGTAAATTGGGGTAAAATGGTCAGAAGGCAAAAAACAATTGAAAATGATCATTCGAGTGGGTTTAAATGGTGCTGAATCTTTAACCGTTATCGAACGTCAATGGGGATACACGGGTGACCATCTATGGGAGTAGCAAATGATGAATTGGTGTATAGTTATGAGAAAGCAAAAAAAAAAACTAGAAAATGATCAATGGTAATGTTCTGGAGGGTGCTGAGTCCAATACCGCCTACAATATTAAACGGGGATGCTCGGTTGTTGCTCTACGAGAGTAGAAAGGGGTAAATTGGGGTAAAATTGTCAGAAGGCAAATAAACAATTGAAAATGATCACTCGGGGGGTTTTAAAGGTGGTGAGTCTTTTACCGTTATCGAAAGTCAATGGAGATACACGGATGATCCTCTATGGGAGTAGCAAATGATGAATTGGAGTATAAATGTGAGAAGGCAAAACAAAGCTAGAGTATGATCAATCGTAGTGTTTTTTAGGTTGCTGAGTCCAATACAGTCTTCCATATTAATCGGGAATGCACGGGTGTGGCTCTACGGGAGTAGAAAAGGGGCGAAGTGGGGTAAAATTGTCAGAAGGCAAAAAAAACAATTAAAATGAACATTCGGGTGGTTTTTAATGGTGCTGAGTCGTTTACCGTAATCGAACGTCAATGTGAATATACGGGTGACCCTCTATGGGAATAGCAAATGATGAATTGGAGGTATAATTGTGAGAAGGCAAAAAAAAACTAGAAAAAGATCAATCGTAGTGTTTTGGAGGGTGCTGAGTCCAATACCGTCATTAAAAGCTAATGGGAATATGAGGGTGTGGTTCTACGGGAGTAGAAAGGGTGGTTAATTTTTATTAAAATGTCAGATACTAGAAAAATGTCTAGTAAAATAATACTCTGGGTTTGTAAGGGGTGACTCCAATTTCGTCATCGAAAGTCAAGGATAACGCACGTGTGAATTTTCGAGAGTGCGATTCCAGACACTGTTAAAAAATAGCGGGATAGTGTGATTAGTCATATGTTTGGAACGGAAGATGAGTGGAAGCTGGCCACAATCATAAATATTAGATTATTCATTCTTATCATCAGCTGTCGTAATCTGTAAGCAAGTTAGACAGATTGTAATGTATTTTATTGAGCTCATGCAGTTCCAAATAAAACGAGTGTAGGCCTACTTTTCTTGTTTCAATTTTGTTTTACCTTCTAGCTCCTAATATACTTGTGCGACAAGTCGTTTGCGAATAAGATATTGAACCATGTAATAGATTAGTCAATATTCTATTTTACAACCACTGTTGAACTTATCTCTAATTTTAATTGTTTAATTTAAAATCATTGGATTATGAATATTTCTTATACAAGTGTATAATAGAGAAATAAAATTCTATTTACTGTTGTCTTTATAAATAAAAGAATAACCAATAATAATGTTTTTTTCAAATTAAATGTTAATGTAATATTTGTAATGTGGCGCATACATTTAGTTGCAATGATTTCGGGTTATCACTAAAGCATTTTACGGACAAAAATTATAATAAGATATTACGTCAGACCACTTGAGCTGAGGGTCCGGGATGTAATGAAATTTTGTATTTCAAGTGATTTCTACTATATTTTATTACACTTTCAAAGATATATGATATTTTTGTCATTAATAACATAATATATATTTTTTTTCATCCAAAATAAACAAAAATTGTTACAAAAATATAAATAATGTAGCAAAGAAACGAAACTTAATATACAAAATTGTGTAGATATAATATGAAATTAAGAATGAAATAATAATTGCAAATTTTATATTACTTATAACACTAGTTAACTAAATGACTAATAAATATAAAACGAGAAAATATATTAATAGGAAAACCTTGTGTTTAAACAAGTATTTATTTTTCTTTACCTATATATAAATAGAGAAAAAAAGTAACAAAAAAATATAAACCTAAAAACTAATTAATTAATGAAGAAATAGTTTTAAAAATCAACTTCGATGAAGGTAAAAACATTGAGTACAACTTCATTAATCCAGATATTGTGGCTGAAACTGAAGACGCACCTGGCAACCAACACCACCTATAAGTCCCTATCAAGCCCATGCCACGGGGATTAACAAACACTGTGTCTGTGTGGTGTTCAATTTCTGCGACGAATTATTGTAAAGGCCAATTTACATCTGTTCTAATTTAGCTTAGACGTAATGGTGATACATTTCTTACTTTATTTCAAAAACTTCTTCGATATATTGTATCACCTTTACCTCAGGTAGGTAACCAGAAAAATCTACCTTTATTGTACATTGTAAATAAAAGAAGGCTTTTATTTGGTCGAATCTCATCTAATGGTAATTTCTTGCTCAAGTAGGCCCATTGAACACGTCTATATTTTATAGGTTCAAACGAGCACAAATTACCATTTTTCGGGTAAAAAAATTAAACATTGAAATAATAGTATTTCTGTACTTACGACAGCCAAATGTAACCAAAAACTGTAAGGATATAGTTCTTCCCAATGTATATTACATTGTAGCTAGGCATCACGGTGAAAAACGTTTTCGGTAAGCAATGTAATACATCTCTTTTATTTATCCACCATATTTGATTTGTCATAAGTTTTTATAGGTACAAATGTGTTTCAGTAAAGACCTATTTTTTCTAAAAGTTCTTCTTTAACTACATTCATTAAATTTTCCTGATAGTCGTTCTTGGCACGTTAAAACATTTATTTAATTCCTGCCTTAGATATTTTCTGAAAGAATGACATTTCACCTTGATTGTGATGTTACTTTCATCAAGACACGTTGAATGCACCTGAAAATATATCTGATAAGATTTAAGTATATTTTAATCTTCTTCTTTAATTCTATCTTTAACCGTATCCCTCCTGGCTCGCATATCTACAATTTGATTTATTATTATTATTATGGTGAAATAATTTACAAATATTTTGGCGAATATAGCTGAGGAACCAGTCTTCAAAAACTAGCTGTAAAATAGCGTTATGCAGAGTGACACAATAAAATTAGTCTCTATGATGGTATTTCTTGTTAAAAAAACAAGACGTAAAAGATAATGACTGTTTTGTAGATTTTTTCACTTTAAAAAATCTCTCCGTTCTTCGGTCGACATGTTAAATACATTTTTATAGTTAGTATCAGAATGATTTTAGTTCGTTCGGCTGTGTCTGATCTCAAGACAAAGTCTGCTAATACTCAATCACTTCTCAAAACTGTCTTCTTTGTTTATATATTTTACGAATCCTACCACTAGTTTGTAATAACTCCTAATTACAGACTTAATATTTCAATTTGAATATTCTCTATTCTTCGTTGATAGAAAATTACTTCAGTCAAGCAACCTTAACCAAGAGCTTATATAACGTTTTGTAGTCAATCTTTAGACGTTGATAATCATAAATATTTACTACCGATGATCACGGTAATTTTTCACTATACTTTATATTTACTGATAATCTCGTTTTATTTTTATGGTAGGCCAACAAAAAGTCTATCTACGATCAAAACATTGGGCGTCCCGATAGAGATTACAACGGGCATCGGCTTTTTTTTAGCTATAATTGCCGATACTTAGTATGGTATTCATATCGTATGGTATCCTTGCTAGCAAGATTCAGTACAGTAGTCTTGAAGAGCCAAGCAACATTAATTTATGTATGTACTGTAATCAATAAAGTTTTACATACGTATTTTGTGCATTCTTAATTATAGTATTAGGGTTCATTAGAACTCCTGTTTCTAGTGTACAGGAAGCTATTTCCGTGTAATCCAAGTCTTCGGTAATCCGACGGTGTCTCGGTGCCATCTAACTCGAATTATCCATGCACTACTGTATTTGTTTCCGTACCAATGATCACCATACTTGAAACAGTTTTTCATGCAACTCTAAAGTGAGTGAAAATCCCATAGACATTAAAGTTACTCTTGGGACTAGAATATCGAGGATAAACATAATAGATTAATTACATTGCTTACTGAAAACGTCTTGATTCCTAGCTACACTGCAATATACATTGGGAAGAACTATATATCCTTACATATAGTCTGCAGAGATATAGAAATAAAGAATTTTAAATATTTACCATTGCTTAAACCGCCTGAACTGCTCTCTAGTTTAATTGGCTTATTAACACCTATGATACATGTATCATTAAATAAGTACTTAAAATGTTTTGCCCTTATGATCATAGAATGTGTGTATATATCCACGTGTTCTTTCTTATCTACATTATTTATATCTTTCAAACTATTTTTGAATATTTGGATGAAAAAAATATATATAATGTTATTATTGATAAAAATGATGTTGTATGGCCTATAAATAACGCTAGCTCTTTAATACATTGGTCATTCATTTGGAAAAGTTTAGATATTGTTGCCAAGTGTTTCATTAGAGTCCTCGATGTAAGTACTTAAGGAATTTGTAAACATGCTATTTTAGGACATACAGCTGTGGATTCGCGACCTTATCTTGGAGAGAGCTATGCTGTGTATTTACAGACACAATTCTGATATGGAAACATAAACAGCCGACACTCCGAAAGCCATTCTGACGCGTTTGTTTACTTGATGACCAAACTCATCTTAATGGTCCGGTCAATGCATCTCGTTCTTTTCCCTTGGTGCTCTTAGATACTATAGGATCGAAAAAGTATTTATTTTTTTAATTTAACTTGCTTTTCAAATTAATTGTCATATCATCTCTTTCCGATTTTAATAATCTAAAAGTGACTATTATTTGCTGTAGGCCCCTATATTGTTACAATTTGGTAACATTACAAACATGTTAACACTTGTATTAATAGATGTAACACTTAATATGGCCTACGCCATATATATTCCCTAAAAGTTAATACCAATGTATTCAATAAACATATTAATAAAATAAAATATAGACTACCAGCGGCTAAAGTAGAGGATAGAAACAAATGTTTCCGTCTTTATACGACCATTTTGACGCTGGGAGAATACGATAAATTATTTACGTTTACGCCGTATGTAAATGAGAGAAATGGATGGAAAAGATAGAATGCAGAAAGTCAGTTTTTCGGGCATTCGACCACGAGAGTACTTGTCGAGTGCGAGGCTTTATCTTTGTATGGCTTGGACCTATGTTTGTTTACACCAGACAGTTTGATATCGTAATATAAACTGACAACACTCGCACAGATGTCATTTAGGTTCATGTATACAATACAGAGATTAACGAAAGATGATTCAGTATTTATTGACCTTTAACTACCGTCCTGCACATTTCTGTCACATTAGTACTGCCGTTGTAGCTCACAGGCACGAAATTTCTAAGTGTGATTTATTGTGCGGTTTAACAATTTATCTTGCATTTACTTTATAAAAATTGTTTTTGAATATTCGGGTTGCATGTGACTAGGGTAAACGTAGTTTTATGAGATCAGTTATATTTTATTTACTAGTTGAAAACTGTAGTAAATAAAACCTTCTACAGATTTTAGCGCAGTTTAGCTGAAAAGACTTATAATCGCACGATAATTAACATACACTAATTATATCTTGTTCACTGATTGTACACACTTAACTTTATGTACAAGATAACATTTGACACATTATAAGCTTTATTTATGGAAACGCATTAGAAATAATAACTCAATTTTGACAGCAGTATTTACACAGCGGCTCAGAACATTCTAGACATATTGGCTGTTCAAAGTCAGCTTACAAAGTGTAACTAGTCCTTCTATTTTTTGTTGCTGGACTAATTCTACATTGTTTATAACAATTTATCTATACAAATAGAAAATTTGTAAATTTCTGGAGATTGCAGTTTTTCGAATTCATCTTCATCGTCTGATGCACTTCGTTGAGATTCGGTATCATGATCTTTTACTAAATTACTTCTGCACTCTGTTGCACAATTCCCCTATTCTCTTTAATGCCTTCTAAAAGTTGGTCATTAGATACAGCACCTGAATCACTGTCTTCTTCGGATAACCCGTCGCTGATGGTCAGGCACGATGACGGTAGTTAAAGGTTAAGCTTGGAATTTGTAGATATTGGCATAATAGGTTTTCTGAATATATAAACTGATCAAGATAAGTCGATGAAATGATGTGGGTCAACAAATTCTCTTTGTCGTTTATTATAAGTTGTATGAAGGTTGAAAAAATATAAGGTCTACTTATTTATAGTTTTTTTATTTACGGTTATAGTTGAAATTTTTCATTAACGGATGGTTGAAAAGTCATCCGCTGCCCCCGCTAACGATACCATTCTTTTTAAAAGAAAAAAAGAAAATAACACGAAAAGAGAGAAAATTAATTACCCGAAGAAGAATGAGAAAACAAACATAAATGTTTAGATAGTCTAAGTAAAAATGGAAAGAAAATATATGACAATTAGGTAGACAATATACATTATTTTAAAAATTAAATAAAAAATTTAATTTTTATAAAATTATCAATATGGGACAAACGGTTATCTTTTCAAATTGAATCGTTCGAGCATACAGTCTTTAAAATTCTTAAAGCACATGGATAGTCTGCATTGAAACACTGCTTCAAGCTATAAAGATTAGCTTGACAGACATGACGTAAACAAACGTGCTAGAACTGCTATCGGAGTGCCGCCTGTTTATATTTTCATATCACAAACATTTCTGTCAATAGATGTAGGACAGCTTCTGTCCAATCTATTGGACAGCGAATGCCCATTTTTGGGCAATATTTTAGATTCTGGCAGGTTTTACCTCAATACACCCACAGCGACACCCGCAGTCCTATCCCGGGGTTGTACATGGCCAACTTCGGTGCTAGGATTAGACTCAGCATCATTAAAAACCCCCAGTGATCATTTTATATCGATCTCTTGACCTCTGACCTTTTTACCCCAATTCTCCCTTTGCTACTCCCGTAGAGCCTACACCCGTCCCTCCCTGGTGTCTTTCGATGACGGCATTCAATTCAGCATCCTCAAAAACCTCCGAGTGGTAAATTACAAGTAATTTTTTGACTTTTGACATTTTTACCCCAAATCATCCCTTTGGCACTCACGTAGAGTCCCATACGTCCATCCCCGGTGACTTTCGATGACGCCATTGATATCAGCACGCTCAGAAACCCCCGAGCGGTTATGTTCCAGCGACTTTTTATACTTCTGACATTTTCACCCCAATTTACCCCTTTGCTAGTCGCGTGGAACCACACCAGTGGATCCCCGGTGACTTTCGGTGACGGCATTGAATTCCGTATAATCAAAAATTCCCGAGCTCTTATTTTCTAGTACTTTTTTGACTTTTGACATTTCTACCCCAAATCATCCCTTTGGTACTAACGTAGAGACACAACCGTCCATCCCCGGTGACTCTAGATGACGTCATTGAATTTAGCATCCTCAGAAACCCCCGAACGGTCATTTCCCGCGATTTTTAGGCATCTGACATTTTGACCCTAATTCAACCCCATTGGTGCATGAATTTAGCCTCACCAGTACATCCCCGGAGACTTTCGATGACGGCATTGAATTCAGCGTCCCCAAAAACCTCCGTGCGGATATTTTCCAGCGACTTTTTGACTGCTGACATTTTCACCCCAATTCACCCCTTTGGTACTCGCGTGGAACCACACCAATGCATTCCCGGTGACTTTCGATAACGGCATTGAATTCCGCCTCATCAAATTTCCCCGAGTTTTTATTTTCTAGTAATTGTTTCACTTTTGACATTTCTACCCCAAATCATCCCTTTGGTACTCACGTAGAGTCTCATCTGTCCATCCCCCGTGACTTTCGATAGCGGCATTGAATTCAGCATCCTCAAGAACCCCCGAGTGGTTATGTTCCAGCGATTATTTTACTTTTGACTTTTTTACCCCAAATCATCCCTTTGGTACTTACGTAGAGTCACATCCGGTCCATCCCCGGTGACTCTAGATGACACCATTAAATTTAGCATCCTCAGAAACCCCCGAACGGTCATTTCCCGCGATTTTTAGGCATCTGACATTTTGACCCTAATTCAACCCCATTGGTGCATGAATTTAGCCTCACCAGTACATCCCCGGAGACTTTCGATGACGGCATTGAATTCAGCGTCCCCAAAAACCTCCGTGCGGATATTTTCCAGCGACTTTTTGACTGCTGACATTTTCACCCCAATTCACCCCTTTGGTACTCGCGTGGAACCACACCAATGCATTCCCGGTGACTTTCGATAACGGCATTGAATTCCGCCTCATCAAAATTCCCAGAGTTGTTATTTTCTAGTATTTTTTTTTTACTTTTTACATTTCTACCCCAAATCATCCTTTGACACTTACGTAGAGTCTCATCTGTCCATCCCCGGTGACTTTCGATGGCGGGATTGAATTCAGCATCCTTAAAAACCCCCGAGTGGTTATGTTCCAGCGATTTTTTGAGTTTTGACTTTTTCACCCCAACCACCCCTTTGGTACTCGCGTGGAACTATACCAGTGCATCCCCGGCGATTTTCTGGGACGGCATTAAATTCCGCCTTACCAAAAACCCCCGAGTGGTTATTTTCTAGTTATTTTTTGACTTTTTTACCCCAAATCATCCCTTTGGTACTTAAGTAGAGTCACATCCGGTCCATTCCCGGTGACTCTAGATGACGCCATTGAATTTAGCATCCTAAAAAACCCTCGAACGGTAATTATCCCGCGATTCATAGACATCTGACAATTTTACCCTAATTCAACCCCTTTGGTACATTGATTTAGCCTCACAAGTACATCCCCGGAGACTTCCGATGACGGCATTGAATTCAGCATCCTCAAAAACCCCCAAGCGGATATTTTTCAGCGATTTTTTGACCTCTGACATTCTCACCCCAATTCACCCCTTTGGCACTCTCGTGGAACCACACCAATGCATTACCGGTTACTTTCGGTGAGGGCATTGAATTCCGCCTCATCAAATTTCCCCGAGTTTTTATTTTCTAGTAATTGTTTCACTTTTGACATTTCTACCCCAAATCATCCCTTTGGTACTCACGTAGAGTCTCATCTGTCCATCCCCCGTGACTTTCGATAGCGGCATTGAATTCAGCATCCTCAAGAACCCCCGAGTGGTTATGTTCCAGCGATTATTTTACTTTTGACTTTTTTACCCCAAATCATCCCTTTGGTACTTACGTAGAGTCACATCCGGTCCATCCCCGGTGACTCTAGATGACACCATTAAATTTAGCATTCTCAAAAACCCCCGAACGGTCATTATCCCGCTATTCTTAGGCATCTGACATTTTTACCCTAATTCAACCCCTTTTGCATATGGGTTTAGCCTCACCAGTACATCCCCGGTGACTTTCGATACGGCATTGATTTCAGCATCCTCAAAAACCCCCGATTGGTCACTTTCCAGCGATTCTTTGTCCAATTCAAATATATACATTAGGTCGTACGATTGATATCCATGTGGATGCCAGCAATGTTGCCAAGTTTGTGGCTGCCATAATGTTAGAGAATGGTTGAAATATACAGTAAATTTATATACAGTAGGCGACTATGCTGCCCCTGGCGGAAATGTTACGAACTTGTGATATACAAATCCCGTTCACTCTGCTATCAATACGAGCACCGTTTGGTTATTACAAATTATTTTTTAAAAATTCAGAACGACCATAGAACTTCCAAATACAGTATAGCTCCAATAAAACACTTCTTTTTACACTTATTGACATGGTTTTTATTTCGATTATTGTCAGAGGGTGTTACATTACCATGGATTACTATGTGGCAGCCGTATACGGCTGCCACAAGTACCCGGCTGCCAGTTTGAATGCAAAATGACCAATGTATGGTCTCCGTATTGTTAGCAGGCTGTATATATATATATATATATATATATATATATATATATATATATATATATATATATATATATATATATATATATGTATAATATATATATATATGTATATATATATTTTTTTTTTTTTTTTTTTTTTTTGTTATAAAATATTTTAGGGATAGATAACTATTTTTTTTTTTACTAAACACAGCCTTTAGTGTCTGATACCATTTGAATCTAAAAAATCCAAACATCTTTAAATTTGCGAAAAAAATTCGGAAACAATCCTAGGTGCTTCTAGATACTTGGACAGAGATATAAAGGTTAGAGTGTCCAGTAAGTCATGTACTTTAAGACTATAAATAAAACTTTACATTAGTTAAAGCCAAGGTTGCCCATATCAACCGAACCTCCTTAAAGAATTCCTTTATCTGCACTTAGGCTTAACTATTTGTCTGTTTATATAAGCTTCATATATAAGTTTATATGACCTCTTTGTCTTACATTTAGCTTCTACGTCACCTAGGCACCTTGAAACACCCTATTACTAGCGCGAAGTAGTGTCAGTTTTAACCTAAGACTGTTTAAGGATTTAGTTTTCCTCTGAGATGATCATCCAACGGCCTAGCGTAGTTTTGTGTTTGGACATCGATGAAAGTCTGAGGAGACAAATGTTTAATAAATACACAAAAACCTCTTAACCATAAAATTTCTTTATTTTAGCCTTATGTACATTTCAGTTACATATTAACCATCCTCAGAGGGATAACATACAAAGACTGATTAACGCTAGAAAAATACCTTATTTATAATCTACAGAATAAGTCACTCCCACTCCGACCGCCGCGGCCCCACCTGTTAAACAAGGCGTAGCCACGCCCATCGAGTGAAAGACAGATATCTTACGTCAACTTAATAAATTATAAATTAAAAGTACAGCAAATACATATTTAAAATTGTTTTTTTTTTGTTTAATTATAACCAACAAAAAATTTATTATAAAAATCATAATCCTATTTAACAAATGAATATAAAATTGAATGAAGAATAGGACCTCTATCAGAATTTAATAAATTCTCAGGTTTATGTTTACTAATTTTAAAACTCTCGAAACTATGTAACAACTTATTGGTTATAACATTCTTAATTAACTTGACATTATTAACATCTAGATTGTGATTGGTCTCTAAAATATTGGCAGCAATACTAGACTTATCAGATCTTTGGTATTTAATATCCCTAATATGTTCCTTAAATCTAGTTATTACTTTTCGTCTTGTCTGCCCAATATACATTTTATCACAATCCTTACAATTAACTTGGTAATTCCCTGATTTATCAAATGTGTCTACTTTATCTTTTGCATTACCTAATAAATTTTTAAGGTTATTATGATTTTTATACGCAACTCTCAATTTAACATTCTTAAAAATTCCCTCCAGCCCTTTGGTTAAAACTTTGTCAAAAGGTAAACAAATAAAACGGCTTTCTTCTTTAGTTTCTAAAGGCAATATTGTTAATTGCTTCCGAAAAATCCTAATCTTTTGCTTCCTAAGGATATTATCAATAATTGTACGTTCATAACCATTAAATTCTGCTGTACTTTTAATATGTTCTAATTCAATATCAAAACGTCTTTTACTCAAAGGAATATTAATCAACCTATTAACTAAAGATTTGAAAGCTGCAAATTTGTGTTGGTTACAATGGTTAGATTCGTTTGGAATAAATCTATCATTGGATGTTGGCTTTCTATAAATATCAAAAACTATTTTATCTCTATTTCTAATACAATAAACATCAAGAAACGGTAAACGTTTATCTTTTTCAATTTCATAAGTAAATTTAATATTAGGATGTTGATCATTGATGATCCTTAGAAATGGATCTATTTGAAATTCTTTAATATTAAATATAGCGAAAATAAATTCAACGTATCTTATCCTGACACGAGGAAAATATTTAAGTTTCTTTTTCAATACTAATTCAAAATGACTCATAAAGAGTTCTGCTAAAAAAGTGATAGGCTGTTTACCATTGTTGTACCATATTTTTGTTTATAAAAATTATTATTAAATTGAAAATAATTAATATTCATACAACAATTAGTTAATTTTACAAACTGGTCAACTCTTCCAATATCGACATCATTCTCAATTAAAAACTCTTTTAACAAATTTAAAGTTTCCGTTACCGGAATACTTGGAAACAGAGAACAAACATCAAAAGAAACTAAAATGTCTTCATCTGTTAATCTAATATTCTTAACCTTCTCTACAAAATCAAGTGTATTCTTAACCGAAAATGATGCCAACTTACGTTAAAAAAACTGAATTCTTTAACTGACCATTTAGATAACATATAGGTTGGTGAATCAATTCCCGACACAATTGGCCTCACGGCATCGCCTACTTTATGTATTTTTGGGAGACAGTACAACCTAGGTAAAACAGGATTAGAAACATGAAATTTAAAGACATCTTTCTTTGAAATGACTAAATTACATTCCTTAATAAGATTTACTGTTTCTTTAACAAATTTATTTAACGGATTTTTTGACAATTTATCATAACTTACCGTTTTTAACAAATTGTTAACTCTATTAATATAGGCCTAATCTTCTTTTTTTCAAAACAACAGTGTTACTCTTGTCAGCTTTGAGGTAATAAAAATCTTTTCCTTTTAACTGTTTTATTAAACTTAACTCGTGGTTGAATCCAGTAGACATCTTCTTTCTTCTTAGAACCTCCAATTTTTCTTCAGTCTTGAATTTACAAGCCATCCTATTGCTAGTTTCATTTAATGAAGATATACCACTTTCAACGTGTGCCACTAATTCTTCTAAGTTATTTTTGATATTATTAAAAACGGAAAACTTTAACCCTTTACCTACCATGCACAACTCCTTCTGGGAAAAGGATATTAGACTTAATATAAAACATGAGGTAATCGTGAACTAACAACCCCGAAATGTCCTCGTGGCTTGTCATGACTCTTAAGTTCTTAATACGTATTGACATATTTAAATATTTTAGGGTGCTTAGACTAAGTAGATTTTTGTTTAAATACATTGAAGTGTAGACCTAAGTGATATAAATACACACATTCATTTATATATATATATATATTGCGCGTGCACAACGCTTAACCAGCTGCCTAACGTTTAATATGCACTTTTACGCATGCAACGACACTCCGACCAGACTTACCGTTCCTAATAACCCCTCCTGTTAACTAGTGGTGTAAGAGCTATCTAGTCATATATGTCAGTATTTTTTCAGCTCAAAAGATACATATTAGCATTAACAACCATCACATACATTATATGTTACCATGTGCTATTAATTATAGGTGAGCCAGGTTGACCCGTGCAAAATACGATCCTGCTTATTTTATCTTTTTATTGGCTCCTGTGTTACAATTAAGCAGCATCTGCCAGTGGCACTTGTCCCTGGACATTGATTTAAAAACCAACTATATTTTGATGTGTCTCAAATATTTAAAATAATTTACTTTCAACTCTCCTGTTGTATCATTAGATTGCGTGCAACCAAAAGACAATGCCTTCCATTAGAATGATGTGCCTCCGCCAATAGAAATTGTTGTCCCTTAAAATAGCGTGCCTCCAACAATAGAAAATGTCATCAATTAGAATGACGTGCCTCCATCAATAGTCAATGTCATGCTTTAGAATGACTTGCCTCCATCAATAGACAATTTAATGCTTTAGAATGACTTGCCCCCACCAAAAGTCCATTTCATCCTTTAGAACAAAGTGTCACTAACAATGTACAATATATTTGAAATGTCATGCAAATCAATTATTAAACAAGGCATTCCTCAGGACATGGCTGACCTTATCTCCGATGACGTCACCTACTAAACAGGCTATGTAACAGATCTCGCCAGGAGCGGGGGACATTGTGAAGGTCAACTAGCACTGGTAACATTTACTTATTATTTTAACCAGGGAATAATAACTACGTAAAAATCTATTACGATTTAATAAATCTATAACTGTTTCTATTTCCCTAACTTTGTAACAAATTCGCCTTTCAGTAGTATGAAACAAATAGATTTATGCCAAATTAAAAATGTATTGAAACGATGGTCTTAAAATAAATCATTCCCCAACTACTAGGTACGAAAGACACCTTCTGCAAACGCCCCCTCAGAGAGCAGCAATTATATACAGGCTCAAGTTAAACGAGCCTTTAAAAGCAAAGGCCACCTGAACCCTCCCAGACCGGTGCAATAAATTGGCAAAAAAATCCCAATTTTCCGCCGTACCCGTCTGCCCTGGATTATTTCTATTTTTAGAATTACTTTCGTTATAGTATATTTGTGATGACGTCAGAGTTTACAGCTTTAATAAAACTATTCATTTTATATATAATAACACCTACTGTTAAGAACTTATGAGAAGCATCTAATACCGATCAAATGAAGATTAGGCGAAATAGATGATTGTGGACTAAGTGTAGCCTGACCATTTCAAGAAGAGCGAGCGACAGTCCTTGTATCCTGAAACGTGCTTTCTGTATATGTAACTAAGGCTAGCTGTGTTTGTTGGTAAGAGACATTCTTAACAGTAAATAATAACTGTTACTTTTACTACAAAAAAATATGTTTAAACTGGCGGCTGTTTGTATTTACTACAATAGTATTTCCCGCTGTATCGGTTATACCCGCGACCTTACCCATCCACACTTCCTACTCAGATGTAATCACCTTTAGGCATGATTGAAAAGCATGACGATGATTATCGAATGCCTAACCTATTTCGCTCTTCAAAGATTATTTTAATTGATAAGAATAGCAGATCCGTATTTGGTCATTGAAAGAAGTCATTGTAGTCATTGAGGGTATCAACATTTCCATTAGGTACACATCCAAATGGCGACAAATGGGTATAGCGACAAATGAATTTCAACCTTATTCTAAACAAAAGGGCATTGAGACACAAACTATAATAATTTGTGTGTTTTACTCGAAAATATTCTCGTTTCAGAATCCATAGAATCAATTTATGTCGAACGTTTGAAACAATAGGAAGTTATAGCTTATGACGTCACTTCACAAAACTAATTGAAATAAACGACATGGTATGACATAATACCAAATATAAACAATGAATCTGTTTGTTTTCAATGTGGTCAAAATTTATCAAAGTTAATTGCTAAAGCAGCGAAGTTAGTTTCAGCCCACGCTATTCAAACATTTGCGATGATGTAACACTACATGGTTAAACGTCCTTTAAGGGAACGATTGGAACCTAATGGCTTCACTTTTCTATGAAGCTGAACATAAAGTTAGTATTAGGACAATCATACATTATTACTGGACCATTTCATTCTAATTTCTTCGACGTTTGTAAGTGCTTTACTTTCATGTTCACATAATTTCAAGTCTTAACAATATTTATATTTGAGGTTTGACTGCAGCTCTTGACAAAGTGACGAGAACTGTTTCCCTTAAATACTGCTGAGCAAGTCTGACTGAAGCCTGATTGAGTAATTTATGTTTAATTGTAATAGCTTTATTTCTGACTGAAGCCTGATTGAGTAATTTATGTTTAATTGTAGTAGCTTTATTTATATCATCAAAATATTTGCATTATATTACGCGGTACGTTGAACTATAAATGTAAATCCCGTGCTCTTTTCTTTCAAACATTAAAGTTCACGAATGAAATGCTTATTATGTGTCTAATTATTTTTATTAATTACTGCCTTGTTCCCGAACTAAGCACGAGGCCATATCTTTACCACCTAAAGACGTTCGGGTGGCTAGGACCGTTAGTTTTATGTCAAGCACCTATTATATACCGAATACTTATGGAAATTTCTACCCGCTAAATTAAGGCAGATGTAAGATAGATAGGATGCAAATAGTGCTAAAGATAGGAGTAGCTAAAGATAGGATGCAAATAGTGACCCTATGGAAGTAGGAGAAAAACAATGGTTTACCGAAGCAGAGTCGATTTAATGACTCGATACCTGGAATTTTTACAATATTCAGAGCAGGAGAGTAACTGAGAAATAGTTTTTATATTACTTCGAATGTATACCAATGACAAGTAACCATTAACTTGAGCAAAAAGGAGTGACTAAATATTTATATATTTATTAACTTTTAAAATATTAAAACAGCAAATTATATGAGTTATGATTTGTGATATTTATAATACTAAATAAATTAAGAATATTTAAAAAAACTCACACATTAGCGTTACAATTTACAATCTGATAATTTGATAAATAATCATTTATCATAGAAAGAATGCAGAAAATAGAATTACACACATAAAATCGGTGGATATGTAAATTGTAAACCAGAAAAGAAGGAATTTTATAGTTTTTTCTGAAACCTACAAAAATAAAATAAAACACCAGAAATTGTGACAAAATATTTTTTTTGAAAATATACAACGGTAAGAATTATAAAATAAGCAGATGAACAACAAATTAATGTATTCAAGTATGCTTTTAAAAAGTCACCCCTCTTTACTTGTTATGAGGGTCTCCTGCAAACGCCCCCTCAAAGAGCAACAATTATATAAGGACACGGGTTAACGACCATTTAAAAAGCTAAGGCAACTGAACCCACCCAAAAGGATGCAATATATTGGCAAAACAATCCAAAATACGCGCGTAATCGTATTTTTTTAAAAATAATCATGTACGTAAAACTAAATTATTGACACTGAGGTTAGTGTCGTTGTTATCTAGTTAGCACCTTTGCTCAAGGGCCACGATCTAATTTTTATCATAATTGTTTTAGTTGAACGTTTCATGATTAAAATTAGGTAATTCTAAGTATGGCTTTTATAATTTATTACAAAAATTATATATTTATTTAAATCTAGAAACTATATGAAGAGGAAACAAATATGTATACATAATAACTAAAGTTGTATTTCAAATGAATAAAATAAAAATTAAGCATTTGCTTCATAGCTTTATATTACTTTGCATTAATTTGTCAGCGAGGGGGGACACCTGTAAATTTACTGCAAACGTAGTGGCAACTTTTGTTGTAAACCCTTCCCAGTAATTTAATCGAAACGTTCTAACAAAATGTTGGAACGCACCTAGTTGTTGCGTTGAATTCAATTGTTGATTTGACGTGCGTCGGCGTTGAATCTGGAGTTTGGATTGCAATAACTTATCCAAAGTAGTTGCGAGAATTTGCATGTTTGTAAAGCGAAACAATAGAGAAATAGGAACAGTCGACAAGGTGTTAGAGACGAGTGTTTCGTCTCGGATGTATTTGTCAATAGTTTCAACCGTAATGGTAATGGAGTTTTTGCTTAGAGAGATTTATCATAATACAAGTGTGTATCACAACCTAAAACCTGAGCGTATTACAACCTATTACAAGATAATGTCATAACCTAATGCAAATGCTTATCACAACCTAATATAAGATCATATTACAACCTAAAACAGGAGCATATCACAACCTAATACAAAAGCGTATCGCCACCTAATACAAGATCATTTCACGAACTAATGAAAGACCTTATCACAACCTAATAGAAGAGCGTATCACCACATAATAAAAGAAAATATCACAAATAATGTTAGACCAATCACAGCCTAATTCAAGAGCGTATCACAACCTAATACAGGGGTAAATCACAACCTAATGAATGAGCGTACCACAGTCTAATTCAAAAGCGTATCACTAGCGAACGCAAGAGTGTATCACAGCCTAATACAAAAGCGTATCACAACCTTATTCAAGAGCGTACCACAACCTACTGCAAGAGCGAATTAAAACCTAAAACAAGACCGTATCACAACCTAATACAAGAGAAAATAAATTTAAAACTTCTCGTTGAAAAAATATGAAAATCAAATCAGGATAAATTCTTTAAAATTAATTCAGATTTTGTTTAATGTAAGGTTTTCCTTGACACGTTTTAATGCAAAAGTTTTAAAATATTTAAATGAATCTCGGTAAAGTCATAGAGGAAAAAGTGGTGCACTATTCTCAACTAGAAATAATAGTTGCACTGAAATTGTTTTTAAATATTCACAAGAGTATAAAAAAATTGAAAAACATGAATTATTTTATAAATAATAAAAAAAATAGTATATTATAACATGATACTGTTTTTCGTTATTAACATAACTCCTGTTATCTGTTAATAAATTAACTATTTAGTAATTATATGGTAAATTTATTACCAAATATTCTTTGCTACTATGTTATTGAACATTGACTTGGTTTTTTTAATAATTGTTACTAAATTTGCTTACTGAGCAACAAATTTATATTTTTAGCAAAGTAAATTTAGTAGAGCATTGTTCAAATTCTTTTATTTAAAAATACACTTACGGATTACATATTTACTTAAACTTTAGTGACACTTGAAATTTACTAAGTTCAAATTAGTTTCACGAACAATCAATCAATCTACAATATTCTAGTTATTATATAGATTACATGTTTTATAAAAGAAGTTGATGCCTAAAAGCTGGATATACTGATGTTGTGGTAAAATAACAGAAAATAAACTTCTTACAATTACAATTGTTTAGTCTCAAGTCTAACACCACTTAAACCCTCAAAATGTAATCAATAGAATTTACCTCTAAAAATATGGTTACTGTGAGTTGTCTTGTTGTGTCGTAACGTATGATTCTATTAGATTTTACGGAGAGCCATTGAGATAAAATCATACCAAATGTCTGATAGCGGTAAGAACGCAAATGATGGCTGTATATGGATTACATACAGAATAAATGGTAAATATAAAAGTGCTCATACCAGAACCCTGAAAAGACTCTCGTCTTGTAGATAGATGACGACGAGATTTGGGTGCACCCACTAGACCTTACCTAACTATAAGGAAAAGAGTCTATATATAAATTAAAATAGTTACTATCAAATACTACTAACCACAAACATAATATGTCGGTTTCTGAGAGAATGTCTACGCCACACGGTGAGAGGAAGGAAAACATCGATAAAATACTACGTCACTGAGAACGTAATGGGAGAGTGTAGCGACTACAACTGAGTCTTGCAGAGGACATATCGCCCAATCTTATAAAGAACAAAGATCTACCGATAACAGTATGTTCCCCCTCTGATGCAATAACATTCTTTTAGAACTTTAATATCAAGCTCAATATTAATCTTTTTCCTTAGAAGGACTAATATGTAACACTTGTGTTTTATAAATGTAGTTATTATGACCGATTTTGGATCTACTTTACTGCCTTTTATTTTTAGAAAATTAATTTTGTATGATTAGTAAAATGTACTTCAGTAAGATTTGGGCAACCTTGGTTGATCCTCAGCGCTCTCGTCCATTAGGTCGGCGCTGACGATGTCCTCTTGGTTTTTTAGATTTTTACTATAAAGGCTTTGAATGACTTAGCAGCTGGAATGTTCCGCGCCGAAACGCTTTCAGTTTCCTTTGAATGTGATTATGTAACATTACTTTAGCTTTGAGTTTACTTTTCTGAAATATCCTTGAACTTTACATTGCCATTACATTTAATATTATTACTTTTGTTTCAAAAAATAATGGTTACATTCAAAGTTATTTTTTGATTTTTCATAGATGACGGAAGAATTTCCTTCTTCGTCGGTTGAATGTCTCTCCTTTGAAAGTATCTCACATAACTTTCCGATTCTATCACCTCTTGCACCCTTTACCGTGCAAAGAAATTTTGCCCCCAACGGCATCCCACACCATCCCGTTTTGCCTGCCATCCCTCCTAGACCCACCATACCTTATCGCTGTTCATATTTCCCATTACTTCCTGTTTTTTCCAACATTCATTTTCTTTTTTTAATTTGCCAATCTTCCAAACAAAAATCTTTTCAACGTCCTTGTCCAAAAACGTCTAGTTTAGGAACAGGACCTGTTATTGGGCTTTGCCCCTCATAAGTGTACCTATCTAATATATATATATATATATATATATATATATATATATATATATATATATATATATATATATATATTCATAATTTCCACTTTAATAAATTTAAGAGTTTGAACCTTAATTCTTACATTAAGAGACCAAACTTCCCACTACCCGTACACAGTGACCCCTTGCGTACAGATTTACAAAATTCGTACGTTCTAGTGACCTGACGATTGCGGGTTTACAAATATAGAAACATAAACGGAATATATCCGCATATTCCTTATAGAAACAACGCTCACGCATTTTAACATCAGTTGTCTTTTTAATATACATTTTCCATATGGCCTTTTACTTTTTTTAAGACAATATTCTTCGACAACAATAAACTTACATTCATACTATAACACTAATCCTAAACATTCTTCTGTGATACTTCGTGTATATGCTTTTGCTTCATTTGTAACGTTTGTAGCCCTTTTTACCAACATGATTAATTTTCCTTACCATTCCTGCTACAGCTTAAGCAAATTACTGTCTGTCTGTAACGCTCTTCATATCTTGAAGGTAGAACTAGGTAACTCGTAGGTTACTTGTGAAATAAGTCAAATACAAAGTTAAATCATTTAAGCTAGCAGAGTCTCATTAAATTATTATTTAAAGGCTAATTAAATTAGGATGTATGGTATTTTTGTGCTCGTTAAATAATTGCTCCCTTAGTCTTCAATTAAACAAATTAAACATATTTTTTTAGCAAAAAAATATAAAGTTACAAACCAAAATACATATTTCTTAAACATTGCGTTAGTTACTGATTAGTGAACATTTAACATTTGACTAATGAGGAAATTTACATATTAACAAATCAATGACTGAAATGACTCTGTTTTCGAGTCTGCTTGCTTGCTCTTTTCATAATTAATTCTTACAATTTAAACTGAAAACAAATGCACCAAATTATGCATAAATTACATTTATATACGCATTGAAAAATTTAAAGTTTATTAATATTGTATTAAACTGTTTAAGCGTTTGAATTTTGTGATAGTTCACCAAAGTTTGAATTTGTTCACTTAGCTGTTTTAACAAGGTCTAGCCTCGCATCCTTCTATTTGTAAATTCCACGCAATATTCGCTCGGTCATGATTTTGAAAAAGGCTTCAGATCTCAGCGTTCCATCTTCGTTCTTGGCAACGTGCGCTGATTTCTATATGTGCTGTCTTCTACACTCTGATTACGAGAAATTAAAAAATGACTACTACATTAAAAATTTAAAACAAAACATTTCCTCGCTCTTGGAGACGACCGTCTCCTTCTACATCCCGATTTCAAGAGAGTTAACTGTCAGGAGCAAATCAAACCTAGCTACCGCGCCAGTAGTCGTGGCCAGTAGTCAGGCGTAAAAGTGCTACACCTATGCGGCGGGAAAGGCTGCGGTTTATTGGTCCTTCGGTAACGAGTGCAGCCCAGCTTCTGTTGTGAGAGGCCCTGATTATATTTTCTCTCGTGCTGCGATTTAAAACTGAGTTTATCTGTTTTTTCACAGATTGAAAAGAGGTTGAGGTAAGTGCTTGTGTTAAAGCGGCTCCATGTTTGGCGATAGTGACGGCTTTCTCGTTTCCTTCTATATTGACATGACTTGGCACCCACTGAATGTGAATTTACCAACCTTTTTCCTGAAGGGAGTCTAGTTGTTTTCTAAGGAAGAGTGTTCGGTGGGATTACACTTGTCTGTTGCTAGTGACACCCTGTATTGTGGCCATGGGGTCCACATGAAATACAGCCTTATAGGTCCCTTTGGTTTTTGAAATTTCAATGGATGCTGCCAAGATAGCTTCAACTTCCCCATCATTATTGCTTAGGTTACTGCCAACAGCCACAGCCACCTCGAACAGTCGGCTATAAATAATTTTTAACTACATTAACTTAATTTTTTATTTATTTATTTTATGTTCAAAAAGGTCTTTTACTTTAATTTTAGTTTTCGAAAATTTATTTCCAAACATTTTGATTTGTACCTTTTTAATCTACAAATGGAGGGTCGCCATTTCAGTTTGAGTTAGCTACCACCAACTACTGCTATCACTTTCTATCTGAATCCAAGCCACTCCTTTTAAACATATTTTCAACTTAACAAAATTTATTTAAATTTAAACTTTAAAATTTCTAAAAGTTCCCAAAAATTCAAAATAAGATGTTTAATTCATTGGAGAGAGAGAGAGAGAGAGAGAGAGAGAGAGAGAGAGAAGCTAAAACCTGCCGAACAGTGACCATTCTCCTCCTGGAAACTTCCATCGTTGGCTTGATGTCATCACTCCCCCTTTTTTGGCTGGCCATCTTGGATGTTTAACTGATCCAAAACTAGCGTCACCTGCACTTCATTGTGCCCATGTTGCAATGTACGAAACAAAACGATACGCTTTTTTCGAGCGAAATTATACATCTTGATTTATATTTTGAATTTAAAGTCCACAATCTAGTCTTTTCATAAGCCTTTAAGACTGTCTCCATAATTTTCGAAATTAATTTTTTTCAATGAACCTATCGGTTTGAAACTTTGTAAGAGTTAAACAAAACGGAGCGCACTCGCACACGACCGCTCTTTTCGATGTCCTAAGTTACGCTAATATAATTTTGGAAGTTTTCAGGCGCTGTCAACCCCTCCCGGCTGCTTTAGACCAATAATGTGTCTCTAAATCGTGTTTTGACCGAAGGCTTTGTCTAGCTTACATGCAGCTAGCGAATTCCCATGTTCTGCCCGTCTGTTGTAGAAATAATTACACATTTTTCTATTTAAATCTTCGAGAGCCTCCGTATCCGGTTTATCGTCTCTTTACTTTGTTCTTCTTTCTACATTTTGCGTCCCCTCGAATGTTGATGGTCTCTCTAGGGGGGATTTTATACATTTACCCCATTTCAAATCTGGAAAAATCCCCTTATCCCGAAAATGGCTTTATTTCTATTCCTCAAACTCTTTAAATGAAAATTACATTATACCTAAGCCAATTTTATTTTTATTTTGGCATCGCCATATTTTTTGACTGCAAAACCTCTTAAAATTTTTGGAATTTACAATTGCACTTGCAATGGTAAAATGTGACATTTTACCCCTTTGCAACACATACACACACGCTGAGACGCCCAAAAACGTCTCAAGGGAAAAGATTGAGGCTATCCCAAAATCTTTCAAACATTGTTATGAAAAAACAGTAAAATATTGTTAAGTAGATTAATTAACAAACGTAGCAAACTTAAGTATACAATTTTAGAAATGAACCACCGAAGCCAAATATAAAATAAGATAAAAGATAATTATGTTAAAAGCAAAGTTAATGAAAAGGATATAATTGAAATTATGTAGTAATAGAGTAAAAGAAGGAATGGTTGTGTAATTGCCTCAAAAACGATAAACTGTCGAGGGAAGAAGAAATATGACCAAAGTAATGGAAAGAGTTAGAAATGTAAACCAAATTTGTAGCAGCATCTCAAATCATGGTAATGAACCATGGTTTAAGGAATTATCTAAATTTACACCGCAAGGAACCCTTACGAGGCCTAGCTAAAATCGGATCAAAACAAAAACAGAAAGTTTAATACACAACCACTTTTGCAGGTCTGGACTGGCTTGTCCAATGTAAATAATAAACCGCTTGTAGAAGGGGTGGGGAACCGCCCGATGAGAGGAGAGGCATACAAGTTTGAGAACCGAACGGACGTATTTTTAGCAAGGACATCCAGGGGCGTTTCTATGATGATGTTCTGAAGCTAAACACAACATTTAGCCCTAGACGGACGTTAAGATGGTCTATATATCCGATATGAAGAAAACAGGATTAGAAAATTGATTAAAAATAAATCAAGGGAAATGCTTACTAAAGTCCAGCAGAATTATGTGTAGGAGCACAGAAATAATTAAAACACACTTTTACTAAGAATTATTTTGACCTGTTGCTTTTATGAAAGGGTTTTATGGACATGTAATAAAACAAATTAATATGAATTATTTTCTTGTGTAATTGAATATGTGAGTAAATTTAAGGGTGTAATTTGAACTTTAAAATACGACCTGTTCAAGGATAGACTATAAACGTTAAAGAAGGTGAACAATAGTATATAAGTAAAATGTTGATAAATTTTAAGAAATTGTAGAAATAAAATAAAAAATCAGTTAAAATGTATTAAATGTAAAAATTATTGCTTATTAGAAAAGAAATTTAAAATGAGGTAAATTTACAGAAAAAGTAAACATCATGTAATTGAATCGATTTTAAATAATATCTCAAATTTAGAGAATTAAACAATTTATAACAAACAGTGATAGAATTTATTAAAACCGTCATGTGGTGAAATTAATGAAATAAAATTCATAGAATTTTTCCAATCAATAAAAAGAGTGGAGAATAAATAAATCACATAGAATTAAGAAAAGAGTTCGTTACAAATAATTTTAACCAAGTTATAAGAAATAGATTAACTCTTAAGTAAGGTAAAAACCTTGTGGTTGGTTTTTCAAAACAACGTCCAGGAATTTATTCACTGGCAGATCGAGCTCGACACACAACAGGTACCAGCTACTGTTAAGTGGGGTGAGATCAAATTATGACCGCGGTCGGACTGGAGGGTAATGGCTCCGGCCGATGAACGGGCGTTTCGGGGAGAAGGAAATTTCTCCACGAAAAGGGTGTGAAGTTCAAGGAAGGCCGCGGCATCGCACACTATATCAGGGTCACTTCTCTACATTCCCCTCCCAGGAGAGCTCTCAATCTTGACCGAAACTTACCTACAATTCCCTGTCTTTCCCCTACTCTCATAGCCTAGGGTTAAGTTATTGCCCTGATCCCCTTAGCGTAACACAAACTTAATATATAAAGTGACGTTTCTAATATATGCCTGGCTACATTTTGCTCGGTGCCGTATTTTATAACTAAAATTGCCCTTAGCATAAATAAAATATTTTTAGTCCAAAAGAGCCAAAGTAGCAACTTTTTTCGCTTTTCTCAATTTATTCATAAATTCACTTACTTTCGTTACTCCTTGGCGGTTAGACATTTAAACTATTCTATTTATTGATAGTTGTTTACGACGAACATTGCCGGATATGTTTTCACAAAATATACCGTGTCGAACACTATTCAAATTAAAATATCTTCATTTAATTACAAAGATTTAATAAATAAACTCGACCTATCGAATAACCGGTTGAGTTATTTTATCTTTATTCCATAATAGAATTTTCACCGCTGAAATATTTTATAAAATAACCAATAGGGTTTTTTTCAACATAGTTTATTAGTCATTTGTTAAATTGTGACAACGACTTTTTACCAAATGTTTTTGTAATACTGTAATATATTAACCCTTAACTAGTTTCCTTTAATTTGGTATTTTTAAATTTGAAATCCCCTATATAACTTTAACTCAAGGTGAATTGCGGTTGGAAAGTATTTACTATCATAAAATCAGTATTTATACAACAACAAATATAGTTGTAAAGTATCCATAGACATTGCAGACTCAAGCAGGCAGCGCAGAGTAAGCAATATGACGTCAGGGCTTGGAATAATGAATTGTGAACCTGCAAAAAAATTAATGCATATAAAACTGTAAACAGGATGGTCTTTGAATTATAAAAACATAGTTGTCCTATACAATTTTAAAACATCGCTTCTAAATTTGTAAAAGGGTGCCTACATTGTTTTAAAACTTTCAATCAATACTAATTAAACACCCAAAGTGGTATGAAACGAAAACAATATGGGATTACGGTGGAAGCGGTTTTGCAAGCAACAACACTTTTGCGGGTAATTGGACGAGCCGCACTCACCTGATGCTGGCCACTATATGGTTCAGCGTAACTCATTCTAATAAACCAATTGGATCAAACTCCTTCGCAATCCAGTTTATTCCACCCACTCTCCAAATTGGCAAATATAGAGTGCTCTCAGCCTTTTTTAACAGATTGAGATGAACTGGGGCCCACGTTGGAACGTATTAATGTATATGATTAGATTTTTATTAAGTTAGAAATTTGATAGAACATTAAACCACGATAATGTAAATTAAACCCTTTTTCTTTAACCGCGTCAGATGTGTTGTTAGTTTTTCCGAAGTAACACTTATACATAGAGTTTGCCTTATAAGGTTGTACAACTTGTGTACGTGCGCGCACGAGTCTGTGCGAGTGCTCCCATGCGTCTCTTTTCCTAAAATTAAATCACCCTGTTTTACTAAATGACCTCAATCACTTTTCCCTTATCAGTTGCACCTCTAACAGATATTTTCACAACGGAACAATATACTGTCCCTGCAAAATTAAATTGCACCCAATCAATGCGCACCTGAATAAAGCCCTTTCAAGCGCTTATCTGTCAACCAGTTCGTACAATGGCTTCAGTGAACCGGTGTTTTGGGTCTCAACATTCACGAGCATATATTGCTGTTAATCAGATTCAGCCAAAGGATTGTCGTCTTACCAACACTAAACTCAATAAACTCTATTTGAACAGTAAATATTACGTATTTTTACGTATTTAGTAATATTATTGGATTCTGATATGAGATAATGCAATCACATAAATCAACGACAAACTGTTATTTTTATTTCTCGTATTTTAAGATATATTTATTTTTCTACATTAAATAAAAATATATTTATAAATACATTTATTAAGTAATATGTGAATAGAAATTAACATGAGTTTTATTGATAAATTAGGATTATTTATCAGGGCTTAGTTTTAATAAGACTAAAATGTAAATTTTAAATATTTATAAATATATTTATAATTATATTCTAATTTAGTAATTTTACAATAACTATTCATTGAATAACTAAAATGGTAGTGTCTTATATTAAAAACGGTTATGTTACGGTCAGTATTGTTTGAAATATAAAGCTGTGTTTCTAGTATCTACATTAGAATATACATTGTTAACTAAATACGTTTATCTGAACATGGTAAGATTTGATAAGGTTATATTACGTTGCTGATGACGTATGATTAATGAAACGTTATTTTATAAAACACACAAAACAATAATTAGCATTAAATATTAAGTTTAATAATATTGTTATTAAATGTGACATTTCTGTTGCTAGTCCCTTAAGTGAAATTTTATTAAGGTTTATATCTGGAGGAAGGATTCCATCTCAGCTGCGACATGATGAAACAACAAACTTTGTTGCCGCGTTTGTTTCTATATATGCCATTGTCATCATTTTTAACAGTTTATATAAGGGCAACGAAGCCGTTAAGTCTATAAAGAACGTGACCGTGGTTCAAATGAACTCGGAACACATAAAACCTCTGTTGCGCACCAACTAAGGAAATATATATTTTGTACCCTTTAAACCTCTATAATCTTCGCACTTTACGGGATACGAACAGATAAAAAGTGTATTATACATATGTATGACATACCACAGAAATACAAATTGAATCACCATAATACTGGATCTACCCACAGCCTCAGAGTAATAAACAACACACAGAGAGAAAACTTTTCATATAGGAGTAAAAGTAGAAATATTTGTAAAGGGTCCCAAGAAGCAGATGTATTCTCTAGGGCAGATGTTACGCATTCAGGCCAATTTTAAATAAATTTTAAACAGAATGTTTTTTCTTTATTGACTTGTAAAACTCAGAGTCAAATTTATTGATTATTTTTTATTATTATAAATCAACTTATTTTTATTTATATTAATTATTTTACAAAAATAAACCTTTGTTTCAATTTGTTTTCTAAAGAGAAAAATACCAGGACATTTTATATAGCCAACTTTTTTGAAAAGAATCCTTCCTTTTATTACGCAAATTTCATCTCTTGGATAATATAAGGGAAACACCTTACTTCTAATATATATCATTAATTTCAATATTGGCGTCAATTTTGCAAATATATTGTTTAAGGAAATCGGCTCTCACGTTCCTCCCATAGCCATCCACTCTCAAACTATCAAAGCCTCAAACGTGTTTACTTGTAGCGTAGAGTAAAAAAAGAGATACTAATATCCTCTCTTACAAATTTACATTCAGCCCGCTAGTTTACGTCGGGGAAACAAGAGATTCCTCACTTATTTGGATCAGAGATTGTTTCCCTAAATTCCCAAATAACGGTGTTCACGGGGTTTTATTATATATATTAGACGCGAGGTTTCTATGTAAAAAATTGTTTCACATCTTTTATACAAAGAAATTTGTAATGACGATAATATATACTTATATTATATATGAATATATATATATATATATATATATATATATATATATATATATATATATTCAAATTTGTATATTATTCTTAGATATAATTTATTACAAAAATAATAAATGTAAAACCAGTATCAAATATTATATAAAATATAGTTCAACGTTTTCGATCGATATTTACTTTTAGTCCGCAAGATTGGGTTAATTAAACAATAGAATTAATCGTTTTATTACATCTGCTATTACGTTTGGACGAAATTACAAAACTAATTTTTTAATGTTTTAAAAATGCTGGAATGATTATTCAGAGAAGTCAAAATTTATTTAAATTATTATTTATTCTTTTTTTAATTTAATATATTTATAATAGGGCCTATCTAAAAATTAATTATTTCTATTCAATGAAATTTATTATATTTTCTGTATATTTAAATATATGTGGGAATAATATATATGTATGTATCTAAACAGACATAAACGTTTCTATTTATCATTATCAACTATAGGATTTATATCATCAGATCATATACATTTACATCGTTCGACAATAGTAATAAATATACAAACATCTAGTTTTGAACTCATGAAATTTCACCTTTTCCTAACACCTGCTGAGCTAAATCGTTTTATAGAAGATACGCATATCTGACTAACGTTCGCACAGATAGGATGTTATTCATATCTTATAACATCGCTTTTATCAGAACGCTCTCTATACGGTAACATATTCTATGCAGAGCGTGACGTCAGCGTATACACTCAGATGTACAATTATTTCTTCGCTATTCTCGAGGGAAGCAGTGCACACTGTACTGAAGCCGCTTTTGTTGGCTTAATTTGATTAAGTAAAATCAAAGCGTCACTGCGAAACAAGCTGCAAGTTTCAATAGGTGTGAGTAGATTACATGTCTAACTTCAATAAAGAGCTTCTGGAGATATTGCATTTATGCAGAATTTCTAAATTTTAAAAATGCTTTGAGCAGAAGATTAAATACAAAACATCTTCCTTATATATTCTCATTAACTATTCTCCCTGTTCCTTGGCTTAGGTACATATCGACCCTAAATATTTCCACATGATCCTGTAAAGGTTACTTTCTTGTGTCATTTCAATGTCTTACAGCTATCTTTCAAACGAGTTTAATAACTTGACACTTGAACAGATTTGATAAAGAAATGATACTTTATGAAAGGGATACCAACCACATATGCATTCAAGACTAGATAGAGTTGGGGATGGCTGTCATTGCCCTTAACTTTTCCACATTGTGATGAACTCCAAGCACTTCTCATCCTACAAAGCCGTTTTCAGTTTTTTATTTGAATGAATGTTACAGAAGAATAAATTATGTGAAAAGTATAACACCAAGAAATCACTACGATTAAGAACCGTGTATATGTTGTTGAGGTTCGAAGGTTTACTTTTCATGTGTTTTTTTTATTGATATGTTTAAACAATGTAACTGTAAAATATTACGAAAAAAGTTAAGTTTAGCAGAAATTTATATAAGAGATGTGTATTTTATTGTGTCTAGTGACAAGCGTTCAACTAAAATAAAAACATTTGAGGGAAAATAATTATTTGTATTAAACTACAAAAAATTACGCTCGACACTCCTTACCTGCCTCGCGTCGCTGACATGCAAATATTTGTCCTTTGTGTTGTCTTTTCCCCACTTGAAAAACCTCACAAATTTACGAGCAGTGGAAGCAGAAATAACGACGAATATTTGAGAAATTCTGAAAGTTCGAACATGTACGAGACATATATAAAACTTTACAAATTAGCTTAAAAAAATAAAATTTAAGAAAAACACAGGGATATTACTTTTTTTTGGGGGGGTTAGAGTTGTAAAATATAATTTTTTTTTTCAAATGGTGTGATCAAAATTAAAATCCGAGAAATAACTTTGATAATGAAAACCTTTTTTTACGAGCTTTTTATTCTGGTTGTAGTAAAACTATCGTCAAACTCATAAAGATATGATGAATAATTATATGAGTTTACAGTATGGTAAAAAATATGAGTTCATAAAAAATATCATTCAGGATAACCCTGGTTGTTATGACCTTATTTACTCACGAGATGGTCACACGTTAAGGTTGCAGCATACAATGCAGTAACAATTAAGTTGTTGAGTATTCAGTTGTAAGAATGTGAAGTATCGTGTTGGGGAAAGTAATGTTTTAAATAGGTGTAAATCTCTGTATGATTTCCCGACAATGTCTTTTACATCTTTATTTACAACAGCAATAAAACATCATAATGAACTGGACCTGAAGAATTGGTTTCGCTCATCAACGGTTATACATATATTACAAATAATTATTCTTCTTCGTCATATTTTATATAGGCATTGTGTTACAACGCGTCTCGATTAAGATCTCTTTCCGTGGTCTTCCCTCAGATCTTCTTCCTATTGATGAGCATTATTTTTGTTTTTTCTCCTCTATCTTCAGACGTTCTGCACATAAGGTTGCTCCACTACTGTCTTCTCTTCGTCATACAGTCATTAACGTTTCCATTTATCATTTCTGTCATACATCTTTTGCTTTATTTTCTGTACATCAGCGTTTTTATCAATTAATTTAAGAACTTTCATTCCTGTTTTTTCATCTTTCTCTTTGTCTCTGTTTTGTCAGGTCGTGTTCGCAGCATATGCCATTTATTCTGCTTTCCATTTCGCCCCTCCCGTTTCATTCCTCCATATTGTAATATTAAGAGATACCGCAATTCCTCTGCTTTTTTCACTGTTTCCTCTATTGCTGTTATCAGCAATAATGCATAAGGCAGGTCTATAAATACTTCATTTTGTAAATTTATTGATGTCTCTAGAGTACTAAACCAATTTTTGAAATATAGGTGACTTGGAAATCACATTTCTCTTCAGAGGTAAATATATTCTGTTTTATACCTCAACTAGGCTTTGTACATTAGTCTATTTCTATAGGTGGGGGCGGAAATATATTTAAAAATATGCCCTTTTAATAAATTAATTGTTATACAATTTACAGAATTTCTTCCGAGGGGTCTAATAGACAAAGTACTACTATATCCGGGTTGAATACCTGATGTAAAAAAAGTTTTTCCGTCTGTTTACTCAGATCAATGACTGATTCGGTCTTTGGTGAGTAAACATAGTCAAACCTATGGCAATAATGGGTGGTTTAAGGGTAGTGCTGGCGAGTTTGAAATAACCTCACGGTATAAATAAGACTGTCTCTCCTAGGCGCCATTGGTTCAACTGTACCATTTTCGGTATACATTGTGACACGTTATTTATTGCAAAATAAACAACTCTTGTTTCTGTAGAAAAGGAGTTTGCTCGCTCTTGGAGGTGATGGGGTGGGGGAAGAAATGATTTTCGCTGAGGAATATCACATTCAATTACAGACTACGCCAATTCATGAAATCTGTAAGTCTTGACACTCAAGTCACAGAATATGTCATCAACCACCGCCGTCACATGCAATCGAGTGGCTAGCGCAATAGTCCTTGTTGTAATCTACCACGTGAAAAGGGGTGACTGATTTCTCCATGATGCAGAGTGTCTTAGTGTAGCAGATCCACTAATCCATTATTCATAGTGTAGGGGCAAGAACGCCAACATGACAGTTAACCTTTACCTATTGTCCCTAGAGTAATTGATCACCTAGTCTGCAAGTCTGTATATAACAGTTGTTTCATTGGAAGCTCTTGTTAACTTTCTTCTCTTGAACTAGTTTCAGATATCAGTCATCATCTGAATCCGGAGTGTTGGCGTAAAGAGAAACCAATGTGGTTGCAGTAACAAACTAACAGGACTTTGACCATTTCGTTTACAGGTCAAAGTCCCTTTCGTCGTTCTAGCTGAAAATTGTCATTGGTGGAGGATACTTCTTGCGGTCTCAGTCTCTTGTGTTTCCTAATCTTCGAATATGTAGCTTTCCTTCAGTATAGATTATCACACTTAAAGCCGCCAATTAACATGAGAAAACCACAAAACTGTTTGTTTAACAATAATTAATAAAACAGTATCAACGTTTTTCCCATATAATGCATATATATTTGATAACAGTTTTTAAATGGAGTAATAGGCAACGTCACTAACGGGATGTTTTCGAAGAGTTGTCCCAGACTTTTCATAACCCGTTCCGGTCCTAATCCTCTTACCTAGCCCTCCTTACCTTGAGACGCCCTATAGAAAGATATGTGCGTAATGTGTCTATTTTACGTCAAACCTTTAAGGCGAGAATTGTACAATGCTACAGCGAAATTAAGCAAAGTAATTATACATATATATGCTAGTTTCTTTGTTGTATAGGTCAATAGTAACGTACGCCTAATGCCTGGGGACTATTCAACCCCTCCATATACCTTTCGGTGGTCTATCAGACCATTGAAATACTTTAGTTGAAGGTGTCATTCTGGAGCAAAGTTATGTTATCTTAGGGTACGGATTATTTTATATGAAGTATGTTTCTTTCTCAAGTTACCAGAAGCATCTTTTTTTTATAAATATTTTTATATATATTTTTAAATACTTCATGTTTTTAGATAAAAAATTAAATATAACATTGTACGCAAAACTATTTTCTATGCTATTTTAATACACTTTAAAATAAGTTTACAACCTATTTACATAATTATGAAAATAATAACTCCATGTTTACCATCCTTGTATGAGCTTTATATAGATATATTGTGCGTGTATCTGTTTCAAACTGAAACCCCTTAAATATAATTAAGCTCACTTTTATTATTTCCCTGTGAGAATGACACGAGAAGTAACCGGTAAATCAAATAGTTAAACGAAGCTTGCCATGTAATATAGTATAACACATTGATCACGAACAATATTGAATTCAAAGGTGTTTTGTAACGGTCTCATATACCGTGACAAATAGGAAATAAATAATTTCCTGTTTTTAAGTAATAAAGTTGATTTTTAAATTAATCAAGTTGGGAGTTATACAAATAATAAAGAGTGAAAAATTAAATAAAACCTTAAATAGAATAATTAAGCTAAATTAAAAAATATTAAAGAATAAATTTGTAATAACTAACTAAATTTGACCATCGGGAGTGAGGCGAAAATTTTCTAAGTGCTTAAAAAAGCTATCTTAAGAACCAAACCACGTAGAACTTTCATCGACATTTTAAAAGAACCAGAATAAGCCAGAATAAACATTAGAAAAAACAAAATTTGAAAAACTTAAAAAACAATAAAAGTTACAGCAGTTTTAATAAAATAGACATTTTTCAGTGTTCCAAAAATGATAATCAAACTCTGCAAGCTTAAACAGATTCGTTGCCCGACTTGCCTGTACAAGGAATAAATCCAAAGATAGCAAGTATTGCAGGCGGGGTGAGGTAGGTTAAATTCACCGCTATATATACTAGGTCTCTAAGACTTTAGAGACAGTCTGAAATAAATTTTAATACGAGGTGCCGCGGAACGCTATGCTGCACCGCGAGTAGGACCGTCATCAGGCCAGATGGACCAAACCTCGACGCTTTCGACGTCCAGGACCACCAAGGGATGAAGGCTCCAGACTCAGCCTCCAGGCCGCGGGAATGGAGAAAAACCATCACCGACGAACCTGGGATGGCGACTTCCGATGTCCAAGGACCAGGGAATCCAGACGAGGGACTCCAGGACCGGCAGGAACATCTTTGGCAAGTCATTTTCTTTATTCGATACCAATTACGTCAAATTTAGTTAGTTAATTTTATTAAAATCAAACAAATATTCAAGCTTAAACAATGACTTCACTCTTTATAAAATTTTAATAAATTGTATGCTAAATAAAATGAATTTATGTGATCGAATATTTCAAATGATAAATATTAAACTTACAAAGGGTTTTTGGCCATAAGCCATTTATTTTAAAGGAAATAAGAATTTTTCGAATATTATAAATTTAAAAATTAAGTGTCATAAAGACGAATTTACCAATTCAATATAGAAGATAAATTTTTATTATGTATAATTTGGGAAATAATTTTATGTTTATGTGAATGTAATTGATCTATATGGAAATTATAAGTTTTTAAAGCATGAGGAACAACAAGTTATTTAGTGAATTGTTTTGTTAATATAATTGTGTTGTATTTGAAAGGATAAATTTTCTTTTTTATTTAAATAAATAGAATTAAATATGTTATAAAAATCAACAGTATTTGCATTTCATCCTGTGTCGAATAATCAATAAAAACTGTTTAGCTTTTTCCAACTAATATGAAAATGATTATTAAATCAGTAAACAAGTTTAATTAAATTTCATTAAATAATAATAGATGAAGCCTAATGTTTTTAAAGAGTTTCTCTCAACTAACTTCATGAGCTAGCCTAAAGATTAGTTGGTTTTTTGTATAAAAGTCCAGAGATTTATCTACTGGCAGATTGTGTTTAAAAGGAAACAGGAGCCTTTTAAAATAGGTAATTTAAACACGATCATATTTTGCACGTTCCCTTGCTGTCTCTGCGGATCATCATCAGGTGGTAAGACTCTGTGAATATTTTGTGTATTATTTTAAATGTGTTTCTTTCCAGCTGACTATTGAAATGACATGTGTGACTATATCTAGACCATACATAATTGATGAACCAATTTTGGAGAGTTTATACTTATTTTAAATAGTAGTCAGCGGGAATAGGCTTGTTTTGGACCTGGCCCTACGAGCGGGAAATATACACGTAACTCAGGGAGTTTAGCACGGTTTTACAAGCGGGGTGATTGGCAGATGTTTGGTTTGTTTATAAACAAGTTTTTCAAACAACATATTTCGGTATTCTGCGAAAAGGGATATCAACAAATCAAATAAAAGTTGGGTGGGACCTTGCAGTTTGTAGAGTTAAGCTATTATTTGCGAACATATTTCTTTATTAATATCACAATTACCTTTTTTAGAAGCTAAGGTCAAGCTTTAGTTATCTTTATTGTTATTAAGGTATGCTACACTATCAAATTTAGAAAAAATATAAAATATCTAAGTGGGAGTTCTACTATAATTCAATATTAATATTACAACATTATTGCAAGTCTCTCTAATATAGGCCTATTGTTAATATTATTACATTCATATTATGATTATTATTTATAATATATAGGTATAATATGTTTTTAATTTTACATAAGGGTATAGCTTATGGTAAAAAGGGTAAAAAATGGAGTTAAAACAAAAGCTAAGCTTTTCCCAAAACATGGTCAGCATCTTTATATATACCATCTATCCTTTCATTTTCTCCTGATCTCACACTTTTTATCCTACCATTCCTTTAGTAATAATCTCTTACTCCTCTCTATACCTGTATTTCTATATGGACTAACCTTTTTGACTTCTTTCCCCTTCCCAATTCACCCACCTCTATTTCGTTATATTCCACCACTATTCCTATGTGCCTACTGGCCAACTTTTATCCCCTTTTTCCCAATGAACTCATAACTATTTCCCTAATCGCATCTATTCATGAATGCTTACTGAGCCTCTTTGTCGTCTTCATAGTCCATTGGACCCAGCACTATTTCTTTACATCCGTCTATTCTTGTGTACCTACTGGCTCACTTTGACGTCATACCTAACCCTCTCCAAATGCACTCATGCCTAAATCCTTACATCCTGCTATTCCTATATGCCTAGTAACGCGACTAAACAATGGTTGGCTTTTCACAACTTTAAACTATATATTATATTCTTCAAATCCTCTCCAGATCTCACACGTTTTATTCACATATTGTCTTAGGTCTCATCAGTTGTTTGCATTATACACCGCTACTGCTTTTATTTATATATGATTCATGTATTTACTGAATGCTTCCTCCACCATCTCTCGAATGCGGGAAACTTTTCATTGCGCTTTGACATTACGCTATTGTATTTTTATTTACCAAAAAGTACGATTTGGGTTAAGTGCTTCTGTCAATGTAGTGGAGACACAATCAAAGAGAAACAGTGTCGCATTCCAGTTTCAATAACACTGAATGTAATAAGATCAAAGGAAGTGAGCCTGGAAGTAATTACACTAAATGCCTCCAGGGGATTACCAGTACAAACAAGAACCCTGTATAAGACATCATATGCTGCATTAAGGAGGAACTTTGTATAAACACTCATAGTTTTGTTTTTATTAATTTAGTTTTAAAAAAATCCTCAGTAATGTATCACATTTATGAAGTTTCAAATCCTTTAGGTAAAACTATTTATCACATCTATTTATTTACTTTGTAATTTTATAGCAATTGGTCAATTCAATGACTATCGATTACAAGGGATAGTAATTGATTTCGGTTATAGATAGAATTACCGTAGTGCCATGTAGCGTCCTTCTGGAAGAGGCTTCTTACATTTACATGTAAGAAATGGCAAAAGATATTTGAGAGGTTTAAGGAAAATGCATATTGATCATCTAGTGTGGCTAAATGAAGATTATATTTGAAATCACTTGGGGAGAGTCTCTTTCTATAAGAAGGGATATGTCCTACCACTACTAGGCTATTTTATTTTTAAAAAATAGATGCAAGCAAGAAAATAATCTCTTGTTTGTATCTGCTTATACGTTTCACATTTTGACTGAAGGTTGACTCCTGCGAAGTCTGTTGATATGTTTCTCTTGCGGAGGGGGTTCCTGAAAGAATCATAATCTCTTCGAGGACCGCTAAAAGTCGAAATTAAAATAAATGCTCTTCTACTCAAAAACAATTTTTTCTCGTATGTTATATTACTTCACGATACCATAAAAACTGTGTAGCAAATTATAACTTATTGGATCTGTGATGATGGTTTGTTCGATATCCTGAAAAAGCATTTAAGAAGCGATCATTGAGAAATATTTTAATTTTCTGTTTAGGAAAACCTGTGTTGTTTTTGTTAAAATCTCTAACCCACAAAGAGCATTTTTATTTTTAAAAAATATAGCATTATGTTGTGTTTGAAATATATTAGGAAATGTTTGAAACATTGGGAAAACGATATAGTTACGACTGTTGTGAAAGGAGCACATGATATGTCGCTAAATAGTTGTCGATTAAGTTTTTACCTTGGATATTTGTGAAGATTTCACCACCCGTGATCCTTTTCATAAAAAAAATATAGGTACTTATAACTGGGAGATTTCCCTTTACAAATAAAGTAACGTCTTGTTTACAGTTTATACGTGTTCTTAAAATCAAATTCAGAAAGATAAAAACTAATCGATGTACTGTATTTCTAAATTGTGATACTGTTTCCAAATTTATATACCTAACCATTTCCTGTACTTAGCATTAAACTCATGCATTACAACATTACGCATACCAATAGCTAATTGAACTTATTTAACTAACAGAGACAGATAAGCTTCAGCAATATTATGGAGTACTTACTGACCTTTCGGAAGGAACAGTCAGAACTAAAATACCCAATGATTAGTCGTTACAACTTACTGAAGAAATGAGTGAATCTATAATCATGTAATTTTATATACTTCAATTAGTTTTCTTTTGCATTTGAATAAATTTTTTGTTTTATTTATCGACTTTTTTCTCTATCAGTATGAAGACGGGTAATATTATATATTTTGCCTGTTAATTAATCGGTTTTAAAACTATGTCAGTTATTTTACGCGTAAGATTTATAATATTTATGTAAAATAACGAAAATAAAACTAGAAAAAACAGCATATTACATCAAAACATATATTTATTTTGTTATTCTATTAGACTCCGGACAATTAAATTAATGACTAAAAGAACATTGAATATTAGAATATTTAAATCCAATTCAGTGGATATTGAGCGTTTCAAACATTCTTATTTTACTTAACACGATTTTGAGAATATAAACAAAAAACAATATTTTATACAGGTTGAGTACTACGATAACGACAGAAACTATTGATAATCAACAGAACTAGTATACGAACAAAAAATATATATATCAATCAGTTATATATTTCAATAAGTATGCCGTTGTCTCTGTCACACCTTGTAAGTACCCCCACATTTCGATGAGAGTATTTTAATAAATTAATGGCGTTCATTTGTGTTTCGCAATTAAAGTCTCTTGGAAAGTAATTCAAATTTTAATGCTAGAAACGTGATGAAAATTAAAATAGGTTTATGAATAAATACTATACAGATTCTATTTCCCAATGATATTATAGTTTTATAGGACTGGTTTCATTAGTTCACTTTGCAATTAAGTAATATACTTTGCCACTAAAGTAATTTTTATATCTATTTTTATTGATACAAAAATATTGAAAATTGTATTAAAATACGTGTCTCAGTACGGAATCATATTTTTGTATAAGATAGTTTATGGACGCTACTTACGGTAAGTTAAAATTCCAATAATCATTATTTTCGTAGAAAGTGAACTACAGATAGGGCAATCGATTTTCCAACTCCTTAAAAGCAGCAAAAATATTTTAAAAAAATTCAAGACATGTAAAAACTGTGGTATTTAGATATCGCTATATTCCCTATGCAACACATTTAGGCCTGGAAACCATTCGTACTGCCCCCGCATTAGTTAATTGGATTGGTTAGGCAATAGCTGTTAGGAGCTATAACGAAATATTACACACGAAGGAAATGTTACGGGAAGAGTATCAAAGCTTACTCTGTGAAGGACTTTTGATTTTATTGTTAAAAATGGAATATAAAGATCTAATATTCGTTCATATTTCCCTCTTATGATTGTAATAGATATAACAGAAACAGTAGATTTTAAGTTCGTTTTTTTAATTATTTTATACCCTTAATATCACGGATTGAATTCATACATTATCTGTTAGATTATTGTATACAAGATTATAGATTTCAACGAATACACACAAGCAAAACAGACAAATGGATAAAACAAACTCTCTTTTATGTCCTTCTAGCGTCTAATCCAACACACGAGTTAACTCCCAAGCCCTATAACAATCGTTTTACATTTATTTTTAAACACTCTGCTTTCTTTTTTATATTTCTTCTGAACTTGACAGGTAAAATATTAATCAAGATAAAAAGTGTGACTATGCCCGCTCCTTACCCGCCCGTCTAAGCTGTCGCTTGTGACGTATGAAGGCCCATTGTAGCAGCAACAGAATGTGACGTAAGAAATGAGAAATTTTAAACAAAATTGCCGCCATAAGTACAGGAGTAAATAAATCGTCAGGCCGTTGGTGTGGAATTACAAAGTGTGTGTAAGTAGCGGAGCTAATTGTGGTTTTTTACTAAAAATGAAAAAATACGTGAATATAAACCTTAGAGGAGTTAATAACAACTTATAATAACTACAATGTAAACTAAAAAATACAATCTCTTGAACCAGAATAAAATTTTTCATTTATTTACTGTATATTTATTCAATAGAATATATTTTTATTTAATGTCTGTTAATAACTATTAATTTTTTATAAAGGATAATGACAAATCACAGACAATGTTTTTTTAAAAAAGCAAAATTGCATCTGATCTGTCATTAGACTTTACAAAAAAATTAGTAGAATATAGTTTAAATGTTGACAGCTGCAATAAGTACAGGGCACTTAATTCTAACACAGTTTCTCAAGGAGAACATAAACATTAAGATTTTTTTTCTTTCAGATCTTTATGAGCTCCTGTAGGAGAAACATATTAAGCTATATTCCTGGCCGTCCAGTACGTTTTGGTGACCAAGTGTGGGACGTGCAGGGTTTATAAAAGTTTATTTATGCCTATAAATACGTTCGTCTGAAAGGGGCATGATTAAAAAAACTCAGGTAAGACTTATTAAAATATCGTATATATTATATTAAACGATTTGTAGAAATAATAGCCTTTAGCGTATTGTTTACCTATAATATTACTAATTAGGATCACGATCAGAACATACAACCTAGAAGGGGAAGAAAATGTGTTCACCGTGCAAGGTTTACCCGCACTGGGTAAATACTATTTAAAGAGTTCTTTAGGGTGCGCTTAAGGGATCAGATAATATTTAAAGTATATATTAGGTTGGAGCAGAAGGAAATAGAGGAGAAGAAAAAGAGATACTCAATAAGAATATGCCTAAAAACTTTAAGAGATTTTCAAGAAATGATTTATATTAACAATATAATTAGGGGAAAGTATACATTAAGAAGTAGGAAGTAGCTTTTGTAACCAAACTAAAACCCAGTTATGATCTTTACATTGTTTTTAATTTGAAACTGTATAGTAAAATTTCTATATTTGTAATTCAGTGGCCAAATTCAGTGGGAATGACCGACAGAAATTACCTCTTACATTAGGTTTACCTCATTTACATTTATAGATAGATAAATTTCGGTCTAAATACCTTTATTTAAAGATTCTAAATGAATCTTTTATTTGAAAGGTATTAAGCTTTAGGGACGGATGTTTAATGGAATTAGATTTCCTACTTAAATATAAAGGTTTGTAAATTTAGTTCTCCCTTTTTGGGTATGCAATTTTACTTGGGCTGTATAAAGAAATATTCAATTTTGGAGAGGTTACTATATGCGGTTAATGGGAATCATGGATCTTAATTAAAGAGGAAGAGTGATATTGTACGACAAACCAATAGGGGGGGGGATATTTGGAATCGTGAAATGATCAAACACATATAACATCACTCACACAAAATCGCACCCACAAAAGTATTATAATTTTTTTATATACTGTTCATCATAAATTCTTAAATTTGCTTTTTTCAAGCCAAGTCTAGTTTCCTCGTGACTTTTATAAAAATATAAAATTCATATTGCCAAGCAACATAAGGTTCGAATAGTCGTCACTGTGTAGGGTGGTCAAGTGATAGCGAAAGGGTGGATTTTCGTTTGTACCGGGAACCGAAAACGAAAAATATATAAACAATAATAAGTTCAAGGTTACATTTGTCTTCAGCAATACCAACTTAAAGAAAATGTGCAAAAGCTTTATTTATTATTAAATAAATGTTAATTATAAAAAAATAAATAAAACTGTTGTTAACAAATACACATTTTTATTTAGTTTAATAAATGTAATATTCAATTTGATTGAGAGCATTCCATACAGAAGAGCTGTTAAGTTAACGAAATACCTCGACTCGAACAGTGACAAGGAACCTCGTATGTTCGGCAGAAGCAAAGGACGAAATGTTTTATACAGCGAAGTACAATTAACTGAATTAATAGTATGTCCTTAAGGAACTGAATTTGCTTTAAAATAACTACTAATCGTGCTATAAACCAAAAGGTAACACCAGCTCTTATGTAAGCTTCAAGATTCCGACAGTTTAAAGGGCTTTGAGAAGACTCAGAAAAATATTTCATTTTTAAACGTGGTTCTTTTCACCGAATTCATTGCCCAAGTCCTGTCCCTACCATTATAAGTACGACAGTTCCGTGTTTCTATTTCTCGAAAAAATCTTTTACTTTTAAGGACTGATCTGTTTTTTAATGGTTTCATAAAAGAAACTTTAGAAGGATTTAATATTTCTTCAACTGAAGTCCTTACCTTGGCTAATTGGCTGCCAATGGTGTTTATGATTTTATATTCATAAAGTTCGTTCTCGTCAATAATTACTATTTTTCATTTGACTTTAAATAACTTTGCGATAATAATTTTTTTAAGACTTCAAGTTACACATTTAATTTGATTTTATCTATTTTACAATATTATAGATTTCCCAAAACTGTTTCCTGAAATTGGTTTTATCGCATTTTACTATCTACAAGCTAAAAGTATCAACTACGTACAAAATACAGATGAAAGATCCATCAGTGGCGGGTCTTAGAGGACTAGATGCAGACTCCCCGGGCCACGAAAATCGTGCTTACTCAGAAGGAAGTAGACTCTATTACCAGGACCATGTCTGTATGAAAATATATTAAAATAAACAGAGAATGAGATTTTTTATGTTCATTCTAACAAAAGATATTCTTGGAGAGTCATTTTTACCTCTTAAACACGTAAATAAAACTTGAAAATGTAAAACATTTGCTTTTCTACTTGTAGAATACATATGTATTGTACATTGAATACATTGTAGAATATATATATATATATATATATATATATATATATATATATATTCTTGTATAATAAACAAAACAATTGAGGATATTCAAATAAAATAATATTTTTTATCTTTCATTATCCAAAGATTTTCGTTGCCAAACACTACCAACATCATCAAGAATGCATAATGCTTTACTATTCATTAATGTATAAAGCATTATTCGTTCTTGATGTTGGTATATATGATGTTGAATAATATATATATATATATATATATATATATATATATATATATATATATATATATATATATATATTGTTTAATAATTTAAAACAACATAAGTTATTCAAAGTCAAGAATATTTATCCAGAATCTGGAAATACAATTATTGTAATTTTCATTCATGATGATGTTGTTACTATTTACCAACGAAAAGCTTTGGATATAAATTAATAAATCTTATTGTATTTAAATAACCTATGTTGTTTTAATATATATATATATATATATATATATATATATATATATATATATATATATATATTCTTGATATTTAACGTTATCCATTGTTTTTCACAGACCGAACATCTACAACAGTAAAACATCAGTGATTCGACAATGGTCAATTGACCGAAAGGTGCCTCATCACTCAAGGTAAAATTATTGCACTTAATGGTGGATAAAATTACTTACATAGTAATATATTAACTTCATATATATATATATATATATATATATATATATATATATATATATATATATATATATATATATATATATAAAGAAGTCAACATACAAATACAAGACTTATAATTGAGTTTACAATTATATCATAATTAAATTGCGAATATTGTAAATTCAATTATAATTCTTGTATTTGTATTTTGACTTATGTTCTTTAATAATACACAAGAATTTATATTACGATATTTATATATATATATATATATATATATATATATATATATATATATATATATATATATATAACATATACATATTTAAACTTTTGTTGTTGTAAAATATTTTAGGGATAGGTATAGAATAAAGAACTATTTTTTTTATTGAACACAACCTTTAGTGTCTGATACCATTTGAATCTAAAAAATCAAAACATCTTTAAATTTGCGAAAAAAAAAATTCGGAACAATCCTAGTTACTTCTAGATACTTGGGCAAAGATATAAAGGTTAGAGTGTCAAGTAAGTCAGGTACGTTACGTCTATAAATAAAACGTTACGTTAATTAAAGCCAAGGTTGCCCATATCAACCGAACCTCCATCAAGAATTCTTTTATCTGCAATTGGGCTTAACGATTTGTCTGTTTATATAAGCTTCATATATACGTTTATATGAAATTTATTTTTGTCTTAAATTTAGCTACTACGCCACCTACGCACCTTGAAACACCCTATTACAAGCGCGAAGTAGTGTAAGTTTTAACCTAAAACTGTTTAAGGATTTGGTTTTCCTCTGGTTTCCCCAACGGCCTGCCGTAGTTTTGTATTTGGACATCGATTAAAGTCTGAGGAGACAAATGTTTGTAATGGCGAAACCAAGGCTAGTTTCGTTGCAAAGTTATACTACAATTTACAAGGGCTCTATAGGAAATATTTGTTCACTACTAAATCTCATCTCCACCATTGTGATAAGTTTACATTAGGCTTTACGAAAGTGCTGTGCGGCATTAAATTTATACCTTATGAAAGAGCTGTAAGTTCGTAACTCTTTTAGATAATTTTACATGGATTTTTGTATTTTTTAGTAATGTCCTGTCTATTCACTAAACTCAATTACATTCGTCGCATGTAAATGTGTGATTCTCTCAACAATATTCTCTTGAGAATAACTAACGTTTTCGTACCTCGCCCGCATTTCATTTCCATAAAGCGCCTTCAATATAGGAAAAGCATTAAACACATAACATAGGGACCAACAGCAGGTTGTACCTAAGTACTTGCAATTTATATTACAATTGATATTACAGGGTACACTATTGCCATTAGCTCGAACGTAATGCATGTAACTATTAGTTTAACACGTTTTGTGGTGTGAGGGTTTTAAATTGATTTGACGGTTATGGTTGATATGTATTATAGTTTGTAATAGCGAATATTAAGTGTTTACGCATTCTATATTTTGTAAACGTAGATACGTCACAGGTTTTGCATTCGTTATGAGGTCTAATATAAACTTTAACAATCTTTTGATGGAAAATCTAATTGATGTTTCTTACTATTATATCATAGCTGAAAATATAACTGTTTTAATTGATTTTGAGAAACAATTATTGTATTTTAAAGAAAATTCCCAATGTTAGAACTGTGTCAAGTGTAGGGAAACTGATGATCGCAAACATATCCTATAAGTGTCCCTCACTTGTTGTTCACGAATATGATTACAAAAATCTTTGAAATCCATTTTCCTAGATACGTGGAGCTAGTTGTTTCATGTAATCGAAGAAGACTGCTTGAAAGGCACTACTTAATAGCTGTTTTTCTACCCGAATCACAAATGATTGTATACTCAAAGCTTATTGATATTGATCTGTTCAGTATTTTGCCACAGCTGATCAGTATTCAGCCCGTGCTGCTCCTAGTTCTAACTACACCCTTTATTGCAATGTCCGCGTGGTAATGAAATACTCGCGTTCATTCTCTCTGCAAGGAGTTAAAGTCCCTGGATTGTTTAAAAAGGGTGCAAATTAATTCCTATCATAAACGTACATTAATGGTATCTGCGATTAAAATAACGACGATTATCTAGTGGTAACATGACGGATATTGTAGTCATTAACCAAGTGATTGGTAATATCTAAGTTTTAGCAGGTTTTATTCTAATTGGATCGTGTTGTTCTTTGCCAGTTATTTTTATTAGTTTCTTTTAAGAATGGAAACGTATAAGAATGGAATGTATAAAAAAACATTAGTGTGCTTTATAAAAACAGGAGATACAAGTTTGAAGATGAAGTGACAAACAGATCTCCGAAAAACATACAAGATACCCGGGTGTATTTGGGTGTCATCATTCTTATGATGTAAATATTATTATTCATATGATATAAACATTAAAAAAACCCATATCACCATGATAAACCTATTCAGTATTCCGCTGGCGCTACCCAGGACTGGATTTTTAATTACACCTCTCATGGCCGTATTTTAATGGCCCAGTGCCCTTATTTTAATGAAATAATTCCGTTCATTCTGCTGCAAGTAGTTAAAGACTCCGGAAATTTTAATGGGGTTCCTATTATAATTAGCCTAGTTTTTCTTATTGCTGTTGAACGGTTTTGAAAACCTTCATTCCCAAAACTCTTAGTGGAAGTTCTATTAATTTAGAGTAGTATTAAAAGGAATGAGAGTTGAGCTATTCCGAAACGCGTCAACAAAGAAACATATTTTAATCTTTGGAAAGGCAGAAAAATGTTCTGAAACGTATATTACGTTATTCTGGAAATATAAACCTACAGACCAAATCAAGTGAATCAAATATTTCGCATATACAACAAGATTTCTTTACAAAGCGTTCCAAGCCATACATGCTTATTCACCTCGAATAATTTTCATTTCATTGTACATTATTATATATAATATCACATGTATAACTTGAGTTTATTATATTATCAAACCGTTTTAAAATATGTTTAACACCTCGTTTAACATGATTTAAAACAATTTAAATCCAATATTAACGGGTAGGCCTAAGAGCTTTGTGTCAGCCAACTAATATATTATCAGGTTTTATGTAAATAGAATAATCCGATCAGAAGAGGATTTTCAATTTGATCTGGACGAGAAAACACAGTTTGAAAAGAAATCCCAATGGAAGCTCGCCCTTATGCCGAAATCCTGCTTTACACAACAGGTGTGTTTCTGATTAAAAATGTACTCCATTCAATAAAGTATTTTCTACAGGACTCATATAAAAGCTAGGAAATGTAAAGGGGATCCTGCTTCTACGAATTTTCCCGATTATTAAATCCACCGAATGCGCCCTTTTGTACGAATTCTCGGTATTTTTTGTTAAGTAGAATATTATACAGAAACGTTTGTTTTTAGAATACGCAAATGTCATTTTTAAGTAGAACTGCGTTAATATTCCATCTAATTAAGTAACATTGCGTTATATTCCAATGAATAATTATCATTGCGTTATATTCCAATGAATATTTATCATTGCGTTATATTCCATTTAATAAGTATCATTGCGTTATATTCCAATGAACAATTATCATTGCGTTAATATTCCATGTAATTAAGTAATATTGCGTTATACCCCAATGAATAATTATAATTGCATTAATATTCTATGTAAATAAGTAACATGCGTTATTATTTCATGTTATTATATTGCGTTATATAAATAAAATACTTATGTCATCAAGTTCTTCAGACACCTATCTTATAGCGGCTCTCAATTAAGCTGGATATAGTAAAAGAATATAAAAAATTCATTTTCGTAATAATTTTTTCTTGTCGAAATATATTTTTTTTTACATTATTGCTTTAAACTAATAATTTTCTTCGTTCATAATTATTACTAAACATATTTTACTGTAATTATGTCCGCTTCGTTTTTTACTTGCCGTAATATTAAACTTCATTTCTTGTTTCCATGGTTACGTAATAAAGAGAAAACACGTTGAAGACAATCCATTTGTTACAAACTTTGTCTGACATGTACTTCGTCATTACGGGACAATTAATACTGAAGTGTCAAACTGTTCTAAGTCTAATTCAAAAAGTTTCAATCTGCAACATTTTAGCCATTAAGACTTAGAATCGTGATAGCAGAGCGTAAATTTTGTAAATATAATGTTCTCTAGACGGTTCAAGTATGTTCTTTGCACCGAATTTGAACTGCAGAAGTGAAAACGATCGAAGTAGTAATTTGACTACGTCAGATTTCCGAATACGAACGAAATGATACGAAAATAGGCGAAAGCCAAACAAAGGAATACATTAATGTTTACGTCTTCACTTAGAGGTTATTTGGTGGATATTCCTTAGGAACAAAAGTTTCTAAATAATAAAAATAACACATGTTTGGTTAAACCATGTGATAAGGTAATAATTATGACTTAGAACAGCTGTGTTTATTATTATAAATTATGTCACAATCTACGTATTTCCACATTATTTTATGGAATGTTCTAGTTTACACTTATGTCGAACCTAGAAGTTTTGTTTATTAAAATATGTTTGTTTACTTTAATTGATCTTTTAATTAAATCTTTTTTCTTTAATTTAAATGACTAATAATTAAATTGTTAAAAAGTTATTAATAAAATAAAAATTAATAAACATGTTAAATTGAATCATTTAATGTAAATATAGTTTTCAAATTAATTCTTTAGATTTTTGTTTCCAAACAAATATTTATAATCTTCTGTAAAAGTGTAGAAGATAAAATTAAATAACAGAATAAATGTACCTACTTACTGTGGTAATATAAGGAAAATATTAGTTCGCTTGATAATTTAAGAGACTATTGTGTAATGAATATTCAAGGCTTTACTAGAAAATTGAATAACTACTAATTTTGATATTCTTGTCGACTTTTTACTTATTTGCAACTATCGTATAAACCAGAAGCGCAATTTAATCTTCGATGCGGCGAGTGTGATACTACCTGCGAGTAATTGTCTCTACCGACTATTTATGTAGATACACATTTACAGTTAGTTTTTATTGAAGTACACATTGTAACATAGTTATAATAATAAACAATAACAAGTTTTTCGCCTCAAATATTTTTAAAACAGTCTTTCTTTAACCCATAGCCTGTCCTATAATTGTTTAACTAGAAAATAGGAATTTTCACACAAATTTTATTTCAAATTCGAGAAACAACAGAAAAAGCTAGAAATAACCATTGTAACATAGTTATAATAATAAACAATAACAAGTTTTTCGCCTCAAATATTTTTAAAACAGTCTTTCTTTAACCCATAGCCTGTCCTATAATTGTTTAACTAGAAAATAGGAATTTTCACACAAATTTTATTTCAAATTCGAGAAACAACAGAAAAAGCTAGAAATAACCATATTAAAAATTAAAATGTCGGGTATTTTAATGTTAAGTAGTAGGTCTGTTATTTCTTTTAAATTATAATTTTCTGTTATGAATTATTAAAATTATGTTTTTAACAATGGACATTTTAGCTTGTTTGTCAAGATAGTCATCACGTTAAGTCTAAGCTATAGCTCAAGAGATAGGTTGTAGATTTTAAACGAAAGTGCGTTCTCCGTTCGAGTAGTATTTTCGGATTGGTTCTGCAGACCTATTAGGGGCGTTTTCTGCATAGTTCACTCTCTAAAACCTTTTCTAAAGAAGGTTTGGTCGCTTAGAAAACCCCTCGTTCCCCTTAGCTCACGTTAATATTACGTTGCCATACAATGTCATTCGGGGTTACCGATAACGCTATCTGAGTACTTTAGTGTTCTGGCTCTCCCTATACTTTGCAGGGGTTGGCTGCACGAATGTGTTAGTGACTTACTATGAAGCAATGGAAACTAGTAAAGGATAACCAAATTAAACTGATAAAAACAAGATTTTTTAAATCAATTATGGTTTAAAAAAATGAATCACGGAAGTTTTTATATACTATATATATATATATATATATATATGTGTGTGTGTGTGTGTGTGTGTGTGTGTGTGTGTGTGTGTGTGTGTGTGTATATATTATATTACTATTATGTAGTATGTCACCTATTACTATTTTTGAGAGGTTTATCTCCGAGTTACAACTAAAATTATTATATTTTGAACTTATTTAGTGAATTATTACTTGAGAAAATTGTTTTAACATCGAATGTTCAACTACAAGTTTTAAAAATATGTATTTTAATCTGAGCAAACAGAGAAAAGATATTTTACGTAAGATTGTAAATTTGAACAAGATATATAAATAAATAAATAAATAAATATATATATATATATATATATATATATATATATATACATCCCGCTATCAATATGGCAGCATTTCATTTTGTAACCATATGGCAGCCACTTGAAAGAGTGGGGTATATATGTTTTTCGTGGTGTATAATTTATTTCTAATAAAAATGATACTACTCCATGTACTTTAATTCAATAAAATCTTAAAAATACAAAATTGACTGAAGTACTATCAATACGGCAGCATTTCATTTAGGCATCAATATGGCAGCCAGTGTATATTTCCGTTCACTCTAATAACAATATTATATATAGTATATTATAGTTATATAGTATATATAGTATATATAGTTATATATAGTTATATATAGTATATAGTATATTATTCCCACGCTACTAACGATGCGATAACCAACAGTGTTGCCACTATGGTGCGACTGTCTTACTAGTCAAATGTTTAGATTGTAAGACACTGGGTGTGTGTAATCACGGTGAAAACATAAACATTAGAATGTCCCTTCTTCATTTCAACTGGCCAATTATTTACTCCACTAACATAAGTCCTGGTTGTTAGTTTTCATAAACGTGTACAACTATCGAAAGCTGACGGGGATACAAGTGTGTGCCTAGCTAAAGGATCAAATAGGGTAAAATATCAGAACCCAAAAAAAGCTAGGAAATAATCAATTGGGGTGTTTTTAAAGATGCTGAGTCCACTACTGTTAACAAAATTAAACGGGGATGAACGGGTGGGGCTCTATCCCCGGATGGGGATAAATAGGTGATCCTCTATGGGAGTAGCAAGTGATGAATTGGAGTATAAATGTGAGAAGGAAAACAAAGCTAGAATATGATCAATCGTAGTGTTTTAGAGGTAGCTGAGCCCAATACCGTCTTCCATATTAATTGGGAATGAACGGATGTCGCTCTACGGGAGTAGAAAAGGGGTGAATTGGGGTACAATTGTCAGAAGGCAAAAAAAAATTGAAAATGATCATTCGGGTGGGTTTTAATGGTGCTGAGTCTTTCACCGTTATCAAACGTCAATGGGAATACAAGGGTAACCCTCTATGGGAGTAGCAAATAAAGAATTGGGGTATAATTGTGAGAAAGCAAAAAAAAACTAGAAAACGATCAAACGTAGTGTTTAGGAGGGTGCTGAGTCCAATACCGCGTACAATATTAAACGGGGATGCTCGGTTGTTGCTCTACGAGAGTAGGAAATTGGTAAATTGGGATAAAATTGTCAGAAGGCAAATAAATATATAAAATGATCACTCGGGAGGTTATGGAGGGTGGTGTGTCTTGTACCGTTAACGAATGGGGATGCACGGGTGATCCTCTATGGGATTAGCAAATGATGAATTGGACTATAAATGTGAGAAAGCAAAACAAAGCTAGAATACGATCAAACATAGTGTTTTGGAGGTAGCTGAGACCAATACCGTCTTCCATATTAATCGGGAATGCACGGATGTGGCTCTACCGCAGTAGGAAAGGGGTGAATTGAGGTACCCAATGTCAGAAGGCAAAAAAACCATGAAAAATTATCATTCGGGTGGCTTTGAATGGTGCTGTGTCTTTTACCGTTATCGAACGTCAATGGGAATGCACGGGTGATCAGTAGGACTGGCCTTAGATTGGGACAACTACCCCTAACTCGGCCGCTACGTAACCTAGGACTATAGGGGTAGTTTTGGATGATGCTCAAGGTCACCCCGCACCTGATCCCAGCCCTAGGGGAGGTTTTGACCACGTTTAGAGGGGTGGGGGTAGTTTTTCGAAGAAATTTATTTCTAACCTACTAACCTAGGCCAGCCAAAATGGATCTAACCTAACCTAACCTAAGTGTTGGGGGTGACCTCAGCTACGTTCAGGACCATCTCCGGGGGTAGCTCCGGGGGTGGATTGGGGGTGGGGGGTAAATTTTGGAAAAACGTTTCTTGACCGATAGGGTGTGTCTAGAGTGCATTATCGCGTCGGTAGGGGTAGTTTCACCTAGGGGTAGTTTTTACAAAAAATACGAAAATGCCGAAAATCGATCGGTTGGATCAACAGATATTACAGGATATGTGTAGAGACCTTTTTGGACCGTTGCGGGGGCGGTTCACCTAGGGGTAGTTTTTACAAAAAAATATGAAATTGCCGAAAATCGACCGGCTGGATCAAATGACCGTATATGGTATGGTTAAAGTCTATAATGGACCGTTGTGGGGGCGGGTGCACCTGTTATCAGATTGTCAAAAATAATCGGGGTCCTAGGTAAAAGTCACCCGTGCATTAGTTAAAGCCGCCAAGGTAGAGCCAATATGGAGCACGGTCTCGGTTAAAGCCAAACCGAGCCCAGCCACCCAGCAGCTAGGCCTTAGGTAAAGCTAACACGGAGCTAGCCCTCGGGTAAAGACATCTCAAAGCCGACCCTTAGGTAAAGTAACCCTGGAATAGCTTGGGTGGTGGGGGTAACTTTGGAAAGATTTAATGGTTATCTGATGACGTATCAGCGCCCGAGCGACTCCAGGTAAGTAGTAGGCTCACCCTAACTATAGTGGTCTACCCCTAAATGATTTGGGTGATGAGGGGCCCTGGGGTATATGATTGGCAAACTCAAAATTTGTCTATCCTACTAAATTAATAAACAATGCAGTCAGCCTATAAGTAAAGCTACATAAGAGCAGGGCTAGGATGGTTGCTATATCAACTACCAAGAGAAATACCTCCACCAAGTCTTAGGTAAAGCTATCTATGGAGCAAGGCCTCAGGTAAAGCCATCCCTTAGGCCGACCCTTAGGTAAAGCCATCCAGGTGTCGGACCTTCGGTAAAGTCACACCGGGAGTCGGGCTTGTGGTAAAGCCGCCTAGGAGCAAGGCCTTAGGTAAAGCTACCACTGAGGCAGACCTTCGGTAAAGTAACCGCGGAGTCGGGCTTGAGGTAAAGCCGCCTAGGAGCCAGGCCTTAGGTAAAGCTACCATTGAGGCAGACCATCGGTAAAGCTACCATGGAGTCGGGGCCTAGGTAAAGCTACCATGGAGTTAGACCATAGGTAAAGCAAACACGGAGCAAGGACTCAGGTAAAAGCCATTTCGAAGCCAGCCGATAGGTAAAGTAACCCTGGATTCAGGCATCAAGTGGGGGTGGTTATCAAATAATATATGAAATTACCAAAAAATGATCGGTTAGATCAATCGACCAACGACCTACATAGAGTTCAAATAGTCAACAAGTTGAATCGACCAATCACAACGCAGGGGCCCGGTAGGCCTACGTAAACGGTCAATGTAAGACGAGAAGGCCTATATAACGTGTTAAGCCAATATATATGATAGCCCACATAATGTGTTAAACAAATACGCATGCAAGCCTACATACATACTATGCTAGGACGACATACTATGTCGGTAAATCACCGGCCAAAGCCTATATGAACTGAGATAGTTTCACCTCATATATCAGGTAGAACCACGGGCAGGCAACCGTATAATATGGGGAGTACTATAAGGTATAGCTAAACCAATATATACGATAGCCCACATTATGTGTTAAACAAATACGCAAGCTTGCATACATACTATGCTAGGCCTACATACATGAATCCCTAAATGCGCCTACTATGTCGGTAAATCACTGGCCACAGCCTATATGAACTGAGATAGTTTCACCTCATATATCAGGTAGAACCTGGCAATCGTATAATATGGGAAGTACTATAAGGTACATCTACCAATGCATAACCTATCAAGCCCACGTAAAGATTTAATATATCTGATGACGTACGAGCGACATGCGCACCTATAACCAGAGTCGCCTACCCCTAAATAAAATGGCTGATGCGGGGCAAAGGGTTATGATTGCCAAACTCAAAATTTCTCTATGCTACAAAATAATAAACAATGCAGCGAGGCCGTTTCGTATGAAGGAATACGTTTGGCCTACATGTACAGACTTGCAGCGATAACGCAATATCTTAAAACCGCAAAGGCAGCCGGTGACCGCTATAGCAAGCCTAAAACTCGAGCGGCCGTGTCGTTGTGAATCTAGTCGCATGTTTATGATCTGAATACTGTATCAAATTACTATGTAATATCGTCATACCGCGGTATACATATATTTAATCAGAAATCAGTGTAAATAATCAAATAGCATCAATGGATATATCCTATAGCTGCAAATGTATCTAGATATAAAAGGTATATATGGAGAAACACTAATAAAGAGGCCCATCACAAACGTGAATAAATATATGTTATAAAACGATCCTAAAACGATGCCAAGCCATCATGCATGCTATCATACATAGGCGTATATACCATGTTAAGCCAACATACGTGATAGCACACATAATGTGTTAAACAAACATGCGTGTAAACCTGCACACATACTATGCTAAGCCGACGTACATGACTCCCTAAATAACCATGCATAACCTATCACGCCCATGACGGTCAACAAATATTACAATATAATTAAAAAAGTCACGCAAACTATATACATACAATGCTAAGCCAACATTCAGGCATATATACTATGTTAAAACAGCGTGCAATATACTCTAAATAGCCAATTATACGTTGTTAAACCAATATGCAGGTTAACCTATATACATCCCGTTACCCACATATGCCTATATAATATGTTAAGCCTGTATAAGTGATTGCCCTTATAGTGTGTTCAATAAATATGCGAGTAAACCAAATAAATACTCTGGTAAGCCAACATGCATGCTATCATAGATAGGCGTATATACTATGTTAGGCCTACATATCGCGTTAAACAAACATGTGTAAGCCACCATACATATTATGCTAAGCCGACAAGGGCCTACAAATTGTAACACATTATATCCACTGCATAGTTTAGCTAAACGGCTATCACACACTATCCTACAGGTACCACATAATACCTGATCAATAACACATAGTATCCAATGCATAGCCTGACGAAGGTTTAATATATAGTATCCAGAGGCCTCGCTAACGATTAACACGTTGTATCCATAAGGCCTACTATGTCGGTAAACCACAGGCCCAGGCTTATATGATCAGAGTCCGACACACATTTTCACCCCGTCTATCAGGTAGAACCTCAGGCAGGCGGCTGTATAGTATGGGAAGTACTATATCGTATAGCTAACAATGCATAACCTATCACGCCCATGACGGTCAGCAAATACTACAATATAATTAAAATAAAGTCTTGCAACCTATATACATACAGTGCTAACCAATGTAGGCATATATACTATGTTAAACCAACATGCAATATAATCTAAATAGCCATATATACGCTGTTAAACAAATATGCGTGTAAACCTACATAAATACTATGGTAAGCCAACATGCGTGCTATCATACTATGTTAAGCCCAAATACATAATAGAATACATAATGTGTTAAACATATATGTGTGTAAGCCTGCATAGATATTATGCTAAGAAGACATGGACCTACAAAGTATAACACATTATATTCGGTGCATAGTTTAGCTAACGGATATCACACACTAACCTACAAGCTGCCCACAAATTACCACATAATACCTGATACATAGCCCGGATAATCATTAACGCATAGCGGCCGATGCAAGTCATGACTAGGGCTAACACAACATATTCAAACCATAGCCTGACTAGAGCTAACACATAGTATCCGATGAGAAGTATGAATACAAAGTAACACATAATATCCGTTGCATAGCTCGGCTAAAGTTCGTCATATAGCACCCGAAGTATAGCTTGACAAACACATAGCATCTCATGAGCGGCGTGATATAAGGTAACACATAGTATCCGATACACAACCTAGGATCGAATATGACGTCATCCAGGTGGAGAACAAGATGGTGGCAATGTTGATACCGACTTCAAAAGGGCTATGGCCTGTGTAGGCTAGATCAAATAACCAACGTTTCAACTAAACTACGGTCATACGCGTAGTTTAACCAACCAACATACGTGAAGTTCAAACGAACAGCATTGACACCAAGTCCAAATAGGCTATGGCGGCTATGCCCAGATCAACGTATCAGCTAATCAAAATGAAAAACTTACGCTAATCAACCAACATCTACACCGAGGTCAAATGGGTTATGGTTAGCGAAGGCACTGGCAAAAGCTTTAAGCCTTAGACATAATTATAGCTATCAACGCATACCAAAATAGCTATGCAGAAACCGTCAAGGCCATTACACATATTGTCCAGGTATGTTCTCCATCAAACCGAGACTTTAGACACCATCTCTGTAAAACAGCTAACAAATTATACTCTACCACAATAGGTATGTCAAAACTGTTACCGGCTCATAATCTAAGACAGTGGTTACGTAACGCCCTTTATCAATTTAAGACCTTAAGAGATATCTTCGTAAAGACAGCTACCAATCCATACTATATCACAATAGTTACGTTAGAGCTACCGCTGCTCACCCTACCATAATAACTACGTACAGACGGTTAATATTGTATAACCTATCACAAGACTTATGTAAAAACAGCTAGGCATAACCTGTCACACAATAACTGCGTAAAGGCAGCTAACAAGGCCTACCCCATTAAAATAGCTACGAAAAGATAACATCCAATACATACCCTATCATATTAGCTATGTAAAGACAATAAATGCGTAAAGGCAGCTAACAATGCCTACCCCATTAAAATAGCTACGAAAAGATAACAACCAATACATAACTTATCATAATAGCTATGTAAAGACAGCTAAAGATGCATAACCTAACCCAGTAATGATTGCTATTAAATAATGAACCATTACACTAGCCACGTAAAGACAGCTACCAACATCACAATAGCTACGTAAAAACAGTTATCGATCCGTGACCAAGATAATACTTACGTAAGATCTATATCAGTGCTAAGACATTAGCTCCGTAAGGAAAACCTACCACTTCATGAACTACGACAACAGCAAGGTGTGGACGGCTACCAATACATTACTTATCACAGCTACCAACACATAACTCGTCACACGAGCTAAGTAAATAGCGCTACGATTGAATAGCCTATCACACAGGCTAATTGAGGGTCACTAACTAAACCATCACAATATCTCTGTACATGGCAGATGGCGTGATGATCCTCATCTTTATCGCACACCTAACAGTAGGTTAGGTTAGAAGCACTCTGGCTAGCTTAGGTTAGTGGGTTGAAAATAATTTTTTCTAAAAACTACCCCTCTAGACGTGGTTGAACACCCAACAGTAGGTTAGGTTAGAAGCACTCTGGCTAGCTTAGGTTAGTGGGTTGAAAATAATTTTTTCTAAAAACTACCCCTCTAGACGTGGTTGAACCCTCCCCCAAGGCTACGATCAAGGTCACATCGACCGCCCGCATCATCCAAAACCACCCCTAACTTCTACAACCACAGGTCAGTGATGCCCGTGATGGAGATACGACCAACCTTTGAAAGTTATAGGCGTGATAGGTTATGCATGGTTATGTAGGGAGTCATGTACGTCGGCTTAGCATAGTATGTGTGCAGGTTTACACGCATTTTTGTTTAACACATTATGTGTGCTATCACGTATGTTGGCTTAACATGGTATATACGCCTATGTATGATAGCATGCATGATGGCTTAGCATCGTTTTAGGATCGTTTTATAACATATATTTATTCACGTTTGTGATGGTCCTCTTTATTAGTGTTTCTCCATATATACCTTTTATATCTAGATACATTTGCAGCTATAGGATATATCCATTGATGCTATTTGATTATTTACACTGATTTCTGATTATATATATGTATACCGCGGTATGACGATATTACATAGTAATTTGATACAGTATTCAGATCATAAACATGCGCCTAGATTCACAACGACACGGCCGCTCGAGTTTTAGGCTTGCTATAGCGGTCACCGGCTGCCTTTGCGGTTTTAAGATATTGCGTTATCGCTGCAAGTCTGTACATGTAGGCCAAACGTATTCCTTCATACGAAACGGCCTCGCTGCATTGTTTATTATTTTGTAGCATAGAGAAATTTTGAGTTTGGCAATCATAACCCTTTGCCCCGCATCAGCCATTTTATTTAGGGGTAGGCCACTCTGGTTATAGGTGCGCATGTCGCTCGTACGTCATCAGATATATTAAATCTTTACGTGGGCTTGATAGGTTATGCATTGGTAGATGTACCTTATAGTACTTCCCATATTATACGATTGCCAGGTTCTACCTGATATATGAGGTGAAACTATCTCAGTTCATATAGGCTGTGGCCAGTGATTTACCGACATAGTAGGGCCTGGCTCCTAGGCGGCTTTACCTCAAGCCCGACTCCGCGGTTACTTTACCGAAGGTCTGCCTCAGTGGTAGCTTTACCTAAGGCCTTGCTCCTAGGCGGCTTTACCTCAACCCCGACTCCCGGTGTGACTTTACCGAAGGTCCGACACCTGGATGGCTTTACCTAAGGGTCGGCCTAAGGGATGGCTTTACCTGAGGCTCTGCTCCATAGATAGCTTTACCTAAGACTTGGTGGAGGTATTTCTCTTGGTAGTTGATATAGCAACCATCCTAGCCCTGCTCTTATGTAGCTTTACTTATAGGCTGACTGCATTGTTTATTAATTTAGTAGGATAGACAAATTTTGAGTTTGCCAATCATATACCCCAGGGCCCCTCATCACCCAAATCATTTAGGGGTAGACCACTATAGTTAGGGTGAGCCTACTACTTACCTGGAGTCGCTCGGGCGCTGATACGTCATCAGATAACCATTAAATCTTTCCAAAGTTACCCCCACCCCCCAAGCTATTCCAGGGTTACTTTACATAAGGGTCGGCTTTGAGATGTCTTTACCCGAGGGCTAGCTCCGTGTTAGCTTTACCTAAGGCCTAGCTGCTGGGTGGCTGGGCTCGGTTTGGCTTTAACCGAGACCGTGCTCCATATTGGCTCTACCTTGGCGGCTTTAACTAATGCACGGGTGACTTTTACCTAGGACCCCGATTATTTTTGACAATCTGATAACAGGTGCACCCGCCCCCACAACGGTCCATTATAGACTTTAACCATACCATATACGGTCATTTGATCCAGCCGGTCGATTTTCGGCAATTTCATATTTTTTTGTAAAAACTACCCCTAGGTGAACCGCCCCCGCAACGGTCCAAAAAGGACTCTACACATATCCTGTAATGTCTGTTGATCCAACCGATCGATTTTCGGCATTTTCGTATTTTTTGTAAAAACTACCCCTAGGTGAAACTACCCCTACCGACGCGATAATGCACTCTAGACACACCCTATCGGTCAAGAAACGTTTTTCCAAAAATTTTTCGAAAACTACCCCCCACCTTCAATCCACCCCCGGAGATGGTCCTGAACGTAGCTGAGGTCACCCCCAACACTTAGGTTAAATTAGGTTATATCCATTTTGGCTGGCCTAGGTTAGTAGGTTAGAAATAAATTTCTTCGAAAAACTACCCCCCACCCCTCTAAACGTGGTCAAAACCGCCCCTAGGGCTGGGATCAGGTGCGGGGTGACCTTGAGCATCATCCAAAACTACCCCTATAGTCCTAGGTTACGTAGCGGCCGAGTTAGGGGTAGTTGTCCCAATCTAAGGCCAGTCCTACTGTGATCCTCTATTGGAGTAGCAAATGATGAATTGGAGTATAAATGTGAGAAGGTAAAAGAAAACTAAAGAATGATCAATCGTAGTGTTTTGGCGGGTGCTGGTTCCAATGCCGTCTTCCATATTAATTGGGAATGCACGGATGTGGCTCTACGGGAGTAGAAAGAGTGAATTAGGGTAAAATTGTCAGAAGACAATAAAACAATGGAAAATGATCATTCGGGTGAGTTTTAATGGTGCTGAGTCGTTTACCGTAATCGAACGTCAATCTGGATACACGGGTGACCCTCTATGGGAGTAGCAAATGGTGAATTAGGGGTATAATTTTGAGAAGGCAAAAAAAACTATAAAATGATCAATAGTAGTGTTTTGGAGGGTGCTGATTCCAATACCATCTACAATAAACGGGGTACACGGGTGTGGCTCTACGGGAGTAGAAAATTGTTAAATTGGGGTAAAATTGTCAGAAGGCAAATATATATATATAATACGTTTTCTTGTTTAATAATTTAAAACAACATAGGTTATTCCAATACAAGGGATATAAAATAATAAATATTCTTTTATTTGAATAACCTATGTTGTTTTAATATATATATATATATATATATATATATATATATATATATATATATATATATAATGATCACTCGGGGGGTTTTAATGGTGCTGAGTCTTTTACTGTTATCGAACGTCAAAGGGGATATACGGGTGATCATATATGGGATTAGCAATTGATGAGTTGGAGTATAGACCTAATTGTGAGAAGGCAAAATAAAAGCTAGAAAAAGATCATTCGTAGCGTTTTTTGAGGGTGCTGAGTCCAATACCGTCTACAATAATAATCGGGGATGCATGGGTGTTTCTCTACGAGGGTAAAAAATTGGTAAATTGGGGTAAATTGTCAGAAGGCAACAACAACAAAAAATAGAAAATGATCACGCGAGAAGTTTTGGAGGGTGCTAAGACCAATACCGTCATTAATATTATACGGGGATTCACAGGTGTCGCTCTACGGAATTAGAAAAGGGATGATTTGGGGTTAAATTGTCAGAAGGGGGAAAAAGAATAGAAAATGATCACTCGGGGGGTTTTATAGGTGCTGAGTCTTGTACCGTTACCGAACGTCAACGGGGATACATGGGTGATCCTCTATGCGAGTACAAATGATTAATTTGAGTATAAATGTGAGAAGGCAAAACAAAGGTAGAAAATGATCAATCGTAGTGTTTTGGAAGGTGCTTAGTCCAATACCGTCTTCAATATGAAACGGGGATACAACGGCCTGCCTCTACGGGACTAGAAAAAGTATGATTTGGGGTAACATTAGCAGAAGACAAAATAACAAGAAAAAAATGATCACTCGGGTGTTTTTAATGTGGTTGTCTTCTACAGTTATCGAACGTCAATGGGGATGCACGGGTCATGCTCTATGCTAGTACCAACTGGTGAATTAGGGTAAAAATTTCAGAAGGTAAAATAAAGGTAGAATATTATGACTTGTAAAGTGAAAGATTCAACCAAATAAGATTTTATTTTGGTATTTTTATCTTTTGGAGGGAATGAACTAGCTGAAGTAAATAGATACTATTATTACAATAAAAATATTGAAAAGAACCCCAATACCACAAAAATAATCAAAAATAACAAATAAGACAAGTTACTTAAGATTAAACCCTTATGTACATTTCGATGACCATGTCATCATCATCAGAGGGTCTTGTTACAAAACACAATCTAGCACACAAGAAGTTACAAACTAGAATGATCTATGAAACTAGATAGATCATTCTAGTTTGTAACTTCTTGTGTGCTAGATTGTGTTTTGTAACAAGACCCTCTGATGATGATGATATGGTCATCGAAATGTACATAAGGGTTTAATCTTAAGTAACTTGTCTTATTTGTTATTTTTGATTATTTTTGTGGTATTGGGGTTCTTTTCAATATTTTTATTGTAATATATTGTACCACTGTGCTCTTGATATTGTGTAAGATACTATTATGAAGTAACTATCATGGTCCCTGTCACACGATTAAAACTGATAATACTGAATGATGTGGTCATCCTCAGAGATCGAAAATAAACATTACACAAACACGTTCGTGACGGGTTCGATCCCAGGCGATAATTGGTCACGTGTTACAATGTGAAATTTATACCGCCATTTCTCCATCTACTTTCAACATACAACCACACGGGACGTCTCTTTACAATCAGTTTCGTTTCGGCTATAAAAGTACATAGTAGTCTTAGAAATTGTCACATTGATTGTTACAATTCTATTATTTGTTGTTATTTTTAATATGAATTAACGAAATGAAACTTAACAAATTTATTGTTTGTAATAAAAACAAATGTCCACAAATAAATTTAAACCCTCAATTTAAGTCATTTCTTTATTTAGGCTAGTACACACGGCACTGTCTCATAAAGGGTATTACTCTCTTTGACGTATGTTTGGAAAAAAGGGAGACACGTGCTAAATCTATGCCTTATGGGTCGCGTTCCTCGTGTCGGTTTCTTCCAGGTCATTGGAAAAAATTAAAATTAATAAATCCACCGGCGCTAGGTTGCTATTTTAAAATTTCCCCTCCCCATTGAAGGTGTTCAGTGCTCTGTCGAATTTTAGGAATAGTTTTCCAGTTCTGTCAGTAAACATGGTGTCATAGAAACAAAAATACGGGAGTTCAAGTGGACGATTGTATTGTGAATCAGCAGGTTAGGTGTAGACCGGTATTCATCGATCCTCTGGATTGGTTACATGTTTTCAAAACCCTCAATAGATCTGCAACTAAATGAACGGTTTCATCTTTAACAAGATTCAATCTAGATTGCCAGGCGTGCACTGCACGGGATAGACGAATTCAACTTTTTTCTTCTGAATTTCTCATTTAATTCTTAGAGTTAGTACACTAATTTCTCCTATATCCTTACTTTACGAAAGTACATATTCTCATTTATTTTTATTTTATCTCATTGACCTTTCTGCCACAATTTTTAAATTATATTTCTTTCGTGTTGCAATCTTTTAAGAGTGTTTGCAGTTTAAGAACGATTTTGCAGAGTTTTTAGACTAATATATCGAATTTTCTTCATTTCTTCTTCAGTGTATTAAAAAAAAATTCAATTTTAAGCTTTCACTGCTTGTAAAAAAAAAATAAAGGATAAGTAAAGGGATGGCATAAAGTTTATTTACAGTACGTTTTTAAAGTTAGACCTATAGTAGAAAAACAACAAATATTGTATCACCTTTACCTCAGGTAGGTAACCAGAAAAATCTACCTATATTGTACGTTGTAAATAAAAGAAGGCTTTTATTTGGTCGAATTCCATCTCATGTTAATTTCTTGTTCACGTAGGCCCATAGAACAGGTCTATATTTTATAGGTTCAAACGAGCACAAATTACTATTTTCGGATAAAAAAATTAAACATTGAAATAATATTATTTCTGTCCTTACGACAGCCAAATGTAACAAAAAACTTTTATTTTTCTGTGAGCATATGCTTTAAAAGGGTGCATAAAGTATTCTAACAAGGAGTAAAATTTTCACGAAGATATGATACTTTAGTGCCAATATCAATCAATATAAACATTTCACCAAGATAAGGTAAAAACATTTTAAGTATTTATTCAAGGATTCGTGTATCATAGGTGGTTTTGTGCCATTAAAACTAAAGAGCAGTTCAGGCGGTTTAAGCAATGGTAAATATACTTCTTTACTTCTACATCCACCTTACATTATGTAAGGATATAGTTCTTCCCAATGTATATTGCATTGTAGCTAGGCATGACGGTGAAAAACGTGTTCGGTAGCAATGTAACACATCTATTTTATTTATCAACCATATTTGATTTGTCATAATTTGTTATAGGTACAATTGTGTTTGAGTAAAGACCTATTTTTTCTAAAAGTTATTCTTTAACTACATTCATTAAATTTTCCTGATAGTCGTTGTTGGCACGTTAAAACATTTATTTAATTCCTGCCTTAGATATTTTCCGAAAGGATGACATTTCACCTTGATTGTGATGTTACTTTCATCAAGACACGTTATATGCACCTGAAAATATATCTGATAAAATTTAAGTATATTTTAATATTCTTTTTTAATTCTTATTTTAACCGTATATCTACAATTTGATTTAATATTAATATTATGGTGAAAAAATTTACAAATATTTTGGCGAGTATAGCTGAGGAACCAGTCTTCAAAGACTAGCTGTAAAATAGCGTTATGCAGAGTGACAGAATGAAATTAGTCACTATGATGGTATTTCTTGTTAAAAAAAAAGACGCAAAAGATAATAACTGTTTTGTAGATTTTTTTCACTTTAAAAAATCTCTCCGTTCTTCGGTCGACATTTTTATAGTTAATATCAACATGATTTTAGTTCGTTCGGATGTGTCTGATCTCAAGACAAAGTCTGCTAATACTCAATCACTTCTCAAAACTGTCTCTTTTGTTTATATATTTTACGAATCCTACCCCTAGCAATACCAGTTATTAAATAACTCTTAATTACAAACTTAATATTTCAATTTGAATTTTCTCTATTTTTGGTTTTTAGAATATTACTTCAGCTAAGCAACCCTAACTAAGAGCTTATAAAACGTTTTGTAGTCAATCTTTAGACGTTGATAATCATAAATATTTACTACCGATGATCACTGTAATTTTTCACTATATTTTAGATTTACTGATAATCTCGTTTTATTTTTATGGTAGGCGAACAAAAAGACTATCTACGATCAAAACATTGGGCGTCCTGATAAAGATTACAACGAGCATCGGCTTTTTTTAGCTATAATTGCCGACACTTAGTATGGTATTTATATCGTTTGGTATCCCCGCAATCAAGAATCAGTACAGTAGTCTTGAAGAGCCAAGCAACATTAATTTATGTATGTACTGTAATCAATAAAGTTCTACATACGTATTTTGTGAATTCTTAATTATAGTATTAGGGTTCATTAGAACTCCTGTTTTTTTCTAGTGTACATGAAGTTATTTCCGTGTAATCCAAGTTTTCGGTAATCCGACGGTGTCTCGGTGCCATCTACTTCGAATTATCCATGCACTACTGTATTTGTTGCCGTACCAATGATCATCGTACTTGAAACAGTTTTTCATGCAACTCTAAATTGAGTGAAAATCCCATAGACATTAAAGTTACTCTTGGGACTAGAATATCGAGGATAAACATAATATATTTATTACATTTCTTACCGAAAACGTTTTGATTCCTAGCTACACTGCAATACACATTGGGAAGAACTATATCCTTACATATAATCTTCAGAGATGTAGTAATAAAGAATTTTAAATATTTATCATTGCTTAAACCGCCTGAACTGCTTTCTAGTTTAATTGGCATATTAACACCTATGATACATGTATCCTTAAATAAGTACTTAAAATGATTTGCCCTTATGGTTATAGAATGTGTGTATATATCCACGTGTTCTATCTTTGCCACATTATTTATATTAGTCAAACTATTTTTGACTATTTTGGATGAAAAAATATACATATAATGTTATTATTGATAAAAATTGTTGTATGGTCTACACATAACGCTAGTTCTTTAATACCTTGGTCATTCATTTGAAAGAGTTGAGATATTGTAGCCAAGTGTTTCATTAGAGTCCTCGATGTAAGTACTTCAGGAATTTGTAAACATGCTATTTTAGCATGCTTTCGTAGAACTTTATAAACAATTATGGGGTTACTGGTATTTGTGTTTGTAAAACACGCAAGTGTTATCGTCAAGAACGGAATTATTTCTTGAACTTATTAGCAAATAAATATAAAATCCTAATATGAAAAAATCTCATAAAAATTGACACTCGGTAGTTTTTTAGACTGTACCACGTCCCCTTATATTACATCTGTCAATTCCTTCAAACATGCACTGTTAGTTCCCTGAAAAGGACATACAGCTGTGGATTCGCGACCTTATCTTGGAGAGACGTATGCTATGTATTTACAGACACAATTGTAATATGGAAGCATAAACAGCCGACACTCCGAAAGCTATTCTGACGCGTTTGTTTACTTGATGGCAGACCAAACGTATCTTAATGTTCCGGTCAATGCATCTCATACGTTTCCCTTGGGGCTCTTAGGTACTATAGGATCGATAAAGTATTTATTTTTTAACTTTACTTGCTTTTCAAATTAATTGTCATAGCATCTCTATCCGATTTTAAGAATCTAAAAGTGACTATTTGCTGTATATTGTTACAATTTGGTAACATTGCAAACGTGTTAACACTAGTCTGAAACACATGTAATAACAGATGTAACACTTAATATGGCCTACGCCATATATATTCACTTAAAGTTAATACCAATGTATTCAATAAACTATTTATAAAATGAAACATAGACTACCAGCGGCTAAAGTCGAGGATAGAAACAAATGTTTCCGTCTTTATACGACTATTTTGACGTTGGGAGAATACCATAAGTTTACGTTTACGCCGTATGTAAATGAGAGAAAGGGATGGAAAAGATAGAATGCAGAAAGTCAGTTTTTCGGGCCTTCATCCACGAGAGTACTTGTGGAGTGCGAGCCTTTATCAGATGTCATTTAGGTTCTTGTATACAATACAGAGATTAACGAAAGAAGATTCAGTATTTATTAACTACTACTTCAACTACCGTCCTTCAATTTCTGTCGCAATACTACTGCCGTTGTAGCTCAGAAGCACGAAATGTCTATGTGTGATTTATTGTGTGGTTTAAATATTTATCTTGCATTTACTTTATAAAAATTGTTTTTGAATATTCTGATTGCCTATGACTAGTAGGCTAAACGTAGTTTTATAAGATCAGATATATTTTATTTAATAATTGAAAACTGTAGTAAATAAAACCTACAGATTTTAGCGCAGTTTAGCTAACAAGACTTATAATCGCACGATAATTAACATACACTAATTATTTCTTGTTCACTGAATGTTCACACTTAACTTTATATACAAGATATCATTTGACGCATTATAAGCTTTATTTATGGAAACTGGCATTAGAAATAATAACTCAATTTTGACAGCAGTATTTACACAGCGGCTCAGAACATTCTAGACATATTGGCTGTACAAAGACATCTTACAAAGTGTAACTAGTCTTTCTATTTTTTGTTGCTGGACAAATTCTACATTGTTTATAATAATTTATCTATACAAATAGAAAGAGTTTTAAATTTCTGGAGGTTGCAGTTTTTTGAAATCATCTTCATCGTCTGATGCACTTCGTTGAGATTCGGTATCATGATCTTTTTCTCAATTACTTCTTCACTCTGTTGCACAATTCCCCTATTCTCTTTGATGCCTTCTAAAAGTTGGTCATTAGATACAGCACCTGAATTACTGTCTTCTTCGGCTAGCCCGTCGCTGATGGTCAGGCAGGATGACGGTAGTTAAAGGTTTAGCTTGGTATTTGTAGATATTGGCATAATAGGTTTTCTGGATATATAAGCTAATAAAGATAAGTCGATGAAATGATGTGAGTCAACAAATACTCTTTGTCGTTTATTCTAACGACAATGTCGTTTATTCTTTTTCATTAACGGATGGTTGAAAAGTCATTCCGCTGCTCCCGCTAACGATACCATCCTTTTTAAAGAACAAAAGAAAATAACACGAAAAGAGAAGAAAATTAATTATCCGAATGAGAAAACAAACATAAATGTTTAGATAGTCTAAGTAAAATTGGAAAGAAAATATATGACACTTAGGTAGACAAAATACATTTTTTTTTTAAATTAAATAAAAAATTTAATTTTTATAAAATTATCAATTTGGGACAAACGGTTATCTTTTCAAGGTGAATCGTTCAAGCATACAGTCTTTAAAATTCTCAAAGCACACGGACAGGCTGCATTGAAACACTGCTCCAAGTTATTAAGATTAGTTTGACAGACATGACGTAAACAAACGTGCTAGAACTGCTATCGGAGTGCCGCCTGTTTATATTTTCATATCACAAACATTTCTTTAAATAGTTGTAGCATAACTTCTGTCCAAGACAAGGTCGTGAACCCGACTCTTTCTGTAGGTAATGTTGCATAGTTGGAAACATGCCTATATCGGGCGATTAATTGTCAATGGAATATAAACGCCTAATCACCTCTTGGTAACCTCGTACATCCCCGACGAATTTTGATGACATGGGACTAGAATCTTCTAAAATCTTCGAATGCGTATTTTTGGGCAATATTTTAGATTTTGGCAAGTTTTACCTCAATTCACCCACAGCGACATCGCAGTCCCTTCCCGGATTGCGCATGACCAACATCCGTGCTACGATTAAACTCAACATTATTAAAAACCCCGAGTGGTCATTTTATAACGATCTCTTAGCCTCTGACCTTTTTACCCCAATTCTCCCTTTGCTAATCCCGTAGAGCCGACACCCGACCAGCCCTGGTGTCTTTCGATGACGGTATTGAATTAAGCATCCTAAAAAGCCCTAAGGCAGTTATTTATCAGACAATTTCACCCCAATTTATCCCTTTTGTATTTGTGTAGAACCACCGCAGTACTTGTCCGGCGAAGGGCATTCAATTCAGCCTCCTCAAAAACCTCCAAGTGGTAAATTTCAAGTAAATGTTTGACTTTTTTACCCCAAATCATCCCTTTGGCACTCACGTAGAGTCACATACGTCCATCCCCGGTGACTTTCGATGACGCCATTTAATTCAGCACGCCCGTCTAGATGACGTCATTGAATTTAGCATCCTCAGAAACACCCGAACGGCTTTTTTTCCCGCAATTCTTAGGCATCTGACATTTTGATCCTAATTCAACCCCTTTGGTGCATGGGTTTAGCCTCACCAGTACATCCCCGGAGACTTTCGATGACGGCATTGAATTCAGAATCATCGCTATACTTAGGCGGATATTTTCTAGCGATTTTTTGACTTCTGACATTTTTACCCCTTTGGTACTCACGTGGAACCACATCAGTGCATCCCCAGCGACTTTCGGTGACGACATTAAATTCCGCCTTACCAAAAACCCCCGAGTGTATATTTTCTAGTTATTTTTTGACTTTTGACTTTTTTATCCCACATCATCCCTTTCGTACTTACGTAGAGTCACATGTGGTCCATCCCCGGTGACTCTAGATGACGTCATTGAATTTAGCATTCTCAAAAACCCCAGAACGGTCATTATCCCGCGATTCTTAGGCATCTGACATTTTTACCATAATTCAACTCCTTTTGTACATGGGTTTTAGCCTCAAAAGTACATCCCCGGTGACTTTCGATGACGTCATTGAATTCAGCATCCTCAAAAACCCCCGAGCGGTCACTTTCCAGCTATTCTTTGTCCAATTCAAATATATACATTATGTAGTACGATTGATATCTATATCGATGCCAGCAATGTTGCCAAGTTTGTGGCTGCCATAATGTTAGGGAATGGTTGAAATATACAGTAAATTTATATACAGGAGGCGACTATGCTACCTCTGGCGGAAATGTTACGAACTTGTGATATACAAATCCCGTTCACTCTGCTATCAATACGAGTACCGTTTGGTTATTACAAATTATTTTAAAAAAATTCAGAACGACCATAGAACTTCCAAATTCTGTATAGCTCCAATAAAACACTTCTTTTTACAATTATTGACATGATTTTTATTTCGATTATTGTCAAAGGGTGTTACATTATCATGGATTATTATGTGGCAGCCGTATACGGCTGCCACAAGTACCCGGCTGCCAGTTTGAATGCAAAATGACCAATGTATGGTCTCAGTATTGTTAGCAGTCTGTATATATATATATATATATATATATATATATATATATATATATATATAATTTATAATTTATAATTGTGTGTGTGTGTGTGTGTATGTGTGTGTGTGTGTGTGTGTGTGTGTGTGTGTGTGTGTGTGTGTGTGTGTGTGTGTGTGTATGTGTGTATGAGTGTGTGTGTGTGTGTGTGTATTTGTGTGTGAGTGTGTGTGTGTGTGTGTGTTTGTGTGTGCGTGCGTGTGCGTGCGTGTGCGTGAGTGTGTGCGCGCGCACGCGTGTGTGTTTATGTATGTCTGTGTGTGTGTGTATGTGTGTGTGTGTGTGTGTGTGTGTGTGTGTGTGTGTGTGTGTGTGTTGCAATACATCCCCTACAACACGTTCCTGCTCGCTTCGCCTTCTGGTTCTCCTTCCTCCTTTCTATCTACTGTCACTGCCTTCTTTGCCTTTTGGCTAACTGTTTCTCCCTTTTTTCCTTTTTACTACCTCTTTGTTTCCTCTCTTCCTCTTGGGACTCCTTGCCCAAACTCTTGCTACCCAGGTCTGTGTTGATGTTACTCACAGCTTGGGAACCATGTCCCAATCCCCCCTCGAGACTCGGCACCTCCGGGTTCTCGGTAGGGGTAACGACGTCAGCCTGGTGTTCGGCTGGCGCCAGCACAAGCCCCTCTTCTTCGCTTATGCCAATCCATCCCACCTTGTTGATTTGTGCTCTATTGCTTTTATTTCCCAACTCTCTTGGATGGTCTTTTTTTATCCTTTGATCTTCTTCCGACCTCTCAGAAAAAGCATGTGAGCTGTTTGGATGGTCTTGTCTTATCCTTTCTTTGCTTTCCTGGTTTTGATTTTCTTCGAGATGGCTTGCACTTTCGTTTCCTTCCGGGATCTTGGCTAGGTAACTGGAATTCGTCGGGCCTCCTTGTTTCGCAGCTTCATGCTGCCTCCTTTTTCTCTCAATTTCTTCCTTTTCTCCTCTATTTTTACTGGGTAGCTGTTCTATTAAACAGAAATTAAGCTAAAACGCTTTTTAATAAAATACTTTTCCTCTTGAGGAATGAACGTCTAAGCCATTTTTAGAAAAAAACCGATATACATAAAAATAAATAATAATAAAAATAAAGTGATATAATAGCTATAATGTTTTGAAATAGTTGTAATAAGTTGAGACACAAGTTTCAAAATTTAATTATACGTTAATAAAGCACTTTAGAATATAAAAATATTCATCACAGTTTACAATAATATCTGTAATGGTCTGAAGTGCACGAAATACGTATTGTACATAACGCCAAGGAATTTGCCTAAAGACCTCCAGGAAATAGACCTCGTGACAAGAGTGGAAGCTGCCATCTACGTTCCTTGTCAAGCAGATAGACCCTGACCGAATAACATGCTGGAGTATTTTTCCATTCCGGGTGCCATGGTTACATAGCACGGATGCAACGGGAGAAACGTTGCACAACGGGACTTTGTAGTTCCGGTTTCAAATTAGATGCTCAAGCCAAATTTGCGAAATTTTGTGGCCCTATTTTTGTGTGATTAAAAAATTAATGCTTATATTATTAATGCTAGAAATTACCGATCTTTTAATTAAAATAATTGTAAGCAAGTATTATAAAAAAAATTAAGTCAATTCCTAATTAGATACAAAAAAATTGTTTTAGATACTTTTTAATAAATAATTACAATTATTATAAATAATGTAATATATCAGTAATGTTGTAATGGTAAAACATCTGTTCTACCACGTAACCTATAACATAAAATCAGCTGTTTTATGAAATCATATGTTGTTACTTATTTGGAGCCAAATGGGACGAAATAATTATATGCTTTCCGTGCCGCTTTTGTGAATCGTTCCTATCCCATATAAAACTAAAACACACTTAAATAGTATTACAATCACGAAATTAATATCAATTGAAAACTCTTTATAACATAAAATATTCGTTTTGAATACGATGATAAAACGTGAGATGGAAGCTTGACAACTCCTACAAAGTGGGAAGAAAGGGACGAAAGATTGATCATCCAGAAGCCCAGCGGGTGACCGAATATAAAGTACAACCGAGCTTCAACAGTAATCAATTTTTGAATAGAATACAACACAGTCTTTTTTCCTTTTGAATATAAACCTCCAAACTTTGTAAACTAAATGACAGATCATACCAAGCTACGTAATAAAATTTCTTGTTGTGATTTCGTCAAAACCGATTTGCAATGTCTAAATATATTTCTGAATTTTTTGTGGTTTACATTTTCTGAATGAATTAAGAATACTTTACAGAATCTTCTATAATAATTATTTCTTAGCTCTATTGCTTTAAAGTTACTACTTTAACGGCAACTGCCTACAGACCTCCTTGATTTATCTGTTTTATTCTGTAGTGTATTTATACTTGTTCGGCAACGATTATCTCTATATGTAATATATAATTACTGATTTTAAAGGTTGTTTCTTTTTGCTAATTTCATTGACATGTATACAATTATTACATACAACTTTAAATCTATAAACTACTTTATGAATAATATTGAACATTAAGCTAATAAAACTACAGGTAAACCACTTTAATACCCTTTGTAAGACCTTGGGAACAACGGAGACCATGTAATAAATGGACATATTAGGTCACAAATAGCTTTAAAGACATTTTTCTACTTAAACGAATATCAGAATAAAATAAAATCGAATGTATTTGCTGTTATATAGTAATAAAGTTTTTAATGTGCCTTCATATTGGTGAAAGTTGCACTACTATGATATACATTATTCTAGTATTTGATTACAATACGATCAATTACGTACTGTAGTTACAAATTGTTTCATAAATTAAAATTACACTAAGAAAATATATTCTATTCTCATTCTATCTGCTAAATATCTATCCTAATAGTTTTTATACTTCCCAATAAAGTATTTTAATGTTGTTTGCTCTTTGTCATATTATATTTAACAGTTAAAATATTTTTCCAACTTTATTTTAATATCTCTGTCATTAGTAGAAGCACTAATTGTGTAATATTGTATAATGATAGGAAGACTTCTTCTAGGTAATGTCAGAAGTCGTTATTTTGCGACAGAAGCAACACTTTTTATTAACCGTGAAGGTTGCATAAGAATACTATATTGTTATTATTTGCTTGACATTACACTGTCTAGATTATGCTAGCTAGAAGTTAGACATTTTACATTTGCGGGCAAAAAGATTCCATTTGTTTAAAATTTCAATGAGTTACTTTTAAAAAGACATAATTTATATACCACTTTATTCAGGTATTTTATGAAGGTCTGAATTGTATATGCCGTGTGGAAGTTAAACAAATGCCGTTATAACACTTATTGCGAGAGCGGTATAATGTGTAGCGTTTTACTGAGGTTTTGTTATACATTCATTATAAAAATCTGGTTTTATGTATTATTACTAGATAATTCTATTCAATGAATATAATAAGTCATTTTAATACGGGCAGTAAATTATTGAATATAGATCTACACCAATATTTAATGCTCATATATTCCCTGAAGTCTTGCTTGTATAGACAACCGTTACATTGCAGTGCCCAATTCATCATACTTTGCAGGTATCATTGTTTTTTTTTCGAAAATCTCCATTCATACTCTGCATTATTGACACATGTTGCCACTGGATCTTATAGCACATTGCTATTACAGTATTATTATGCTATTATAGCAATGCCGAATAACAAAAACTGGCGGTTTAAAGCCTGACGGTTAAACGAAGTTTTACTTAACCTTGTCGGTTAAATTGATAGTCTTACTTGAAATAATAAAGATATCATTGTAATAGAGAATGACGATGGTCATTTCAAGTGTCAGACTATATTGCTATTTTTAACTATTAAATTGAAGACAATTAGTTTTATTCTAACCTGTTCAGAAATATTGTAAATTTTCATGTCTACTACATCCATTTTTGAGACAGAACCAGGGAAACCGTTCTATAAAAACAAACCTCGTTAAGGTTATTTATTATTTCCTTGTATCGGTATTATTTATTTAATCCTGTGCAATATCTGAACGTAATGTAACATGTTATAACTTACAGATAAACACAAAATATGAAACAAGAGGACAGCGCATTTTAAATGCTGCGTTGAGAGGTGATCAAATTAAAAACAAAGGGAGATATCAACTAAAGCACCCAGTTGTGAAAAGAAATAAGCCAATACTAGACGTTAAACAATGGGATTCATTTGAATCAACAAAGGGGCTAACAGAAAAGGAACGCCAAACTGCTGTAGAAGGTACATTGAGAAATTTTACTATAGGGCAGGATTAGTCGTTGAATAGAGTATTCCCTCCCACCAGAAATTGTAAAAAATTAAATGCCTGGAAATCTCATTTTACGCTACATAGTAGGCCTACTAACAAATAGCTAGAAAGTTGAGTAATTTAATTATTAAAAATAGTAAATTATCATAACCTTTACTTAAACGATGGTTTCACTTTCACTGCAAAAAATAAATTATAAATAATTGGATGGTTTTGACCATACAATTGGACATTATCATCTAACCAAAATTTCAGATAATCCTATATATTACACAAAAATAAATAAACAAATTTTTGTATTTTTCATGTATCCATTCGATTTGTATATTTTTGGAAATTTATTGTAAAGAGTTTAATGTAACATAGAAATATTATTTGAGTTAATAAAATGTAATTTAAATTGGGTAAACGTTTCAAATATTTTAGTAATTCAAATTCCAGTGGAGCCAAATTATAAAGCTTGTTGTACTTTTACCAACTTGAAACATGATGTAAATGTAATACAATCTTGTTACATAGGGATGGTGTTATTAACCCTTTTAGCATCAATGTCCGTATAATCGAACGTTTTAAAAGCAACCAAGAAATGCTAGAGTCCGCATACAAGGCCTTTTAAAAATCGGCCGAGAAAAACCAACGTCAGTATTTAAATTACGAACGTTACTAAACATTTCTGTAACAATTATATTCATTATCAAAATCAAATGATTTTTTTATATCAAAATGTTCAGAAGGAAAATTATTATAAGTAAATATATAGGCTACTTTTATAAAATTACAGTAATATTAATTAAAGTAAGCGATTATTTACATGACTGATTTTTTATAAAAATTGGAATCACATTTACAAGTTTAGATATGTTAGTGTACTTAATATATATATATTTAGTTATTATTTTTAGTAATAATATGTGTAATAGTGAACACAATCTTCTATGTATGAATTTTGATAATCAAACTAAAAAAAAAATAATCAAAATTTATGTACGTATTTTTTGTCGTTTACTTTACCATAAATATTAGTTATCAGTATTTTTCTTGTAGCCTATCTTTTCAAAGATAATAATTTGGTACACAATACAAAAAAAGAGTATAGCTCTATCTATTACATTAATAATTTCGGGCTGTTTTATAAACCTTACAACATCAATAAAAATGTCCTGGTATTTCTCAGTAGTACTACAGCAAAAATGGCTGGCATTTCTCATACATATAGTGGAAAAGTGACGTGTTATTTCTCAGTCATTGTTTTTCTTTTGTGGCCCTAAAAATGTTAGATTTCACCCTTGGGAATACTTAAAAATTTTGAGCTAGCATATCGAATGGTTTGGTGTTTAAAAATAGGCCTGGGGATGTAGATCCTGCTCGAGAGTTCACACAAAGGTGCCTGTAGGCAAGCAGGTAATGTAGGGTGGGGTCATATTTTGACCCGGACTATTTGGTTGTTTCGTGGTGAAGATGGTCATCGTCAGGATGTAAAGTGAGTCGATGGATGATATGCATTTTTAGCTGATTGCTTTCAACATTGATATTTCACCGTATATATACAGCCTCAACTTCTAATAACTCAGAGACCTATGCAATAACAACGGAAAGCAAAGGTAAAAGATATATAATTGGTAGGGGAAGGGATTCGTGGACCCCACAGTATACATAGTATATTAATACAAAATATGATGAAAATATGACGCATTGTCGTTTTTAGTATTTATGTACAGAAATTACGAAGTAAAATTTATTATAATGATTAGGTGAAAGATAACATTACATTCTTTAATACATAGATTTAATATCTGAAAACTAGAATTTCTTTAAAAAGGGAATGGTAAAATTTCGCTTTTTACTATAACTTTCACTTAGTGTTATGTCTGGAATTTATTTATACAGACATTTTAAACTTAAAAATTAAATAATAATATTTTCACTTTACAGAGTTAAAATTTACGTATTCCAAGAATCTGAACCATCAACGCATTCTTTAAAGTCACCTGTTCCAGTGACAGTCCAGTACAGTGACAGCTCTGACCAAGAAATATCATGCTCAACGTTTACTCCTTTTGCAGACATAACATACATTGCAAATAGAACTAAGCAAGTTACTCGGCCAAATGTTTTTCAAGAGACACTCCCTATAGTAAAAAAAAATCAAAACAACTACAAAACACAGAACACAATAAATATTTCATTTGTGAACAAGACAAAGACACATCCATAATTTCAAGTCTTAATTGCAACACGGGCAGTCAAAACTATGATTGTCATGCCATTGAAAATTCATATAAAGATCCAGAATATGTGCCAGATAGTGACGATAGCGATTCGATATCAGAAGCCTCTACATCACCTTAATGTTACAGTACGCCTGTAGAAACAGATAAATTCGCTAGTTTATAAAAACAAGTTGCACAAGTTCGATGTCGGAGGTAGTAGTGAGAAGAATAACTCGCCTAATACAAATTCAAAAACCCTCGAAAGGAGTTAGTCCATTGAAAGTTACAATACGGGTAATAATTCAAAAGAAAACAACACAATTTCGCGTTTAGATAGAGCCATTGATAAGCCTAAACGTGTTAGGAGGAAAGATTTCTGTTTTTACTGTGAAACATTAGTTACAACTTTTGCCAGACATATCCTTCGAAATCACTACTATGAAATTGATGTGCAAAAGATTCATTCAAAACATATTAATAGTAAAGAGAGAAAAGAACTAATTGCTTTACTACGTAAAAAGGGGAACTATTTATATAGTACTACTAATGAAGCCAAACCTGTTAGAACTCCAAGTTTATCAAACACATCAAATTCAGTGTTACCTTGTTCATTCTGCCCCGGGTTTTATTCCAGGAAATTGCTTTGGAGACACAGAAAAATATGTTCTCAAAATCTAGGTAGACACAGTAAAGAATCTTCACAAGCTGCTGGTCAGAGTTGTCTTGTAAGAGATATTAATGTGAACTCGAAAATATACAAGCAGGTTTTCCCAAGAATGAGAGCTGACGAAATATCGTTAACAGCAAAGAAAGATCCTCTAATATGTTCTTATGGGTCACGTTTCCTATTAACTCACAGGAGCAAACATCATATAAATGTTATCTCAAGGAAAATGAGAGAGCTAGCAAAACTGTTAAATGAAGTGAAGAGGATTCAACCGCGAATTTCAAGTTTATTACAAGCATTGAAACCTGAGCATTTTGATGTACTGGTTGAAGCAGCTAAAGTAGCAGCTAGCTACGATGTCGAGTCAAACACATATAGTGCACCCACATACGCTATGAATATTAGCACGTCATTGAAAGAGTGCTGTGAAATAGGAATTACTTATGCATTGAAAAAAACCACTGTTTTGGAGGACAATCGGCGGCCGAGGCTGAAGCCGAGCTTCGTACCACTATTATTTTATTAAAATCAAATTGTAAGTTTGAAGTATCTCATCAGGCTGCGAACAACCTCTACTTCAATAAAATGAACAAAATTACCATAGTTCCTCTGGCAAGTGATTTGAAAGTTTTCAAAGATTACCTTGTTAGAGAAGGCAACAATGCAGCAACAACATTACTCAATGATCAGTGTAATTTGCCTGCATACCGTAAATTGTTAGAAACATCTTATTGTAGAGTATTACTTTTGTGTAGAAAACGAGTCGGATAATTACAAAGAATTTCACTCGATTTATACCAGAAAACTCTCATAATCAAAGTTACGAAGAATTTGAAAACTTGTTGTCTCCTATTGAAATTATGTTGATAAGAAAATTTAAACGTGTGGTAATACAAGGCAAAAGAAAAGTAACGCCTGTCTTATTTAGTTTTGATGTTCAAAACCATATTGATTTGCTTATAGCATTAAGACCTAATTTCGTACCTAACGATAACATTTACCTATTTGCAAACGCAAATACAAGTAGCCCTATCATTGGTTACAAAGTGTTACAAAAGCATGCTAAAATAGCAGGTTTAAAAAATCCTGAAGCCTTGACATCGAGGACGCTAAGGAAACACTTGGCAACAATATCACAACTATTCCAAATGAGTGACAATGATATTGAACAACTGGCTTTATTTATGGGACATACAACATTAGTCCATCGTAATGAATGCAGACTGCCAGATGATGTTTTTCAAACGGCTAAAATTGCAAAATTATTGCTCGCCATGGAGAGTGGCGACGGCGTAAAGAATAAAGGAAAGACGCTAGATGAAATGGACGTTAATATAGAGGAAAATTTATTAGAATCAATCAACACTAAAGGACTGAACAACAAAGACATTTCAGATGACGAAGGCGAAGATCTAATACCCCTAAGAGAGATTACTGAAGGAAAAAAGCCCTCAGCTGAATCTGAAAATAGGAAAAATATTGGGGTCTCAAAAAAACCTAAAAAAAGAGAATTCACTAATTGGACTCAAGAGGAAAAGAATGTTGTTTTCAATTTCTTTAAAACCCATATAGAAAGAGGTAAACCTCCTAGAAAGTACGAATGCGAAAAGTTAATGTCTCAATACCATGCCCTTTTCAAAAACAATACATGGGTTAAAATTAAAGTTCTAGTTCAAAACATATATACACAAAACACCAGAATTCAACAGGATAAGTAGGCAGATGTTTTACATTAATAAATCTGTAATATTTTCTAGATTACAGTGATATTTCTAGAGTTCTTTAAAATAATCAAATTTGTTTAATATTTTCTACGTAGTTTTACCGATTTATAACTTATACATTGTCGATTTTGGTAGCTCTTAAGTATATTTTGTTATAATATTGGAAATGCTTTTTAATTTTTAAATTAAGTATGTCTGGTCTGTATCATATGAAGTTGTTAGACAGATTGTAAGGTATTTTATGGAGCTCATGTAGTTCCAAATAAAATGAGTTTACTTTTCTTGTTTCAATTTTGTTTTACCTTCTAGCTCCTAATATACTTGTGCGACAAGTGGTTTGCGAATAAGATATTGAAACTAGTAATAGATTAGTCAATATACTATTTTACAACCACTGTTGAACTGATCTCTAATTTTAATTCTTTAATTTAAAATCATTGGGTTATGAATATTTCTTATACAAGTGTTTGATAGTAAATGTTTGCTGTTAATTTATTGAAATATTTACAAGCACAGTCAAGCGCTTTGCAAGTGTCACAAGATCCTGCTCAAAGGGAGAGATAAAAATTAGATACGATAAAACTCTGTTGGTGTTATTGTAGCAAGTTCAACCTTTCTGTGTTCAAATACACATGCTGTTGCCCATGTTATATTACAAATATTTTTACCCTTTGTGTTCTAGGATTATATCGTGTAACACTTCTGGTACAATTATTAGGTCGATGATAACACCTTTTATATACAATGTTAAAAATATTTAATTTTATGTTGTGGGTATTTTTAAAAAATAAAAATAATACAGTAAGTAAAAATTTATGTTTTGATGTAGTAATTTAGAAAACTGTTCGTAATTCAGGACAAAATGAAGATTTTATCAGTTAACTCATAGAATTCTTGCCGGTGGCTTGATTATCACTTTACAGTTTGTTGTCTATCAAATGCCGGATTTTGAGTATAGTTATTAAAGGTAAGAGTTTGATTTCTCCATTCATACAGTGATTTTAATTCTTATACAAAATATCGTGAACCTAATTTTGCACATTCAACTTTATTAATGTAAACGCAAAAAATTGCGTTTATAAGCAATATTATTTTAATACCTCATTTAAAATGCTACTTTTGAAGTAAGGGAAATAAACACTGATTTAAAAAAATTATGAGTCAACCTTATTTTACGAAAATGAAAATCTTGGGAAACCCCCTTAATGTGGATATTTTTTTTTTAACTTGGGGTTGGGGTAAAGGTTTCTTAGTATAATAATGTTTACTACCTTGATCTAAAATAGGTTAAATAGAAAAGTATATATTTTATGATTTTAAAAACATAAAATTCTATTTACTGTTGTCTATAAAAAAAAGAATAACCAATAATAATGTTTTTAAAATTAAATGTTAATGTAATATTTGTAATGTGGAGCATACATTTAGTTGCAATGATTTGGGGTTATCACTAAAGCATTTTACGGAGAAAAATTATAATAAGATATTACGTCAGACCACTTGAGCTGGGGTCTGTGATGTAATGAAATTTTGTATTTCAAGTGATTTCTACAATATTTTATTACACTTTCAAATATATATGACATTTTTGTCAATAATAACAAAATATATATATTTTTGTCATCCAAAATAGGCAAAAATTGTTATAAAAATATAAATAATGTAGCTAAGAAAGGACACGTAATATACAAAATTGTGTAGATATAATATGAAATTAAGAATGAAATAATAATTGCAACTTTTACATTACTTATAACACTAGTTAACTAAATGACTAATAAATATAAAACGATAAAATATATTAAAAGGAAAATCGTGTGTTGAAACAAGTATTTATTTTCCTTTCCCTATATTTAAATAGGGAAAAAATAATGTAACAAAAAAAATTTAAACCTAAAAACTAATTAATTAATGAAGAAATAGTTTTAAAAATCAACTTCGATGGCGGTAAAAACATTGAATACGAGTTCATTAATCCAGAAATTGTGGCTGAAACTGAAGACGCACCTAGCAACTAACACCACCTACAAGTACCATCAAGCCCATGCCACGGGGATTAACAAACACTGTGTCTGTGTGGTGTTCAATTTCTGTGATGAATGAATGTAAAGGCCAATTTACATCTGTTCTAATTTAGCTTAGACTAATTGGCTATACATTTCTTACTTTATTTCAATAAATGTCTTCGATATATTGTATCACCCTTACCTCAGGTAGGTAACCAGAAAAATCTACCTATATTGTACATTGAAAATATAAGAAGGCTTTTATTTGGTCGAATCTCATCTTATGTTAATTTCTTGTTCACCTAGGCCCATTGAACTAGTCTATATTTTATGGGTTTAAACGAGCACAAATTACCATTTTCGGGTTAAAAAATTAAACATTGAAATAATAGTATTTCTGTACTTCCGACAGCCAAATGTAATCAAAAAACTGTTTTATTTTTCTGTGAGCATGTGCTTTAAAAGGGGCATATAATATTCTAGCAAGGAGTAAAATTTTCACGAAGATATGACATTTTAGTGACAATACCAATCAGTAGGCTATACACGTTTTATCAAAATAAGGGCATTTTAAGTATTTATTTAAGGATTCATATATAATAGGTGGTTTTCTGTCAATAAAACTAGAGAGCAGTTCAGGCGGTTTAAGCAATGATAAATATTTAAACTTCTTTACTTTTACATCTCTAAAGAATATATATAAGGATATAGTTCTTCCCAATGTGTATTACATTGTAGCTGGGCATCACGGTGGAAAACGTGTTCGGTAAGCAATGTAATACATCTATTTTATTTATCAACCATATTTCATTTGTCATAAGTTGTTATAGCTACAATTGTGTTTGAGTAAAGACCTATTTTTTCTAAAAGTTATTCTTTAACTACATTCATTAAATTTTCCTGATAGTCGTTGTTGGCACGTTAAAACATTTATTTAATTCCTGCCTTAGATATTTTCCGAAAGGATGACATTTCACCTTGATTGTGATGTTACTTTCATCAAGACACGTTATATGCACCTGAAAATATATCTGATAAAATTTAAGTATATTTTAATCTTCTTGTTTAATTCTATCTTTAACCGTATATCTACAATTTGATTTATTAATAATATTATGGTGAAAAAATTTACAAATATTTTGGCGAGTATAGCTGAGGAACCAGTCTACAAAAACTAGCTGTAAAATAGCGTTATGCAGAGTGACAGAATGAAATTAGTCACTATGATGGTACTTCTTGTTAATAAAACAAGACGTAAAGGATAATGACTGTTTTGAAGATTTTTTTCACTTTAAAAAATCTCTCCGTTCTTCGGTCGACATGTTACATACATTTTTATAGTTAGTATCAGAATGATTTTAGTTCGTTCGGCTGTGTCTGATCTCAAGATAAATTCTGCTAATACTCAATCGCTTCTTAAAACTGTCTCCTTTGTTTATACATTTTACGAGTCCTACCACTAGCAATAACAGTTATTAAATAACTCCTAATTACAAACCTAATATTTCAATTTAAATATTCTCTATTCTTCGTTGATAGAAAATTACTTCAGTTAAGCAACCCTAACCAAGTGCTTATAAAACGTTTTGTAGTCAATCTTTAGACGTTGATAATCATAAATATTTACTACCGATGATCACGGTAATGTTTCACTATAATTTAGATTTACTCATAATCTCGTTTTATTTTTATGGCAGGGAAACAAAAAGACTATCTACGATCAAAACATTGGGCGTCCTGATAAAGATTACAACGGGCATCGGCTTTTTTTAGTTATAATTTCTGATACTTAGTATGGTATTCATATCGTATGGTATCCTCGCAAGCAAGAATCAGTACAGTAGTCTTGAAGAGCCAAGCAACATTAATTTATGTATGTACTGTAATCAATAAAGTTCTACATACGTATTTTGTGCATTCTTAATTATAGTATTAGGGTTCATTAGAACTCCGGTTTTTTCTAGTGTACAGGAAGCTACTTCCGTGTAAACCAAGTTTTTGGTAATCCGACGGTGTCTCGGTCCCATCTACCTCGAATTATCCATGCACTACTGTATTTGTTTCCGTACCAATGATGACCATACTTGAAACAGTTTTTCATGCAACTCTTAAGAGAGTGAAAATCCCATAGACATTAAAGTTACACTTGGGACTAGAATATCGAGGATAAACATAATAGATTTATTACATTGCTTACCGAAACGTTTTGATTTCTAGCTACACTGCTATATACATTGGGAAGAGCTATATCCTTACATATAATCTTCAGAGATGTAGAAATAAAGAATTTTAAATATTTACCATTGCTTAAACCGCCTGAACTGCTCTCTAGTTTAATTGGCATATTAACACCTATGATACATGTATCCTTAAATAAGTACTTAAAATGTTTTGCCCTTATGGTCATAGAATGTGTGTTTATATCCACGTGTTCTTTCTTTGCTACATTATTTATATCTTTCAAACTATTTTTGAGTATTTTGGATTTAAAAAATGTATATATAATGTTATTATTGATAAAAATGATGTTGTATGGCCTATAAATAACGCTAGTTCTTTAATATCTTGGTCATTCATTTGGAAGAGTTGAGATATTGTTGCCAAGTATTTCATTAGAGTCCTCGATGTAAGTACTTCAGGAATTTGTAAACATGCTATTTTAGCATGCTTTCGTAAAACTGTATAAATAATTATGGGGTTACTGGTATTTGTGTTTGCAAACACGCAAGTGTTATCGTTAAGAACGGAATTATTTCTTGAACATATTAGCAAATAAATATAAAATCCTAATATAAAAAAAATCTCATAAAAATTGACACTCGGTAGTTTTTGAGACTGTACCACGTCCCCTTATATTACATCTGTCAATTCCTTGAAACATACACTGTTGGTTCTCTGGAAAGGACATACTGCAGTGGATTCGCGACCTTATCTTGGAGAGAATTATGTTATGTATTTACAGACATATTTCTGATATGGAAACATAAACAGCCGACACTCTATAAGCCATTCTGACGCGTTTGTTTAATTGATGGCAGACCAAACTTATCTTAATGTTCCGGTCAATGCATCTCGTACTTTTCCCTCGGGGCTCTTAGATGCTATAGGATCGATAAAGTATTTATTTTGTAACTTAACTTGCTTTTCAAATTAATTGTCATAGCATCTCTATCCGATTTTAAGAATCTAAAAGTGACTATTATTTGCTGTATATATTGTTACAATTTGGTAACATTGCAAACACGTTACCACTAGTCTGCAACACTTGTATTAAAAGATTAACACCTAATATGGTCTACGTCATATATATTCACTAAAAGTTAATACCAATGTATTAAATAAACATATTAATAAAATAAAATATATACTACTAGTGGCTAAAGTCGAGGATAGAAACAAATGTTTCCGTCTTTATACGACCATTTTGACGTTGGGAGAATACCAAAAATTATTTACGTTTACGCCGTATGTAAATGAGAGAAAGGGACGGAAAAGAGAGAATGCAGAAAGTCAGTTATTCGGGCCTTCGTCCACGAGAGTACTTGTCGAGTGCGAGCCTTTATCTTTGTGTGGCTTGGACCTATGTTTGTTTACACCAGACAGCCTGATATCGTAATATAAACTGACAACACTCGCACAGATGTCATGTAAGTTCATGTATACAATACAGAGATTAAAGAAAGATGATTCAGTATTTATTAACCTTCAACTACCGTCCTGCAATTTCTGCCACATTACTGCTGCCGTTGTAGCTCACAGGCACGAAATCTCTAAGTGTGATTTATTGTGTAGTTTAACAATTTATCTTGCACTTACTTTATAAAAATGGTTTTTGATTATTCTGATTGCTTGTGACTAGGGTAAACGTAGTCTTGTGAGACCAGTTATATTTTATTTACTAATTGAAAACTGTAGTAAATAAAACCTTCTACAGATTTTAGCGCAGTTTAGCTAAAAAGACGTATAATCACACGATAATTAACATACACTAATTATTTATTTTTCTCTGATTGTACACACTTAACTTTATATACAAGATAACAATTGACACATTATAAGCTTTATTTATGGAAATTGGCATTAGAAATAATAACTCAATTTTGACAGCAGTATTTACACAGGGGCTCAGAACATTCTAGACATATTGGCTGTACAAAGAAAGCTTACAAAGTGTAACTAGTCTTTCTATTTTTTGTTGCTGGTCAAATTCTACATTGTTTATAACAATTTATCTATACAAATAGAAAGTATTGTAAATTTCTGGAGGTTGCAGTTTTTCGAAATCATCTTCATCGTCTGATGCACTTCGTTGAGATTCGGTATCGCAATCGAAAATATAAGACAATTAGGTAAACAATAATTTTTTTTTAAAATTAAATAAAAAATTTAATTTTTATAAAATTATCAATTTGGGACAAACGGTTATCTTTTCAAGTTGAATCGGTCAAACATACGGTCTTTAAAATTCCTAAAGAACACGGACAGGCTGCATTGAAACACTGCTCCTATTTATAGAGATTAGTTTGACAGACATGACCTAAACAAACGTGCTAGAACTGCTATCGGAGTGCTGCCTGTTTATATTTTCATATCACAAACATTTCTGTAAATAGATGTAGTATAACTTCTGTTCGAGTCAGCGCTCGAAGTTTTGAACTTGCTTTTGATCTACCTATCAGCTGTGCCGTGACGTATTGGTAACGTGATCTCTGACCCGCTAATCGATATTGGAACAAGTATTGATTTTCTGGATGAACGCTCCGCACCCCCCTCCCCTCATTATTTTACGTACTTCTTTTCCGTTTCAACACATAGTGAGAAGTGTTTTGTCCCTCGACTAGTGCAGTCCTTTGTTAAACCGCGCAGCCTAATCCGCATGGGCTTTGTTTCAGACAATTTAAAGTACCGTTTTCGTTCATTAATATGTGCATAATGTTCGGACCGCGTTGATGAACATTTTAAACCATATTTTTCGCCGTTTCGTTAAAGTGTTGCTCGATTTCGCCGGTTGCGCAATCTCAGTGCGTGGACTCGCGGCAAGAACCTAAGTGCGTTGTAATTTTAACTTTTACTTTTACTCATGACTTCAATTGAGTTTTTAGTTGCGTGACCGCCTTCAAGACTTCTATGCTGCCTAAGACGACCACAGTACTGTGGAGACTTCAACCACGATCCTTCACACGTTACTTCACTTCTTACCCAGGGTAAGTGCGTAGTTAAGGAATATTTAGAATTTGTATTTTATGTTCAAGGTAAATTCAGTGTCGCCTTGCCGTTATTTCTAAATTACAAGATTTTGTTTAGAACGATTATTAAACTTTCTTTGTTATTGGTGATTCATGATTGCGCAACCGTCGAACCTCGTAGACAATGCTTTGCCGCCCCGCGTTTCATTTCTAACCTTTTGGTCTCTACACAGACCAAACATTTGGTCCCCACCGGGCCGGATAGCAAACATTGGCCCATACCGAACCGGTTTATTACGGCTTAAAATTTTATATACAGTCCACTTAAAATATTTATAAATTTAAAATTTTTTGAAATTTTATATTTGAAAATTTTCGAACATTTCAAAATGGAAATTAACACTGACTACTATTTGGCAAAATTAAAGAACATTATTACTGACTTAGAGCAAGTGAAAAGTGTGTTAAATGAAAATGAGATTCCGGAAGGAATTGTTCTGGAACTTAGGCGAATTCAGGCTAATTTTTTTGAAACGTTTGATTACATGGAAAAGACCTTTGAAAGACAAGTTGCCGAGTTCGCGGAAAAAGCGTTCGAAATGGAGGCTAAATTTCAAGAGATGTACTTACCGTTGTTAGTGAAATACCCCAATATCATTAAAACGGAGGTAAGACCAACCTCACCAGGCAATCTTGCTACCATTTGTATAAGCCTACCTAACCTACAAATACCAGTTTTCTCAGGTAATAGCCACGAATGGACTGACTTCATCACAATGTTTGACTCCATGATTCATGGTAATAATAATATCAATGCGGTGCAAAAATTTCAGTACCTGAAGTCCACTCTGAAAGATGATGCATTAGCAGTTATTACCGGACTGACTATCTCTGAAAGCAATTACGAAATTGCTTACCAGGCGCTGCGCAACCGCTATGCAAACCCTCGTAGGTTGGCTGACCATTATTTTCAATTGATCAAAGAATTCAAGACTATTAAGACCGCATCTCAATCTGAACTTAACCGGTTTTTGACTGCGCACTCCAACGCCGTGTGCGCCTTAAAGGCTATTCAGTTAGCTGACTTAGCAGATTTCCTCCTATTTCAAATGTCTGTCAACAATTTGGACTCACAGACTCGTCTCAACTTCGAAACAAGACTAGGGACTAATACGATGCCCACATACAAAATGTTAAATGACTTTGTTACGGAGCAGGCCAGGGCTCTAGAGTTGTTGAATCAACCGCCTGCCACAGCCTCTACTAACGCGAGAGCTGCTCAACAACCCCGCATACTGGTGTCGTCAGTGAATGAGCCTGATTCGCAAGGGGCCCGTGATTTAAATTTTGACCGAATAGAACCTAACCTCAACACGGAACATAGTCCAATTGTCCAGCCTTCGGTTTCGCCCGACAATTCTATTACACCTAAGACTACGAAATATGTATACGAGCCTAGACGTGCTGCGTCAGGCCCTACACGGCCATTCAACGGGCCGCGCCCCGTAAATATACCTCCTGTTATGAACACTCCTAGGATGTCAGTATTCCGGCATCGATTACCACCGCTTCACATGAATCAATCCCATGTTTCTACGACACACGCAGGCATGTGTTATTATTGCGGAGAAGCACATCGCATCATTAACTGTCAATCCTTTCTCGAACTGACTTCTGTGAAACGCCAAGATGCCATCAGGAAATTACAACTGTGCTTCAATTGTCTTGGCTCCCATTTCCAAGCTAAATGTAAGTCCAGCCAACGCTGCAAGCAGTGCAACGAGGCACACCATACTTTGTTACATAACAACCCGCCGTCACAACAGTGACTAGTCACATCGCGACACCCGAGGCCAACAACTAGATGCGCAACCGATACTCAAGCTCAACCTCATTCGCTGTCATGTAATATTCAGAAATCTCTCGCCCTGTTGGGCACCGCACAAATCGTCATCCAAGATCATTACGGTCAACCTCGTTCCTTTAGAGCTATTATTGACCCCGGCAGTCAGATATCCGCCATTACTAAGAAAGCAAGCGTCCTGTTGAGCCTACCTACTCGGAGTTCAAATATGTCTTTGATTGGTGTCGCCGCCAAGACCACACGTATCCACGAGTACGTTACGTTGATTTTATTCTCGAGGCATGACCCTGGTGTCATGCTAACAACTGAAGCCGCCGTGCTCAACCACATTACTGACCCGCTGCCGGCTACTAGGTTAGCCTTTCAAATAAGTGCTCAATACCAGCATCTACCTTTAGCTGACCCTCATTTCGACTCGCCTGCCGGTGTTGACATTATACTGGGGGCAGATGTTTTCACTTAAATACTCACGAATGGACCTCGCACCATTATCCAAGGGCAACCCTCAGCACTTAACACTAGGTTAGGTTGGGTCATCATGGGATCTATACCCTACAGTATGCCTCATCAACCGCGCGCATTTATCACTACCTTAGAGTCAATTGATAACAACATTCGACGGTTTTGGGAAGTCGAAGAAGTCGCAAATGTGAATCACCTCAGCCCCGAAGATCAACTGTGTGAAGAACTGTTCGCAACCACTACTGATCGTGACGCAACGGAAAGATACATCGTAGCACTCCCATTTAAGCCGGAAGCTATCCCGCTCAAGTCTAACCGTAACACTGTTCTTGCGAGTTATCATGCGTTAGAATAGCGTTTAAACCGCCAGCCTGAGGTAGCCCTACAATATCATCAGTTTATGGCCGAGTATATCGCTCTAGGGCACATGTACCCCGCCTTCAAGGCTTCTGACTATCTTATTCCGCACCATTGCGTATTTAAGACCACCAGCTCTACTACTAAGCTTAGAGTGGTATTCAACGCGTCATCACCCGATTGCCACGCAAACACTCTGAATCAGCAAATGTTATCCGGTCCTAAACTGCAAAAGGACTTGGCTAATTTAATCATCTCTCTCCGTTTATATACTTACGCTGTCTGCACCGACATCAAAATGATGTACCGTCAAATTTTGGTCCGACCTGAGGATCGTTCTTACCAACACATACTTTACAGGTCTTCACCTCAATCACCGTTAATCGAGTATGAACTTGCTACGGTCACCTATGGCCTAACCCCTTCCGCTTACTTAGCTCTGCGAACGCTGGAACAACTAGTAAAGGATGAGGGAACCCGCTATCCTACAGCCTCCGAAGCAATCCTTCATCAGACCTACGTAGATGACGTCGTCGCTGGAGCTGACACGCCCGAGGCCGCTAAGACGCTAATACAAGAACTTATCGACATTTTCGCTCACGCCGGCCTGGAACTCAGAAAATGGTCGTCAAATGAACCCTCGCTACTCGCAACGCTACCTTCCTCTCACTTGGAAAATCCGCTGTTGTTTCAAGACGAATCCGCTGCAATTAAAATATTGGGCTTGCAATGGAACCCCTCTTCAGACTCGTTCTCGTATCAAACTCAAACTTTTACGCTGGTGCCCACAAAACGCACCATCTTGTCCTACGTCGCTCGCACTTTTGACCCGCTTGGCTTCTTAATGCCTATTACCTTTTGGATTAAGTCTTTTCTTAAACGCTTGTGGTTGGAGAAACTGGACTGGGACCAGCCTCTGCCAACCCCTCTGCTCGATCAATGGGACAACTTCATTGTCCACTTCGCTTGTTTGTCTGCTATTCAAATTCCTCGCCATGTAGGCACGCGATCAGCCAGGCATCGCATCGTTGGGTTTTGTGATGGTTCCGAAGCAGGCTATGCTGCTTCTATCTATTTGAGATCTGAGCTTAACGGGTTCGTCAACGCCAGCCTGTTGAAAGCTAAAAGTGCGGTAGCCCCTGTTAAATTGCTTACCATACCTCGTTTGGAACTTTGCGGCGCAGTACTGCTGGCTAAGTTATACAAATCAATTCAACCCGCTCTTGATTTCATTCCAATCGCTAACACTCTCTTCTTTACTGATTCTGAGATAGTACTTCATTGGATTCAGACCCCGCCTCATCAATTGAAAACTTTCGTAGCTAACCGCATCACTGAAATTGTGTCAATCACCTCCATGGATCATTGGTTTCATGTCTCGACTCTTGATAACCCCGCAGACGTTGCGTCTCGCGGTTGCTTGCCTGATCAACTTGCCACACACCAGCTTTGGTGGCATGGACCTCCTTGGTTATTACATTGTCCTACCACTTGGAATCTGTCTAGGCCTAAAGGCACTAACCCGGATCAGACGGAAACAAAGGTTGAGGCTAAGGTTAATTGTGCCGCTGTTCAAGAGCCCAACCGTCTTATGGAAGTCATTAAGTGGCATTCGAGCTTAACCACTCTTCATCATGTCTTCGCTTACGTATTACGATTCATCGACAATTGTCGCAACAAGAGCCTGGCGACCAGCCATCATCACAACACGCGCTACAAGGCCAAAGCTGCCTCAATCAAACCTACGCTGCGACCGCTGTCGGTACAAGAGTTGGATAACGCAAAAGCTGTATGCGTTAAACTGGTACAAACCTCTGTTTTCAGTGAAGCTCTACAAAAACTTCAAACTGGTAAGCGCTTCAGCGACCATTTACGCAGCCTAACACCATTTATCGACGCCCATGGTCTACTCAGGGTGGGCGGTAGACTTGATCATTCGTCTCTGAGTTATGATTCTAAACACCCGCTTCTGTTACCAAAGCGCCATCATTACGTTGACCTCATCTGTGACCATTATCACAAGCTGGCCTTGCATGCTGGACCGCGTACCACACAAGCCGTGATCAATAGTGAATTTTGGGTCATAGCTCTGCGATCATTACTTCGCCAACGCATCCATGCGTGCATTCGATGTTTCCGCATGCAAACTAAACCACGCCAGCCCATAATGGCACCTTTGCCCTCATCAAGAGTTACGCCGTCTCCACCTTTTTATAAAGTCGGAGTAGATTTCGCTGGACCTTTTGACACAAAGGCCAACCATTTGCGCACCTCCAAGCTATTGAAAGCTTACCTCTGTTTATTTGTATGTATGACCACTAAAGCAGTTCATTTGGAATTGGTGACCGACTTATCTACTGATGCCTTCCTCGCCGCATTACACCGCTTCACCGCTAGACGAGGTCTACCTGCAGAAATTTATTCCGATAACGGCACGAATTTTACTGGCGCCGCTAACCGACTTAACGATGTCTACAAGTTTCTGGACCGCTCTAGCTCGCTTTTTGAACGCAAGCTAGCTGACCAACGCATCAGTTGGCATTTCAATCCTCCGGCTGCCCCTCATTTTGGAGGACTTTGGGAAGCCGCTGTCAAATCCGCTAAGTTGTTATTGCGACGCACTGTAGGCAACACGACCCTCACCGCTGAAGAGCTATCTACTCTGTTCATCAGGATAGAGGCTATTTTGAACAGTCGTCCTATTTTCGAAGTTTCGCCAGACCCCAGCGAAGGAGCGTCCTTTCTCACTCCTGGGCATTTTTTGATTGGCCGTTCGCTACTGTCACTTCCTGAGGAATGTTATACTGAACCTCCGCTTAAATCTCGATGGTCTATGCTCCAACAGATGTCCAACCGCTTCTGGAAAATTTGGTCCACTCAGTATCTACACACTCAGATTCAACGGCACAAGTGGAATAAGGACTCGTCGCCACTCAAGGAAAATCAACTCGTCTTCATAACTGGAGAACACTCAAGCCCCCTTCATTGGCCTATGGGTAGGATCATCAGTCTGCATCCTGGAAAAGACCACGTCTCTAGAGTAGCCACGATCCAGACCGCTCACGGACAGCTGAGGCGACCAGTCAACAAGCTCGTCGGCTTTCCGCTTCATCATTAGTTCTTCACCGCTTTCTACAGGTTCTTTCTTCGGCGCTCCTGCCCCTGTTGTTTCTTTTGGTTTTCTTCGTTTTCCCTGCCACTTTTTTTCTTCGGCACCCTCGGTTCCCGGTGCTTTATGGTTCTTCGCCCCCTCTCACCTGGCGGATTAAAAACAATCGTTTTGGTGGGCGGTATGTTCGAGTCAGCGCTCGAAGTTTTGAACTTGCTTTTGATCTACCTATCAGCTGTGCCGTGACGTATTGGTCACGTGATCTCTGACCCGCTAATCGATATTGGAACAAGTATTGATTTTCTGGATGAACGCTCCGCACCCCCCCTCCCCTCATTATTTTACGTACTTCTTTTCCGTTTCAACACATAGTGAGAAGTGTTTTGTCCCTCGACTAGTGCAGTCCTTTGTTAAACCGCGCAGCCTAATCCGCATGGGCTTTGTTTCAGACAATTTAAAGTACCGTTTTCGTTCATTAATATGTGCATAATGTTCGGACCGCGTTGATGAACATTTTAAACCATATTTTTCGCCGTTTCGTTAAAGTGTCGCTCGATTTCGCCGGTTGCGCAATCTCAGTGCGTGGACTCGCGGCAAGAACCTAAGTGCGTTGTAATTTTAACTTTTACTTTTACTCATGACTTCAATTGAGTTTTTAGTTGCGTGACCGCCTTCAAGACTTCTATGCTGCCTAAGACGACCACAGTACTGTGGAGACTTCAACCACGATCCTTCACACGTTACTACACTTCTTACCCAGGGTAAGTGCGTAGTTAAGGAATATTTAGAATTTGTATTTTATGTTCAAGGTAAATTCAGTGTCGCCTTGCCGTTATTTCTAAATTACAAGATTTTGTTTAGAACGATTATTAAACTTTCTTTGTTATTGGTAATTCATGATTGCGCAACCGTAAGTAACCTCGTAGACAATGCTTTGCCGCCCCGCGTTTCATTTCTAACCTTTTGGTCTCTACACAGACCAAACAACTTCTGTCCAAGACAAGGTCGCGAACCCGACTCTTTCTGTTGGTTATGCTGCATAGTTGGAAACATGCAAATTTCGGGCGATTTATTGTCAATGGGACATATTACTCCAAATCACCCCTTGGTAACCCCTTACATCCCCGACGAATTTTGATGAAAAGGGTCTAGGACCTTTGGAAATATTCGAATGCCCATTTTTGGCAATATTTTAGATTCTGGCAAGATTTACCTCAATTCACCCACAGCGACACCCGCAGTCCCATCGCGGATTGTGCATGACCAACTTAGGTGCTGGGATTAGACTCAGCATTATTAAAAACCCCGAGTTATCATTTTACAACGATCTCTTGACCTCTGACCATTTTACCCCAATTCTCCCTTTGCTACTCACGTAGAGCCCACACCTGTCCATCCCTGGTGTCTTTCGATGACGGTATTGAATTCAGCATCCTCAAAAGCCCCAAGGTAGTTATTTATCTGACAATTTCACCCCAATTTATCCCTTTGGTACTTGTGTAAACCATCGCAGTTCATGTCCGGCGACGGCATTCGATTCAGCCTCCTAAAAAACCTGTGGGTGGTAAATTTCAAGTAATTTTTTACTTTTGATATTTCTACCCGAAATCATCCCTTTGGCACTCACGTAGAGTCTAATCTGTCCATCCCCGGTGATTTTAGATGGCGGCATTGAATTCAGCATCCTCAAAAACCCCCGAGTGGTAATGTTCCAGCAATTTTCTAACCTTTGACTTTTTCACCCCAGATCACCCCTTTGGTACTCGCGTGGAACCACACCAATGCATTCCCGGTGACCTACGGTGACGGCATTGAATTCCGCCTCATCAAAATTCCCCGAGCTGTTATTTTCTAGTAATTTTTTGACTTTTGACTTTTCCACCCCAAATCATCCCTTCGGCACTCACGTAGAGTCTCATCTGTCCATCCCCGGTGACTTTCGATGGCGGCATTGAATTCAGCATCCTCAAAAAAAACCCGAGTGGTTATGTTCCAGCGATTTTTTAACTTTTGAATTTTTCACCCCAATTCACCCATTTGGTACTCCCGTGGAGCCATACCAGTGCATCCCCGGCGACATTCGATGACATCTTTAAATTCCGCCTTACTGAAAACCCCTAAGTGGTTATTTTCTAGTATTTTTTTGACTTTTGAGTTTTACCCCAAATCATCCCTTCTGTACTTACGTAGAGTCACATCCGGTCCATCCTCGGTGACTCTATATGACGCCATGGAATTTAGCATCCTCAAAACCCCCGGAACGGTCACAATCCCGTGATTCTTAGGCATCTGACATTTTTACCCTAATTCAACCCCTTTTGTACATGGGTTTAGCCTCACCAGTACATCCCCGGTGACTTTCGATGACGGCATTGAATTCAGCATCCTCAAAAACCCCCGAGTGGTCACTTTCCAGCGATTCTTTGTCCAATTAAAATATATACATTACGTAGTACGATTGATATCTATGTGGATGCCAGCAATCTTGCCAAGTTTGTGGCTGCCATAATGTTAGGGAATGGTTGAAATATACAGTAAATTTATATACAGGAGGCGACTATGCTGCCCCTGGCGGAAATGTTACGAACTTGTGATATACAAATCCCGTTCACTCTGCTATCAATACGAGTACCGTTTGGTTATTACAAATTATTTTTTAAGAATTCAGAACGACCATAGAACTTTCAAATACAGTATAGCTTCAATAAAACACTTCTTTTTACACTTGTTGACATGATTTTTGTTTCGATTATTGTCAAAGGGTGTTACATTATCATGGATTACTACGTGGCAGCCGTATACGGCTGCCACAAGTACCCGGCTGCCAGTTTGAATGCAAAATGACCAATGTATGGTCTCGGTATTGTTAGCAGGCTGTATATATATATATATATATATATATATATATATATATATATATATATATATATATATGTTGTGTGTGTGTGTGTGTGTGTGTGTATGTTTAAGTACATTTTTCTGCCATTCTAACCGTTCCATATCCTCTGTTGATGGGTTTCAGATTAACTCCATTTTCAAAACCTCTCTTACTCCAATCTTTTAACCATCATCGTCCGACTGAATAAATTAAAAATATTAATATACTCATCTTCATTTCTGTTAGGAATATTTCTATATGTTTGAGTACGTTTTTCTGTCATTCCTATCTTTTCCATATTTTTCTCTTTTGACGCGTTTCGGATTAACTGCATTTTCAAAACTTCAATCGTACTCTTGAATATTTTAAATATATCTTGAATATAATAATAATAATAATATAATATATCTTGAATATATTATACACAAGATTATTTTGCATGTGAATGAATGTAACAAATCTACGTCGCTGTTTATTTTAATATATTTTTGTACAAACCTCGTCCTGGTAATAAGTTCTACTTCTTTCTGAGTAGACACGATTTCCGTGGGCCAGAGACTCTACATCCAGTTCTAAAACTCGCCACTGAAATATGCTGTGTTGCATAGTTACCTCTGAGCTGATTTCATTCTTAGCATTTACAGTTCACTAATCTTTTACTATTGTAATATTTTCTCAGACTTGTTTTACATAACTTTTAATTTCTCTGTACATCTATTTTTCAACGATTTTATACTTTTGTTCGTGTTTTGTTCTTACTTTGTCCTCTCTCTTATATTGTTACTTTTTCATTTTACTATTCTTAGCAATTTTATGGCCTCTTAAATTTATTTTGCTTCTTTTCTTTCATCTGTATATTGTACGGAGTTGATTCTTTTAGCTTGTAGCTAGTAAAAGGTGATAAAAACAATAGGACTACAGCGGTATTGAGTTTTGGGGAAGTCTATGATTTTGTAAAATGGGTAAAACAAATTAAATTTGTTAACTTAGCTATAAAATTTCTTTATAGTAAAGTTATATAAAGTAAATTAATAAATGGTCATTACTGATAAAAACGAACTTTATGAATATAAGAACATAAATATCAGTGACAGCCAATTAGCCAACGGAAGGACTTTATTAAAAGGAAAATTGATTCCTTCCAAAAGTTCTTCAATTGAAATACCGCTCAGTACTTTAAATTAAAGATTTTTTTGAGAAATAAGGAACATGGAACTATCGTACACGGAATGGAAATGACAACAATTGGGCCGTGAATTCGATGAAAAGAACTACGTTTAAAGAATGAAACACTTCTCTGAGTTTCCTAAAAGGCCTCTGAAATGTTGGAATCTTGAAGCTTACATAAGAGCTGATGTTACGACGTGGTTTATAGCACAAGTAGTTGTTTTAAAGCAAATTCAGTTATTTAAGGGCATACTAGGAATTCAGTTATGTGTACTTCGCTGTACAAAACATTCAGTCATTTGCTTCTCCCAAAAGAGGTTCGCTGGCAAGAGATTTGTTTATTCTTTTTGTAATTAATATTTATTTCATAAAGCTCTTACACATTTTCTTTAAGTTAGTATTGCTGAAGACAGTTGTAACCTTGATCTTATTATTGTTTATATATTTTTAGCTTTGAGTTCAGGTAAAAAAACGAACATCCACCCTTTCGATATCTCTCGACCACGCTACACACGTGAGCAATGACTATTTCAACCTTATGTTGATCTCCATTATCAATTTTCCATTTTCATAAATGTCACGAGGAAACTATACTTGACTTGAATAAAAAAAATTATAAGAATTTGTGATCGACAGGTATTGCGAAAGAACAAAACAAATGTAAACAAAATATAATACTTGCGTGGTGCGTTTTCGTGTGAGGGATCTTATATGTGTTTGATCAATTCACGATTCCCAAAATCCTCCCCTATAGGATTGGCGTACAATATAACTCGTCCTCCTTAATCACGATCCATGATTTATATTTAATCCTCTACATAAAGTAACCTCTCATAAATTATCATGTATACTACCCATGTAAAATTGCTTACCCAAAAGAAAGATCTAAATTCACATCCTTTTATATTTAAGTAGGGAATCTAATTGGAATTAACATCGATCCCTAAAGCTTAATACCTTTTACATATCAGATTCATTCAAGTAAATATTGTCTCTCTTTCTCTTTCCTCACGCCCTCTCTTTCTCTCTCTTTTCCTCTCATTTTCATCCTTCTTTCACTCCCTGTCCCCTCTAAGATTAAGGAGGGTATTAAGGCTAAAATCTATTTTATTTCCTTTAGAGAATCTTTTATTATTTTTGTTTTTCTTTTGCTCGTTTCTTTAAAGTAATTAATAACTACACTACTCACCCCTCAGAAGAAACAAGCATCTTTAACGATATAATTCGAGATGCAAAATGGCCAACCAACTCTTTAAGCAAATGTCTACCCACTCCTGCTAAAGCATCACTTGTGATGGAGCTACAGCTATCTTAGGACGGAGTTCGTATTTCCGTGTTCTGTTGTCATGCTACAACGAGCAGACGTAGTGCGCATGCCGTCAAACCGGACGTGGTGCCAAAAATTTCATTTTTATTTCGGGTTTACTCGATAATCCTTCTGTAAATACCGCACGTTTAAATGCAGACACTGCTTTCTCTAATAGATCCAGCTCCCTATCTCTGTAATATCGCGGGTAATGGTTTTACTTTCATTCCGCTTGTTAAATTCGTTTTCTTGTGAAGAAAAATAATGCATATGATGTTGGACATGTATTTACATCGTTCTCAGTAAGGAACATATTGCTAGATAATTAACTTGTATTCACATTGGCCAATAATACAAATGTATTAAAAGACGGCATTGAAACATCTAATCATGTTATTCAAAGGTGATAATAATATCTGGTTTCATACGAAAAGATAATATTTGTAATGTTATTTTTCTAATCGTTTCGTATTAAAATTTTGGAAACATTTTAAGCATGCCGTTGCTCTAACACGTTGGTTTTTGTATTATATTCAAAGTAAACAAAAGGTTTCATGTAACAGCTGATTTTATGTTACATAGCTGTTGCAAAACAGCTGTTTTAACTCGTTGGTTATAATACTATATTTCTTGTACATTAATAATTTAAAATGATGTTATTAAATATTTTATCAGTTTAATAAATATTTTTAATAATTTTTATTTCGATAACTTTTACTACAACATTTTTAATATAATGTTAATAATGAGTTAAATATTTTTATTCTATTTTTAAAAATGAAAAATATCTACGGATCTTCTGACACCCTTTAAGAACCTATTTCAATTGAATCAATTGAATAAATACAGCTTTTATTCAGTAATTATTTAAACATCTAATAAAGATTATTAATAATTAAATTCTTTTATTATTGATAACATTATTTATATTCTATCAGAATACCTATTAAGTATATCCCTTAAATAAATGCAGTATACACTTCTCTGAGTCAGTCCCCTTGATTTTTCTATTCGCTATGGCTTGTTGTCCACTATACTGTTTTAATGTTTTGTTTTGTATACTGAGGTAAACCTTTCCCAAATGCACTCAGCAAAATTTCACGCAGAAGGGGATTATTTCTACAAATCGTTTAATATAATTTATACAATATTATAATAAGCCTTACAAGAGGATTTTTATTCATGCCACTTTCCGATGAACGTATTTACTGGCATAGATAAACTTTTATAAGCCCTACACCCGAAATTGGTCACCAAAAAGTACTTTATTAGCCTTATATTTTTCTCCTTCAGGAGCTCATAAAGATCTGAAAACAAATATAACTTAATGTTTATGTTCTCCTTAAGATTCTGTATTAAAACTTAAGTGCCCTTTACTAAATGCAGCTGTCAACATTTAAATTATATGGCTATTAAATTAATATACCGTCACTAAATTAAAAGTTTGTTCTATATGAAGAGATTGTATTTATTTATTTACATTGTAGTTGTTATAAGTTGTTATTGATTCCTCTAAGGATTATATTCACGTATTTTTTAAAGTTTTTAGTAAAAACACACAAATACTTACACACCCCGCTACTTACACACACTTTGTAATTCCACACCAATGGACTCAAGATGTATTCGCCGCAGAACTTATGGCGGCAGTTTTGTTTAAAAGTTCTCATTTCTTACGTCACATTCTGTTCCTGCTACAATGGGCCTACATACGTCACCGGGTGACAGCTTAGACTTGAGGGCAAAAAGAGCGGGCACAGTCGCACATTTTATCTTTTTTAATATTTTACTTGTCAAGTTCAGGAGAGATAAAAGAGGAACACAGAAGGTTTAAAAATAAATGTAAAGCGGTTGTTATAGGTCTTGGGAATTAAGTTGTGTGTTGTATTAGACACTCGAAAGACATAAAAGAGAGTTTGTTTTATCTATTTGTCTGTTTTACTTGAGTTTATTTGTTAAAAATTGTGATCTTGTATACAATAATCTAACAGATAATGTACGAATTTAGTCCCAGATATTTAGCGCTTAAAATAACATCGAAATACAAACATTAAATCAACTGTTTGTATTATATCTATTTTATTTATATGAGGTAAATATGAACAGATGTTAGATCATTATATTCCCTTTTTAACAATAAAAGCTAAAATCCTGATACTTAATAATCCTCGATACTCTTCCCGTAACATTTCATTCGTGTGCAATATTTCCCATAGTTCAAAACAGTTATTCCCTAACCAACCCAATTAACTAATGCAGGAACAGGACGAAGGGTGTCCAGGCCTAAATGTGTTACATAAGGAATATAGCGATACCCAAATACCACATTTTTTACATTTCTTACTTATTATTTAAATGTTTAGCTATGTTTTGGATTTCGAAAATCGATTACCTCTCTGTAGTTCACTCTCTATAAAACAGGTTTATTTCATTTTTAACATAGAGGAGGTAGCGTCCTTAAACTATCTTGTACAAAAAATGTTTCCGTACTGAGACATGTATTTTAATATAGTATTTCCGTATTTTTTTAATCAATGAAATTACATATAAAAAATTACTTCAATTGCAAAGTATATTACTTAATTGCAAAGTGAACTAATGAAGCCAGTCCCATAAAATTATAATATCATTGGGAAAATAAAATCTGCCTAGTATTTATTCCTAAACCTATTTTTAATTTGCATCACGATTCTAGCATTAAAATGTGAATTAATTTCCCAGAGACTTTAATTGCGAAACACAAATGAACGCCATTATTTTATTAAAATACTCTCATCGAAATCTAGGGGAACTTACAACGTGGGGCAGCGGCTACGGCATACTGATTAACTTTATAGGGAATTGTGCTCAAAGCTAGTAAGCTCAGCTTTAACTGAAGTTTGTCCAGGAGCTAACTAGCTAGGCGAGTTTTGGGAGCATTCTCTCCCCTTAATGCGACTGACAATCACTAGGTACACAAAAGAATAACTAAACAATAATGAAAAAAAAATGTGTCTCTGACCCGACATGACTTCTTGGTTTACTAATATATAACTTGTAAGTGGTATATACTAATTCTGTTGATTAACAATAATTTCTATCGTAATCCCATTACACAACCTATATAGAACATTGTTTTTTGTTTACATTCTTAAAATCGTGTTAACAAGTAAAATAAGAATGTTTAAAGCACACAATAATCACTAAATTGGATTTAACTAATGTTCTTGAAGCCATTCAATTTAATTGTCAGGAATCTAATAGAATAACAAATAAAATATATGTTTGGATGCGAAGATGGTGGATTAAGTTGTTTCTAATTTTATTTACGTTATTTCAAATGAATATTATAAATCTTGTGCTTAAAATAATTGACATAGTTTTAAAACCAAATTATATTAGTAGGCAAAATATATATTATTGCCCGTCTTCATACTGATAGAGAAATAGGTCTATAAATAAAAATAAACATTTATTCAAATGCAAAGGGAAACGAATTGAAGCATGTAGCATTACTGAATTATATATTCACTCATTTCTTCAGTCAGTTGTAACGACTAATCCTTGGATATTTTAGTTGTGACTGTTCCTTCCGAAATGTCAGGAAGCACTCCTTAATATTCTTGAAGCTTATTTGTCTCTGATAGTTTAATAGGTTCAATTACCTATGGTATACGTGATGTAGTGTATGAGTTCAATGGTAAGTACAAGAAAGGATGACGCTATAGTATGCCTTGTATAAGACGTATTATTCTGTTTAAGTATTTACATTTAGAAATAGTATCACATTTTAGAAATACAGAACATCGATTAGTTTCTAACTTTCTGAATTTGATTTTAAGAACACATGTATATGGACAGTAAACATAACCTGCCCATGTAGAAATGCAGGTATATAGTGGAATAAGAGATTTTTACTAAAGTAATGGTGGAATAAAGAGTGTGTGGTCAGAGGAAAATGAAAGGATTGATGGTATATATCAAATGTGCACAACCCACGGCCCTCGACACGTTATTTTGCGGCCCGCAGGCCACTCTAAAATGTTTCTTTTGAACGTAGTTAAATGTGATGTTATTCCATAGAGAGAGGCATGGCGAGCACATTCTGTTCATATGTACATTCTACAACCAACACTGACGTTGGTTCTGGAAATATATAATCTTAATGTACTCTATGCGTGTGTGTAACCAAGAATAATATCACTTGCCGAGATTGTTAGATATTCTGTGAGAGACATTGATTGACACATGTTGTGTCAATGCCATACATGGCAGGGAATGGACCGGCATCGGTTTACGTTTAAAGTCTTCCACTGCTACACCAATAATTATATCGATAATTATTTCCTGCCGCCAAACATTCGTGGTAAAGTTGCTGTGTTTCCCATCACTTGTATACTTTGTGACAAAAGGAACTGAGTTAGTTGTTATCAACACGAGATAAAAAATAAATTAATAAATCAACAAAATTTGTTCAAAAATGCCAGTAAAAAATTCGGAATCAGTAGTTTAAGCAAGTTTTGAAATTTCGAAAATAATAATGAAAGGTTTGAAACCGCTTGCAGATGGATAATTAGTTAAGGAATGTTTAATGGCCGTAGCTGATATTTTATTTACGGATAAAAGCCAATTAGTTTCACGGATTAGCCTGAGCCGAATGACAATAGGTTGTAGAGTGGAAGATATGTCAACCTATACTGAAAATTCTTTGACTCAAGAAATCTCGAATTTCAAGTTGTTTTCGATCGTTTTGGACGAAATTGAGCGCGTTGACATTTTAGACACAGCCCAGCTTGCTATTTTTATACGAAGCGTTGATACAGATTTTAACATCACTGAAGAGCTATTAAGTTTGGTTCCTATGAACCCAAACTTAAGGGCACAGCGTCAGGTATCGATATTTACCAGGCGACAATAAAAGTTTTCGAACGTTTTGAATTAAAAGTGCGTATGGATAAACTGTTCGTTGTGGCAACTGATGGCCCTCCATTAAGGATTGGGAAAAACATTGGTTTAGTGTCATACCTTGATAAAGACTGTAGTTTATATGGAAACGAGCTCATAACTTTTCACCTTCATAGACAAAATTTGTGTTCAAAATCATTACAGATGGATCATGTTGTCAAAGTTGTTACTAAAGTTGTAAATACTATTCGTGGGAAAGGACTTGTCCATTGCCCACTCAAAGAATTTCTCGATGATATCGATAGTGAATTCGAAGATGTACTTTATTATACACATATTCGGTGATTGAGTACTGGCAAAGTCTTAAGAGGAGAGCTTAGTCTTCGTGAAGAAATTGATATTTTTCTTTCTGATCGTGATATTACGGTATTCGAATATAAAAATAGAGACAGGTTATGTGATTTAGTATTTTATATCGATATCATGCATCATATGAACTTCAATGGAATACCAAACTTCAACTCTAAGACAATTTAATTCACTTGTCAGTGAGTCTTATAAGAGCGTTTGAAAAGAAGTTGTCAGTGTGAGGCACCCAAATGGGAAATGGAGTTCTGGTTAACTTCCCTTCGCTTATTGAGATGATTTCACAGATGCTGATAACACCTCGAACTTCTCGAAATATAGCAATATAATACAATGTTTGAAGCAAGATTTTGTGAACAGATTTCATGATCTTATTAAATTAGAAAAGTTATTTGAAATCCTTTCATATCATTTTATGGATGCACCACAAAATATTCAAATGGAACTTATTGATCTGGAGTAGATGATTCAGTTAATGTCAACATTCTGTGAAGTTCCATTATTAGATTTATACAAATGTTACTTGCCTGCATAAATGGTTAATTTGCGAGAAATGTTTTTTTTTTTAATTTCGTGTTTTTTTCGGAAGTACTTACATTTATAAGCATGCATTTTGATTAATGAAATCCATCAAATCTAAATTTAGTATGCGTTTAACTGACATTCACTTGAAATCAACATTGAATATAGTAACTTCTAACATTAAAATAGACATTGAAAAACAATCAAAAGAAAAACAGTGTCAAATCTCCCGTTGAAATAAAAACTTTACAGAATTCGTTTAATTTTTTTTTAGTTTTCAAATTAAAAGTTATTTTTTGTTTTTAATCCTGGTATAGTATGTTTACTATTTAAATTATAAAGTGGCTTTGTATGTATGGGATGTAGGCTTACATTATAATTTAAGCTATATTGTTTGAAGGTTAACCACAACTAGATAAGGCGTATACCAATTGTTGAACTTAACAAATTTTAATCCTGCGGCCCGGCTCGAAAAAAATTTACACTTAATTAGCCCTCCGTTCCAAAAAGTTGGAGCACCCCTAGTACATACGACGATGCACACCATGTTTTGGGAAAAGCTTGACTTCTGTTTTAGCTCCATGTTTTTACACTTAATGTTAAATAAAATAGGCTATCCCTTTATATAAAATAAACAAAATATTATATATATATATATATATATATATATATATATATATATATATATATATATTATAAAAAATAATGAATGTATTATGAATGTAATAATATTGATAATATAGTAGACAGAATTGCTTTGTTTATGGCCTTTGTTTAAACTCCATTTTTCTACCGTTAATATCAAATAAAATAGGTTATACCCTTATATAAAATTTATAAAAATTATCACATATATTATAAATACTAATCATATTATGCGTGTAATAATATTAACAATATATTAGACAGTAGCCTATTGCAATAACTTTGTAATGTTAATATTCAATTTATGTAGTGCCAATTACATATTTTTTATTTTTCTCAATTTGATAGTGTATCATATCTTAATAGTAATAAATGTAACTAAAGCTTGAATTTAGCTTCTACGCAAAGGTAATTGTGATATTAATAAAGAACATCTGTTCGCAAATAATAGCCTAACTCTACAAACACCTTTGGATTCAATATTGTTCGTGTTCAATGTATTATACTATATTACATGGCAAACTTCGTTCAACTATTTGATTTACCGGTTACTTCTCATGTCATTCTCACAGGAAAATAATAAAAGTGAGCTTAATTCGATTTAAGGGGTTTCAGTTTGAAACCGATACACACACAAATATATCTATATAAAGCTCATACAAGGATGGTAAACATGGAGTTATTATTTTCATAGTTATATGAATAGGTTGTAAAATTATTTTAAAGTGTATTAAAATAACATAGAAAATAGTTTTGCCTACAATGTTATATTTACTATTGTATCTAAAAACATGAATTATTTAAAAATATATATAAACATATTTATAAAATAAAGATGCTTCTGGTAAATTGAGAGAGAAACATACTTCATATAAAATAATCCGTACCCTGAGATAACATAACTTTGCTCCAGAATGACACCTTCAACTAAAGTATTTCAATGGTCTCATAGACCACCGAAAGGTATATCGGAGGGGTTGAATAGTCCCCAGGCATTAGGCATGAGTTACTACTGACCTATACAACACAGGAACTAGCAGATATATGCATAATTACTTTGCTTAGTTTTACTGTAGCATTGTACAATTCTTGCTTCAAAAGTTTGACTTAATCTAGACACAATACGCGCATATCTTTCTATAGGGCGTCTCAAGGTAAGGGGGGCTAGGTAAGAGGATTAAGGCCGACCTAGGCCTATGAATAGGCTGGGGTACTCCTTCGAAATCATCCCGTAAGTGACGGATTGCTGATTAATCCACTTAAAAAGGTTAATCTAATAAATGCCCAATATATGGGAAGAATGTTGATATTATTTTATTAATTACTATTAAACAAACAATTGCGTGTTTTTTCATATTAATCCGCCGACATCAAGTATGATTACCTATACCGAAGGAAAGCTACATATTCGAAGCGTAGCCGATATATCTCTGGCAGGAATTTATTTCTGTCCGATACAGAGTAACTTATGCCTGGCAGGAATTTATAGATTATTAATGGACGTCATCGATACATGTAATGAAGAATTTGTATATTAGAGGTATCAAATCAAGGAAGAAAAGGTAATTGAACTTTACAGTAGAAGCACAAACCTAATCTTCGAAGACAGCTTCTTACTTTAGGAAACAAGAAACTGAGACTGCAAGAAGTAGCATCTACCAATGACTATTTTCAGTTAGAGCGACGAAAACAACTTTGACCTCAAACAAACTGGTCACAAAAGATCTATACGTATTGAAAAGTTGTAATCACTCTTTTTATGCTGACAGAAATTTTATATAGTTTTATTAATAATTATTTAGGTAGCAGGTATACACAAAGCAGCTTTGATTATTCGGCCCAGAGGGTAATGCAATATACATTTTCTTTCAAAGTTCTGTTAGTTTATTACTGCAACCACATTGGTTTCTCTTTACACCAATACTCCGGATTCAGATGATGACTGATATATGAAACTAGTTCAAGAGAACGAAGTTAACAAGAACTTGCAATGAAAAAAATGTTATATACAGACTTGCAGACTAGGTGGCCATTTACTCTAGGGACAATAGGTAAAGGTTAACTGTCATGTTGGTGTTTTTGCGCGACTCTATGATTTATGGATTAATGGATCTGTTACACTAAAACAAACTACAACTTGGAAAAATCAGTCACCCCTTTTCACGTGGTTGATGTCAACAAGAACTATTGCGTTAAGCACACATTGCCCGTGACGAGGTGGTGAGATAATCTGTGACTTGAGAGTTAAGACTTACAGATGTCATCAATTGACGTAGTCAGTAATTGAATGTAATATTTCTCAGCGAAAGTCAACCCTTCCCCCCCCCATCACCACCAAGAGCGAGCAATTCTTTTGCTACAGGAACAAGAGTTTTTTATTTTGCAATAAATGACGTGTCACAATGTATTCCAATAATGGCGATTTTAATTTTGATCACCATTATAAAAAAAATATATTTCACAAATCTAGCCCAAACCAAAAGCATTATCCTTGCGTTTTTGTTTAATTTAGAAAACTAATTTCAAAAGTCATATATTTGCCCCGTACATGTTCGAACTCTCAGGTTATCCTCAAGTATATCCATCGTTATTTCTGTTTCCACTGCTCGTAAATTTGTAGGGTTTTTAAAATGGGTAAGGGTCAACGCAAAGCTGTAAGACAAATATTTGCATGGTCACCAACGAAAGGCTAGTAAATAGAGTCGAGCGTAATTTTTATGTAGTTTAAAACAAATATTTCTTTTCCTTCAAAGTTTTTAATTTTGTCGAACGCTTGTCACTAAACACAGTAAAATACAGATCTCTTATATAAATTTCTGCCAAACATACCTTTGTAATTTTTACAGTTACATTGTTTGAATATGTAAACAATGTTCATAAAAAAAACACATGAAAAATAAACCTTCAAACCTCAACCACATATACACGGTTACTAATCTTAATGATTTCTTGGTATTATACTTTTTACATTTATTCTCTTGTAACATTCAAATGAAAAACTGAAAAAATACATTATTGGATGAGAAGTGCTTGGTGCTCATCGCATTGTGGAAGATCGAAGGTCAATGAGCGGATATCACTAAAAGAATCAGGATAAGACTCCTTCGAATAGACTGAGTAGAATCGAAGCAGTCCCACTCCATTTTTGCTCGCCAAGGGTCAATTCTTATTTTCACAAGAGCCGAATCTAGACCAATACAAAATTCTATGGGACCTGACCTACCAGAATCGTCTTTAGTCAGATAGTAGTACTACGGATGCAGAAGGCACCATGATTTTGGAGTTATGTATTGTGAAGAAGGTAACAATAGTCCTTTCTGATGCAAGAGATAATATCATTGCTATAAGGATATGATTAGTTCTGTCTGGAAATAACTGGCTTTTTTACAAATTTACCAAGTAAATTTATTTTTCATAATTAATTAATTAATTTTATAATAAATTACAAATAAAACCACAAATAAAAACATACACAAAACTAACAAATTATTCATTTATTTACTCATACGCGTTTCAATGACCAAGTCATCATCATCAGTGAGTGTTACTACTACAACTTTTCTATATTTTTAGATTTTAGATCTGTATTGACTATTTCGTTTGAGGTCAAAGTTACTTTCGTCGCTCTAGCTGAAAATAGCTATTGGTAGATGCTTTTCTGGCGGTCTCAGCTCCTTGTTTCCTAAACTAAGAAGCCGTCTACGAAGGTTCGGTACAACTCTAAGTTGTAAGTTAGAGTTTGTAGTGTGTGATGATGACTGATGATGATGACTTGGTCATTGAAACGCGTATGAGTAAATAAATGAATAATTTGTGACTTTTGTGTATATTTTATTTGTTTTTAATATAACCTCACAAAATAAGCTCAAAGAATATTTTTTAAATTACAAATAATTAGACAGTTACTACAGTCTCCAGTATAAAACTAAAAGAGGATTTTCCTCTTGTCGTTAAGGGGGTCGGTATGCTAGTGATGGAAGTACCAATATTCAACCTTTGGCAATACATTTCATTATTTACCATTTTTTACGTGCTACCCTCTACGAAACGCAATAGTATTCGTGAAAACTGCAACTATACTAGACGTTAGAAAACCTCTGGGTTTACGAGCGAGACAACATTTTAGTCAGATTTACTTTAACTCAGATTGAGTTGGGAACAGATAACCAATCGGATTCCACTATTTACTAGGGATTCTCATTCGTTTATTGTGAAGCCGATGTTAGACTTAATATAAAGCATGAGGTAATCGCGAACTAACAACCCCGAAATGTCTTAGTGGCTTGTCATGACTCTTAAGCTCTTAATAACCACTTAGCTCGTGGCAGGGTACTGTCGGAAAGGGGACGAAGATCGTCTATTGAAACAAAGATTCTGCGTCGGTGTAATTTTATCAATTTTTCCCGTATGTTGGACGACGTCGTCTATTAGGCAAAGTAATGCTGACTTGGTAACATATGGACAGGAACAGAAGTTTATCCGATGAGCAATGTGTGGTGCAAGCAACAAAACCACCTTTATGGTTGTGAGTAAGAGAAGTTGAAAACTATTGCTCTGTGAAGGAGATTACTATTTGTCGGGAGATATTGCGTTACGACCTTTCAGCGAGTTCTTTTATACAGGTTAAGGAAGATTATACCTTTGGGAAAGATTTGTAGTAGGCTATAACCGTAGAAAACAATCGGCTTTAATGTTTCAGTATTAAAGGAGAAGGAAGTTATGAAAAACTAAGGTATTAAGTGTACGGGGGGATGTTCTTTTTAGAAATACGGCTCTCCACCCAATTTGTTTGGTACAAATATTCAATTTATTTATTCATAACCCTGTCATCTCCCAACTCTAGGAGCACCCAGCTACTATCTAGTTTTGCATGCATATGTAGTGGGTACCCTTTCCGTGAGGGATCATTTCTGTATAAACCTAGTTCATGTGCTAAGTTACTAAAGTCGTTTGAAAGATTCTGTAAGACATTGAAATGAAACTAGAAGGTAATCTTTACAGGATAATGTGGAAATATTTAGTGTTTAGTTATGCCAAGGACAGGAAAGATATATAAGGAAGATGTTTTGTAATTAATCTTCTGCTCAAAGTATTTTAAAACCCAGAAATTCTGCATAACTGCTATATCTCTACAAGATCTTATTTAAAGTTAGAAATTTAATCTACTCATACCTATTCAAACTTACAGCCATGTTTGTTTTGCAGTGAATCTTTGACTTTACTTTATCAAATTAAGCCAACAAAATGGACTTCAGTACAGTGTGCGCTGCTTCCCTAGAAAATAGGGAAGAAATAATTGTACATCCGAGTGCATACGCTGATGTCACACTCTGCATAGTTTATGTTACCGTATACAGAGTGTTCTGATAAAAAAAATGTTATAAGATATACACATAACGATAAACAAACCTAATTAAATTAAAAAACTCATGATATTTTCTATACATATATAACTATATATTAAGTAGATGATAAATATATGTATAGGCCCACAATTATTTTAATTTAAAGTTAATGTACAACAGACAATGTGTCTTAAACTATCAGAAATAAAAATATCAGTTATGTGATAATATAGCCTACATTATCGCATAATAGAATCCAATAATATTACTAAATACGTAGAAAATCACTTGTAAAAAGTATTTCAAAATAACCTCCAATTATCCTCTAAATGAAGACGAACACAAATGATAGAGTAAACCTACTGTACGTTTTAACCTCAGTAAACCTACCTCACGAAATTTGATTTCCAGATTATTATCATTTCTTATTTCAACATCTAAGAGATGTAAATTTCACATTCACCATCACATAAAGCTCTTCATAATTTGACCAGAAGAAGTTTCACTTCAAATTATTATTGTTACTTTTGAAGAACTCTTAATGACTGGTTAAATTTAACTGCGTTAATTTAGGTGTGTATCGGTAAGTGCAAATATTTTTTACCTTTGTTTTAGCGTTGTCTTACTGGGTTCAGTAAACAACTATTCTCGACGATGACGATATTCCGAAACGTACAAACCAATGGTAACGGAATAGAGACAGAAAATGTTCTCCCAATAGCCTTTGAAGTCCATTGTTACTAGTTAAAATTACGCAAGGGGAAATAATAACTTGGTATAATTAACGTTAAGTCGTAACAACATCCATAAACCTGTGGAGTGAATAAAATTATTTTATTATAAACAAATAAATTCATGCAGTAGGCTATAAAACATTCAGGGAGTACATATATGGCAAAAATATACATGAGAATTTCATTGTTTCTTTCTAAGGGGATTTTTTGTAATACGTTTTTGTTTATATTCCTTTTTTACAGCATATTTTGTTCGGAAAACGTTTGATACAAGCTTGACATAACTTTAGGTTAAATACAGTCACATTGTCAAGCTTTCTTTAAAATAATCTTTGTTTAGTTTTGCGCAAGTGTGTGTTATTATTATTTCGTGATTCTATTTGCGAATTGTGAGACAGATGGCATGTAACGTCAACTAGAAAATCGGTAATTCATATTTATTAGTTATATATAAATATAAAATACGTTTTGTTGTTTAATAATTTAAAACAACATAGGTTATTCAAATACAAGAATATTTATTCTTTTATATCCAAAGCTTTTCGTTGGCAAATAAGTACCAACATCATCAGGAATGAAAATTACAATAATGTAAGCTATCATTATTACAATATGTAATAGCTTACATCATATATATTCCCACAAGAAGCTGTCAGCCTCAAAATAAGCTTGAAGCGCGTATTTTATAGTTCTCGCAAATGATATATATATATAAATGTATATACGAATGTGTAGCGCTGATGAAATGAGTTCACCGTGAAAGTTTAATTGAATTATTTGGATGTAATAATAATACTCATAGGCCTCTGAAAACTACTGTGAATATATCAGCAATTTTCCGACTTCGTAAAGAAGGGATGTTTTTACTTCCGGAAAGCTGCAATGTCCACGCGAATGTTTCCCCACTATTTAGTACCAGAGAAACTTAGCAACATTTATTATTAAAAATGTTTAGAAATTTGCTACTCTTATAGTTGAACATTTTTTTTAAACACTAAATTTTTAAAGTTCCCAGCAAATGCGACTACATAGACAGATATGAGTCTCCCTGTCTCTCCCTCTCATAGCTATCCGTAAACCCAGACCTCATCGTAGTAGGACATGTCCCTATAGGTTACCCAGTCGTCAGACAGCAGTGCCTAACTCATCTTGTCACTTAAACGTGATTGGTAGATGGAGATGATGGAAAACATTTCAGTTGTGAGGAGAAAGGACCTGTGTCGTGCGGTGAACTAATTTACCTCATCCCGTACGTGTCCTACGGCCAATTGTGATTAACTATTATTTTATTTAAATAGATATTTTATATTTACAGTAAATCGTTTCATCAATGTTGCAAACAATACATTTTGTTGTTTTTTTAAATTAGGTAAACTTGAAGCTCACGGTTGGAATTTTGGGTTATAAATTAAAATTGTGTTTATAATTTTAATTTTTTGCTTTACCGATATAATTAACTTTTAAAGAATTTTCCCCCGTCATTAAAGCTGCAGCGCAGTTCGAAGTATGTTCCAAAGTATTGGTCTATCAGATTTGTCTAGTCAAAGAAGTATCGAACACTTCTCTCCTAAAGACCCCTAGAGATGGGGTAAGAATGGCAATGGTTCCAACACTGCTGTGAATCAACAAATACCTTCAACAACTGTACACAAAATATATAAAATTATGAAACAAGTGGAAATATTTCCAAATAAAAATATATGGAGTGTGCAAAGTTGATGATGGTACCGAATATTTAAGGGCAGTCACAAATCTGACTCGCAGGACAGGCAAGGGCGCACTACCATGAATATATTGTTTTCTCTCCAGTGTTTTCTTGTATAATTGTGTATTCTTATTTTATTACATATATAATTTTTTTAAATTGTATACATTTTTAGAACACTATTTTGATTATCGTAAATAATAGGAGATGCAAGAATATACAGCTAATTCATTGCCTACATTAATTGCAAAATATTAAATATTTATTAAAGCGATGAGACTTCAAGCAAAATATTTATTCATTATGATATATCTTTTTGAGACAAAGAAAACAAATCAGTTGCAATAAATATAAAAATCGTTATCATGGTTTCCATCGACTTCGCGTAGAAGTCTAAACGTTTTTACTTACGCCTACAATATAATTTCATGTTATAAAAAATCGTCTTTTCCACATATAAAATGTACCTACTTGATTTATATTACAACGTATCTACCTAGGTAAAGAGTATTTGCGTTATATAACTACAGATCTTCCCTCAATTGTCACTGAATAGATAATTATCTCCTTGTAAATTAGGCTATTGATCTATAGAGCGTTAATTATAGCACTACAGGTTCAATAATCTTACCCGAATCACGTAGCACATTGACCTCTTAACGCCATGAGTAACCCCATAACAGATCTGGAAGGAGTGTCTAGAGACTAAATAGTTGTAGTAAGTTCATCAAGTTAAAATAAGTTTTTATTTAATAATTTGTATTTGCCATCATAATAAATTAAGAAGTGTGACAATAATGGTTGGCAATATCACCTTATATTATTAATTTAAATTAAACTGCTTGGACTAGTTTCTGTGCCATTAAATACCTTGGTATTGTCTTGATATTGGTGGACGATGAAATTTTATAATTTACTCTAATGGCCTTTCTTAAAATTTAAATCTTCGCTCCTTATATGAGGATTGAGTTGCCTGGTTCCTTATCTCTTAATAAATTCATTTTAATTATTCGTTAGTAATTAATAAATTTATGAATGAATATTTAATTACTTAGTTTATTGCTATTTATAATTATTTATAAAATTTAAATACAAGTCTTTCAATCAATTTAGAGTATTTATAAAACAAACACACACATAGAGTTAGTATATTGCTTGGCCAAGGATAAGTAGCTTGGCATCGTCCCTGGATGTCCGTGTACATTCCATGTCAGTCTCAAATAGGTTACATAGTTTTTTCTTTAATTCTATTTTATTAGACTGTAGGAATTAGTTTTATAGGAATTTAGATATGAATTATCACCATAATACATCAGTATTACCTTTTGAAAGGTCAAATAATTTTAAAAAATGTTAAATATGGGTTAATGTGATAAACATATACTACACTGAGATCAAAATATCCTATAAAATAATAAACAAATTTGTTCTAATCACAATAATTTTAAAATCGACCTTACCTGGGTTATGTTTATTGCCGCCTCTGAGAAACCGAATTATAGATAGATAATTATAAAAGTAAAGGGGCTAGAGGGTAGTTTTGTAGCATTACAAATTTACTCCAGTTTTCTCCCAAGTAGTAAAGTCTAAGAAAATTGCTTTTTTCATAATTATGTTAACGATAAATGCGCTATTTCATTTACATACTTGATAGTGATATAAGCTAATTGATTTTAAGCTATTGATTTGATTTATAAATTAAAAAATTCAAAACTTTAAACAACGTTATCCAACTGCATTACGTAGTCTTCAATACTAGCAATTATATCATATTGATTTTATTTTGCAACTATATGTAATGATGGTAGTGTTGTTCATGTAATTATGTACCTGACTATATACCCATGGTTTCCTGACTGTCGCTTCAACAATCAATATTAGTGACCGGAACAGCTGATCACTTAATTACTAGTAAGTACATCGTGACAAAAATTAATATCTAAGAGAATAACGCGTGTAATATTGGGTATAATAAAGTTATAAGACTCGTTATGAGTGTTTTAAAATTATAATTTTTTCATATAAAAATAAAACATTTTTCCACAATGGAATACAATTTGTTTATATTTATAATCTTTCAAATCTGATATTTTTGTAGCTACCCTGTTGTGTAAATACTATAATGCAAACATTTAAAACTTTTAGATGTCTAAGGTGTAAGTTTTACACGCGCTCGTACAAGCGCAATACCTCGCAAGACAAAATAATATTCATTTAACTTTAACAAATTGCAATCTTGAATTTTTCTGATGAACAGTGTAAACACGCAGTTTATTTATGATTTTTTTAAGAAAAACCTTCAAAGTTTTTAAGTGTTAGAGTACTCACTTTATCTTTATCCAGAACTATCCAGACGTAAACAAATTGCATTAAAATTAGGCAGGACAATTGATGGGTTTCCTTTCCTAAACCTAGGCGTCCCGCAAATCCCAGGAGCACTATATACCGAGATAAAAACATTCGTGAGAGATAAATCACAGCTTCATCAAGTACGGTGTTTGCATTTTTCAAAAAAAAGCAATCATAATTTCAAGAACTGTTTCTTTAGAAGAAACCTACTACTGTTGTTTTCCTTGGTTGTATAAATAATTGGTTTTAGTTATGTATCACTCAATGATGCAAAGTGTTTTTCAGCTTTATAATGTATGACTCAGTTCAAACATTGTTGCAACAATTACAAAGAAAAAACTGTAAAATGCCTTTTTTTGCGTTTCAGTAACAATGTGCAATATATATTTGTATAATCAAATGTGAATATGAATACGATGGAAGGCAACAAATGTTAAAGACACAACAATTGCTTGGAAATAATATAGGGAGAATGTAACTATTACAATAGGGCTAATATAGGGACATGAATTAGGGCCTATATTGAATAAGCTACAATGTCGTCTCATATACAATAGAGAGGCATCTGCTCACTGCTTACTTTTTATACATAACGATGTGGGTATCAAACCATTGACCCATTATAGATTGGAAGACGGAAAACCATCCATGGAAGTTGGAGAAATCAGAGGGTCAGGTCCGTTTATTCAGGTAAGTCACTTTGCTACCTTCACATTTAAGTTTCACATTCAAAGTTTAAAAGTCAACAAAAAGGAGTATAAATAATTGTGAATGTGACTCACTTAGGTTCGACTCAGCCCCCTCTTACCCAAACACCCCCAGCAGAGGAATACGGTCCAATCCGCTATGATAAAGGATTACTTGTAACACGGACAATATTATTGAACGATAGTAGTTAAAACACACACAAATTAGCTTTTCTCTAAGGAACAGTGCCAGCACCTTATCACTCGTAACATTACTGAAATTATTGTTATTATTTCAAAATAATGTTTAAAAAACATAAGTATAAAATAAGCATTTTAAACAAACATTTATGCTACATAGATTTAATCTTTACACTATAATGTCATCATTATTCTTCAGTGTAACTACTTAGGCTGTGAACTATATTAGTGTGTATTCATCCTCACTGATTATAATGGTTTATATGTCATTGAAACAAAAATTAAATATATAATATTTTCTCTGAGGTTTTATGCATTATTAATTAATTCAAATTTGTTATTTAAAAAACTGTTAATTTCAAAACACCTTATCTAGAAATGTTACATAGCTTTCCATAATAGCAATTATACAAAAATGACTTTATTTCAGCAGTGATAGTTCGATACACCTAATGATGGCAGTACTACTACAGAAACCATTATTATAAAAACAATAATGCTATAATCACAGCAAATGTAATAGGTTTATGTATAATTTACAAGGAAAAAATAAAAAAATTAAGAGAGCTTTGCAAATATAGTTATGAGTAAAATAATGTAATAGGAAAAATATCTTCACCAAAAAAGACTATGCATTTTTCTAAGTCTTTTCGTAATTCAAAATACTGAATGAATAATTTTATGTAAATTTATAAATTAATTAATCGATAATTTGAATTCGATCAACTAAAATGGAAACTGAGTTCGTTATTGTTATATGGTGAATTATATATATATATATTTTAATATGTCTAAAACTAACATGGTTAGAACGTCATTCAATTATTTCCTTAGAGGGTTAAAAGATTGTTTCACAAGCTATGTCAGTTTTCCGTTTTACTTTGCCTACCATATGAATATTATATGGGCCACGTAAACCCCATAAAACTTTGTAATCGGCAGTGTTTAGTATCTAGGCACGTCCTGCATACAGACTATTGTTTATATCTTGATGTTTGTTGGACGCATTTCTTATTTTTTTCATTTGCTATTCAATTTTCCCTTTTACGGCTTTCTGTATTTAACGATGTGGGTATAAAAGAACGCGACTCGTCAACATCCATAAAGATCGATAAAGTGAGTTTAAGATATACTTTCATGTTAAGTGTAGCTCTTGAAGCTTTTGTTTAAGAAACTTAATTTAAGAATAGAAAAAGGAAAACATTATCAAGAGGATCACTCACATTTAATTAGGTAGTGTGAGATTATCTTGAGACCAAGGAATAAATAAGAGAAATTAAATTAAATGTCATGCACTCATAAAAGCTAAATATCGTTTTAAAATAGTTGTCAAATTTGGCGATAGTTGTAGTGAACTCTTCTTTGAAGGCCAGGTAAGTTTATCTTTATCTATTCCATCCTCTATCTCTCTTTCTCTTTTTCCCTGTTATTTGTTCTTGAACGCCATCCCCTCATGAAAAATATTTCTTACTCTAGGAGGTTACACTTGAAAACATTTTCATTAGGTATAAAACGTAAATTTATTTCAAACTATTCTATTAAAGAAACAATGCGTCAGTCATAGCAATACACAAAAGAAGGCCAATGCTTACACCTCGTCTCAAGCTTCCAACTATACTCCAACCTTCTCAGCCTCCAACTAGCACCAACCTCCCCAGCATCCAACTATGTTCCAACCTCCCAGCCTACAACAATGCTCCAACCTCCCCAGGCATCCAACTGTTCTCCAAACTCCCTAGCCTCTAACTATGCTCCAACCTCCCCAGCATCCAACTATGCTCCAACCTCCCCAGCCTCCAAATATGCTCCAACCTCCCCAGTATCCAATCATGCTCCAACCTCCACAGCCTACAACTATGATCAAATCTCTCCAGCCTCCAACTATGTTCCAAACTCCCCAGCCTCCAAATATGATCCAACCTCCCCAGCCTCCAACCATGATCCAACCTCCCATTACTAATTACTTCTTGTTTGATATTAAAGTAATCATAGACAAGAAATCTTTTCTGGTTAGTAAAGTACCTTAATTTTCAAACCAAGGAGACAAAAGACTCTCGAAAAAAGTAACAAATCACTCTCCGTTACTTGGTTCAAGCCTGAAACCACATAGTTATAGTTTTTTCCTCTTCCTGTTAGACTGCTCATCATAGGTTGCCATAATTAAATTAAAAAAACTTATTCATTAGGTAAATATGTTAGTAGTAGAGATACAAGTTATTCTATTTTCTAAAGGAATTCATTGCTTTCTACTAGTAGGCTACAGTTGAGAGGGCCCTCAACATTCTTCTAAGGGCTGAATGCGGTTGGTCTAATACGCCATTGCTAGAACAGTCTACTTGAGATGAAGGAGTCTATAACCCAGTAGGTGCCTTGCTATTCGAAATCTGTTTGCAGTGCTAACCTTGACTTAGTAAAATCTGATTTGGGTCCCATTGTTATCGACTATTATTTTTACAATTATCTAGACTAAATTTTCTCTACAAATTCTATAACTAAGTATTTCACAAACAAACATTGAAAAAATTCGGTAAAAATATTCAGTATTTTGAAAAACGATTTAATATTCAAATAAATCTTTATAAACTACGTTTACAGCATACTAACCTTTAAACGGAAGCTTTCTCTGGTAAGATGTAACTACGACATCAATAGATACTTGGGTTTAATTATAACCTTTTAGCAATGAATGATACGCGGATCGTTTGAACCTTTTTGCAATTATATAAAGACCCCTGCAACAGCCGGAAGTGCGAAAACACGCAGGCAAAATGATAACGCCAGATAGGCACGCCTCAGGAAATGAAACTCTTGCGATGTGTGCCTCCCTCTAAAGGGGAGGAGGAGGAGGTATCATTATTGCTTCTTCATATCTCCCACTGTTACAGCATCTGTTGAACTCTGTACACGGATACACGGTATTAATCTATCACGGTTCCTTTAATCCTGGCTCCATCAAAAAAGCTTCGATTATTTCAATCAAGTTAAAGCACGAGAGCCTCTATAAATTGTAACAGAATAAAAACAAACAGGTTTTTCATATTATAATAATGAAAATATTGGCAAAACCCAAATACCACACAATTTATTAAAAATATCTAATATTATGAGTTACCTAAGTCTAAACCCCTATGTACTTCTCGATGACCAAGTCATTAACGTGAAAAGGTCCTGTTATAAAATTAAAATCTAGAACAAAACAAGGGTTTATCTTAAGTATTAAATATTTTTTTAATTAATTTTGTGGTAACGGGGTTTTTTCTAATATTTTTACTGTAAGATACTGTATCACTGTGCTCATGATATTGTAATAAAACTACTTTACTTACTCCATCCAACGCCCACTCTTGGCATTTCAACCATTCGCGCAGTCCAGTAGAGGGAGGCAAAGTCGGAGCCATATGCTTCATCGCGGATGTCCCGCAGTCATTGGCATTCGAACAGATGTTGGGCGTTCGAAATGGCTTCAGTAGCTGTGCAGAGCGGGCAGTCTGCGAAGGAGAGTACTCCTATTCTGGTCAGATGGGCAGGGAGGTAATCGTGTCCTGTCAGAGTTCGAAAGCGGCCACACAAACTGGACGTGACAGCTTTCGGTTAAGTGGGTTGTTCTTGACAATAGATTCCCAGCTCTTCCCTTCTGCTGCGTACCTGTGTCTGGCAGATGTTCTTTCCCACACCGCTTGATCAATCCTTGTCTTGGAGGATGTCAGGGACAGAGGCATCATTGGCTGAGTGAGGGGTAGACCTGATTTCACTAATTCGTCCACCTTTTCATTCCCAGGAATTCCAACATGGCTTGGAATCCACTGCAGAGTAAGTTCCCAACCCTTTTCAGAGAAATCATTTAAGAGAGCCCGACAGTTGAAAGTTAGCTTGCAATTGATGTAAGTGTTGGTGGAGAGGGCCGTGATTGCAGATTGAGAGTCAACAAAGAACACAGCTTTTCGGTAATCTCTGAATGAAGTTAGTTTTCGAGCGGCTTCATACGCAGTGCAACTAAAGTTAGTTGTATTTTTAAATACCTCTGAAGATGATTGCTGGGTAAACGAAATGTATATAAGGTTTAAATAAAATGTTATTTGTGGTTTAGAGGTTTTATTTATTTAAAAATAAACATTACGCCACAGTTGCTTCATATAGTTATAACACTATAACTTAAGTCAAATGGCGCTAGTTGGAGAAAACTATTAGGTATGTTACGGTAAATAATGAAAACAACCGTTCCACTAAATCGTGAACGAAATGAAACAAGAATGAAATCAAGGATTACAATTGAATTGTTTTGAATGAGTACGGTTCTATCTATTCCTGACACCTCTGTCTCCTACCAAACGGAAACATTCTCCTGGAGGATGACATTTTACTTGCAGCTGTTTTAGCTAATTGGTCTGGAAAGCATTCGTCTAGGCATTCGCCTATATGAAACAACAAGTTATGAGCCACATCTTTCCAAACTTTCTACAACCATGAAAAGCCATCGCTCCCATTGAACTTGTTTGTTCAATCCTTTGTTATTGAAGTACAAGTTAGTGTTGTAAGTAAATGTTTATTTGTTCTCATTGTTTACTTAAATAATAAGTCATTATCTAATAATGTCATATATATATATATATATATATATATATATATATATATATATATATTGTCTAATTTGTTGTGAAAAAGCCTTTAATATATGAATAAAAAAGTATATTTCCTTCTGAATAAATATATTAGTTTGTTCTACAAAAAAACAAATATTTGTGCGAGTACTATTTATTTGTGGAAAAAAATTTGTGACTCTTTAAAAACTTTAAAATTTGTAAATTGTAGCCTTTGTCTCTTCCGGCTCAAAAGGTTGTCGACCCCTTTTCTAGGCAAATACTGGCTTGCCAAATCAGCAAATAATAATTATCTTTAAGTGACCCCGCTATGTGAGGACGTTATGTAGCGATACTATAATCATCAAATTTTGTGTGGACGCTGTACTTACGTTGTACAAAGGTAAACTACTATGAGAGCTAATTGTGAGCTGACTCACAGACACAGAGTGTCAGACTGCGTTAGGTATACTGTCTATGTTATGTGGCGGTATTAAGTGGTGGTGCTACGTGATGACGCTATATCAGCCACATTTTGTGAGAACGCTATCTGATCACGCTACGTCCCGGAATCGTGTAACGGAGTTATGATACATTATACGGAATCAAAGAACGGTTCTATGTAGTAACTCTTCGGCAAATATGTGAAGGCACACTGAAAATGTTTTTACCCTGCTATGAACCGGTGATTTTTATTAAAATCTAAACAAAAATAATTGTTTTATTGATTATGTAAATATGTACAGCCTATTTGGCTAACACGATTTGCATTAACATAAGAGTTTACTTTTTTTCATTTTGGTAGTACTGTGTGAGTTGTAAGTGTAGCGCTTAATAGGTTTTAAGTGGGCGTGGTCACTTCCTTTACCTAGTTTCAGCACACCTGATTGTTCAGTACGGACGCTGGCCGTAATGTTGAGGATGAATACATTCAGGTCAGTTGTAACCTTCTGATGATGCTGAATTAGTTAGTGAAACGTACATATATGTATTGTATGCGGTTATAAAATAAAAATAATGTAGATATGAACTATTTTTATTAACGTTCAAGAAGCAAGTTTAGGTCAGCTACCTTTTACTGTATCGACCGACCTGACCGAGCATTAAGGTTACTATCCGAGCTCTTTAGGTGGAGAATAAAAACATTAACTAATGTAGTTACAGTTTGTTTAGAGTTCCTAAATATTATTGAATTTAAGTATATTAATTTCCATTAATACACAGAACTACCTTTCTTACTAACTCATCTACTAGTGACTATCAAACGTAACTAACTGACAATCTCTGTCTCTGGAACATTCGGATGGAGGCTTTTATTCATACTTTTTCTCGGATCCTAGCCACCCCCAGGGGAGTTTAAAGTTATTTCACGTGGAATAATCTATCTCATTTGTCTAGATAATATTCAATATAATTTTACTATTGAATGGAATTTTTAAGTTCCCAGCCTCTACTTGTACACGTATCGGAAGTTTAGAATATTCATAAACTAACGAATTAAGGTTAAGATGATTATCGTTTTCTATTTTAGACTAACTCCTGTTTTCCATTTGTAGCTATATGCTATTATGTTATATATTTTAACATTTTATTATACCATGGCAATTTATTCTTTTCATTTCTACGTTTTACGTTTAATTACCTCTAGACGTAACAAAAATCATCCTTGAACGTACGTAAAGTACAAGGCACAAAAAGCCTGTAATTACATTTAAATGCTACACTTACATTTACAATTTCAATGGATCTTTTAAAAGATCTAAGCTTTATTTCTACACTTACTAAATCACTTCATACAAAAGCTAAAGGTAATTAGAGATTTCATTTTGATTGAATAGGACGTAAATGCGTCTAAGCAGCCATAATTCACTTAGTAGTATTGACGTTGTTTAAGTTTAATTACCACTAGACTTAACAAAAATCATCCTTGAACCTACGTAAAGTACAACAAGGCACAAAAAGCCTATAATTAAATTTAAATGCTATACTTACATTTACAATTTCAATGGATCTTTAAAAGACCTAAACTTTATATCTACTCTTACTAAATCACTTCATACAAAACGGAAAGGTAATTAGAGATTTCATTTTTATTGAATAGATGCATCTATGCAGCCATAATGTACTTAGTAGTATTGGTGTTAAGTTTAAAAACTAAAGTGCAACTGCGTAGAACGTTCTGGAAATCTGATTTTTTTAAAATAATATATAGTTTCATTTAAAATTTCATTGAAGGTATACATGTTGAGCAGTTTAATTTGTTTAATGTTCTTTAATTTAAGAGCTTTGCAATTTTTTTAAATTTTTATTGCAAATTTTTACTCTATAGTAGATAAATAAATTTATTGTTGCTAAAATATTGAAACAGAAGTGATGTTAACGGTGGAGGAGGCTTGTACTCTTCATCCATGCCACGCTTCGTAAGATAATAAAACTAGAGTATTCAATATGGAAAGAGAGAAAACACACATTATTTATGAAATTCAAGCTTTATAGTAACATATGAATAACAATTGCAGGAGTGCTTGCATATTTTATAGGGCTATGACACGTGTGTCTGACACAGTATCGAAGACAAAGGTTATGGCGATTGTTTCTTGTAATATAACTTTGTAAAATACATTTAGTTTTTGGAGTGTCAGGACAAAGTTGTATTATTCTTTCCGTTTTAATGAGGGTTCTAACCAAATCAGAAAGCTTTGCTCATATTTTAGTTTGTTGCACGAGTAGGACAACTAGTTAAGGGAGTTTACACATTTAACAATCACTAAATACAAAAACTTAGAATATTGAAGAAATTATTTTATAATCCTTTACCGATGAAAATACATTCGAAGTGCCCATATTTAGGAATAACTAATAATATTTTTCCTATTCACGTTACGACATTAAACAACGATAGCTAGAAGTGATGCTCCAAAAGAAATTATTTTTTCTATTAGGTACATTTTTAAAAAGAACCTCAAATTTTAGAGTGCATTTTTGGGATAGAAACTGTTTTCAAAACAAAACGAAAAGGTCAATTTTTTTTCTAAATTAAAATTGGACTCAATAGGATTGTTCAGTGTCTGTATTAAAAACTTAAAATATACCCAGGAGGTCAGCATAGCTTCATGCCTTGTATACGTTTTATCGATTATTAAACTTCTAAATCATTATGTGTATCCACGTTTTCTGTTATGCCTATATGCCCGGTGTCTATGTTTACATGTCTCCTAAACATGTCATTTATATTCTATATCGATTAGTTTATTTCTCGAAGTTTATGTTGATGTATGATTTATGTTTTTTTTGCACTTCTAGACCATACAAAGCCCATATAACCTATGATTTATAGTGTGATTTAATACCGCGTTCTGAACATATTCAGGTAAAAAATGAATAATTAAATAGAGAAAACATAAACCAAGTAGCTCATTAATAATTATAATTTATATGATATTTTTTATTATAGACATGCAAATGGAATGTTGTACTTCTCTGGCTAAGAGTAGGAAAGAGATGCCACTTAAGAAGACGTATTTTTCTATATCTTATATCACAGGCTATATGTCTGTATGATAATACAGCATATATAATAGGAGCTCATCATACAAGGTTAAGTGGAGATGTAGAAAGTGTTAGTTTTATAGGAACTCAATCCAAACCTTTAGGGTTGTAGTAATAATTTAATTTAAATTAAAAGTATGAGAATAAACCCATTATTTTACGTCTGCACATAGTAACAGGAAACACATTATTTTACGTCTACACATAGTAACCGGAAACTTATGGCATACAAGAATGTAAATATATGCCCTACACATTAACATTCTGCTGATAGGTATAATAAAACCTGCAGAGCAGTGTTTGTACAAAAGGAAACGCAGGAGTTGTTGCCATGGCAACATAAACGGACCGTATAAATTGGACAAGTGCTCTGAAATCTCGTTACGAGGATTCAATGAGATAATTAGGAAAAATAAAACAAAGCTTCCAGATACAGGATGGGTTATTTGCTCTTGGAAATGGAACAGTGTTATACCTACCTCTAGTACTAATTGTGTAGTAATTATTGAATATTGTTCAAAGTCACCCTTGTTCAACTTACAAGGGTTCCAACTAGATAGCGCTGCTAATTAGGTTATACCTTATATAACCTCCTTCGATTAGTATTGGGTGATTGACCTGTGTGTGTGTGTGTGTATGTGTGTGTGTGTGTGTGTGTGTGTGTGTGTGTGTGTGTGTGAGTGTGATTGTGTGTGTTTGTGCGTGTGTGTGTGTGTGTGTGTGTGTGTGTGTGTGTGTATGTGTGTGTGTTTGATGTGTATGTATGTGTGTGTGTGTGTGTGTGTGTGTGTGTGTGTGTGTGTGTATGCCGGGGGGATATGTGGGCGTATGGGTGGATAGGTGAATGGGTGTATGTGTGTGAGTGTGTGTATGTATCCCAATGGACTTTTCTCCTTTACCCTTTCAGTGTTAAATCTTACTCTCCTATTAACATACATCAACTAAGCACATCTTCTTTCTGTATTTTACTATGATTTTAACCAACTCCTTGTCGGAAGGAAAGTAATGGTTTAACCATTGAATCTGAACTCTGGTTCGATACCGGTAGCTCAAGGCACAGACCTCTTAGAAGAACCAACTCCTGAATATGTCACAAATACCCATTTGCCTTATATTAGCCCTTTTATGCTTTAATCGAGGTTATAGATCTTTTAGAGATACTTCGGGCCTAAAGATAATTATTTGCAACCTTCTGAAATTGACTCTATGTAAAATAAAAAGCTTAATGAATAATCGCAATTTTTTATTTATTTGTTAACTTAATTTTTATTTATTTTTTTTCAATTATTAGATATTCTGTTTAAAATATAGCCAAAACTCTATTTATAATAATTTAACATTAATCTTTAACTTATTGTTTACAAATAGATAATAATTTAAATTTAAGAGACATTTTTGTTGAATGAACATACCACCAAAAACATGTATGACTCATGAGTGTATGGGTGCATAGGTGTATAGGCATGTGTGTGTGTGTGTGTGTGTGTGTGTGTGTGTGTGTATGAGAGAGAGAGGCAGAGAGAGAGATTGTGTGTGTCGGTGTGTGAGTGTTTATGTGTGAGAGAGAATATGAGTGTGTGTGTCTGTGTGTGTGTGAGTGTGAGTGTGTGTGTGTGTGTGTGTGTGTGTGTGTGTGTGTGTGTGTGTGTGTGTGTGTGTGTGTGTGTGTGTGGGTGTGTGTATGTGTGTGTGTGTGTGTGGCTGGGCGGGTGTATGGTCTATGTGTCTGTGGGTGTGTGTGTCTGTGGGTGGGTGTGTGTGTGTGTGTGTGTGTGTATCTGTTTGTGTCAGTGTGAGTGTGTGTGTCTGTCTGTCTGTGTGTGTGTGGGTGTGTGTGTGTGTGTGTTAGAGGATAGGTGTATCTGTATTTGTAACTGTGGACAGATATGTGTAGGTGTGTGTGTGTGTGTGTCTTTGGGTCTGTCTGTGTGTGTGTCTGTGTGTGTGTGTGTGTGTGTGTGTGTGTGTGTGTGTGTGTGTGTGTGTGTGTGTGTGTGTTGGTGGATAGGTGTATGTGTATGTGTACCTGTGAATGGATAGGTCTGTGTGTATGTGTGTGAGTGTGTGTGTATGAGAGAGAGAGAGGGAGAGAGAGATTGTGTGTGTGTGTGTGTGTGAGTTTGTGTGTGTGTGTGTGTGTGTGTATGTGTGATGGTGGATGGGTGTATGTGTATGTGTACCTTTAGATGGATAGGTGTGTGAGTGTTGTGTGTGTGTCGTGTGTGTCGTGTGTGTGTGTGTGTGTGTGTGTGTGTGTGTGTGTGTGTGTGTGTGTGTGTGTGTGTGTGTGTGTGTGTGTGTGAGTGTGTTTGTGAGAGAGAAAGATTGTGTGTGTCGGTGTGTGAGAGAGAGAGAATATGAATGTCTGTGTGTATGCGTGTGGGTGGATGGTATATGTATAACTTATAAGCAAGTATAGGTCTTGTGGATACTATAATAGGGAAGATAATTTATTTTGCTATGCTTGAGTATAGCGTCTGTCGTGCTGAAGGGAACGATAAGTCATAACGTGTTAGTTATAGAAACATTGCAACACGGCGCAGTTATTTTTATTTGTATATAAAAGTTATAGATCGTCAATGTTTGATAACAAACGCGAAGAAGACATTTATGAAAACAACAGTTACAAAGTCAACTGGGAAAAGGATTCAGCTTCATACATTCACTTGGAAATCAGGTGATACTGTTACCATACCTTTATTGGACGTCCTGTTACTTACAAAGAACTATTATCCAATCTAGACCATTTCTATTACTATGCAATAAATAGCATGAGTGAAGATATGCGGTGACTCAGCATTCAGACTAAATTTTAACATTAACATTGAGAATTGTTTTGCTCCGGAGTTATACAACACACCCCTTACAACAATCCCGATAGATATTTTAAACACTTTTGTGGGGTTAATATGATAATGACTTTGTTAACTTATGTTATATCTTACTAGCTGACCCGGTGAACTCCTATCTCCTAAAAGTAAATGAATGGCGTGTTAACATTAGCTAAACCTAATTTAGCATTTTATTAACATTATAACACGTGAACTTATAGTAGTCTATCGAGAAAATTGGGGCAATTAAAGTTCTTGATTGAATGTTATCTTTTGAAGTGCATTCGGATGTGCAATATTCTTTTATATTGTTTGAAATGTGTTGGAAAAAAATTTTGGATTGTTTAGTGTTGGCCAAAGTTTGGATTGAGTTAAATGATATTTTTTAAGTCAAAATAACATAGAAAATTATATTGTATGCTATTTTGGCACTTCAAAATGACATGTTGGAAAAAACTGTTACGTCGCCAGAAATATTACCAGGAATGTACTTAACAATTCCCTGTAGTTTTATGGCGATCGGATCAGGGGTTTAGGAACGCGTATGCTTATACATACATACGTACAAACAATAATTTTATATATATATAAAGAATACAAAGAAGGGATGAATAGCCGTAATATAACAACTCATAAACTAAAGCAGTAATATTAATATGCATTAAATTAAATTGCTTTTGTTAAAATACGTTACGGAACAGTTGTTCATATAATAATTTAGATGTCAATCTGTGATTTTATTTTATAAATGATTACGTCATTGAACTGAACCGGTCCCTATATATTTTTATTTTTGTACAATGAGATGAATAATTATATATACCGACTCTATTTTTTCGAACATGCTAACATTCATATCCTCATTTTCGAACATTAGAATCTGTGGTGACCTTGAAATGGTTGTGCTTTAATCATATTTCCGATTCAATTCTATATTTTTATTTCACTGATGTAAGCGTTAGTTTTAGGTTGGTATATTACGTTACATATTGTTGCCTTCTTCATTTGTAAATTATTATTGTTCTTTTGAATTCGAAATTCACACACACACACACACATCAAACACACACACACCCACAAACCCACACACACACACACACACACACTCTCTCTCTCTCACACACACACACACACACACACACACACACACACACAGGTCAATCACCCAATACTAATCGAAGGAAGTTATATAAAGTATAACTTAATTAGCAGCGCTATCTAGTTGGAACCCTTGTAAGTTGAACAATGGTGACTTTGAACATTATTCAATAATTACTACACAATTAGTACTAGAGGTAGGTATAACACTGTTCCATTTCCAAGAACAAATAACCCATCCTGTAACTGGAAGCTTTGTTTTATTTTTCCTAATTATCTCATTGAATCCTCGTAACGAGATTTCAGAGCACTTGTCCAATTTATACGGTCCGTTTATGTTGCCATGGCAACAACTCCTGCGTTTCCTTTTGTACAAACACTGCTCTGCAGGTTTTATTATACCTATCAGCAGAATGTTAATGTGTAGGGCATATATTTACATTCTTGTATGCCATAAGTTTCCGGTTACTATGTGTAGACGTAAAATAATGTGTTTCCTGTTACTATGTGCAGACGTAAAATAATGGGTTTATTCTCATACTTTTAATTTAAATTAAATTATTACTACAACCCTAAAGGTTTGGATTGAGTTCCTATAAAACTAACACTTTCTACATCTCCACTTAACCTTGTATGATGAGCTCCTATTATATATGCTGTATTATCATACAGACATATAGCCTGTGATATAAGATATAGAAAAATACGTCTTCTTAAGTGGCATCTCTTTCCTACTCTTAGCCAGAGAAGTACAACATTCCATTTGCATGTCTATAATAAAAAATATCATATAAATTATAATTATTAATGAGCTCCTGGGTTTATGTTTTTTTCTCTATTTAATTATTCATTTTTTACCTGAATATGTTTTGAATTGAAACACAAAACAATTATTCAAATTTCTTATAAAACCCTACTAAAACCTCCAATGTTGTTAAAATATATGCAATCAGAGAAAATGTATATTTTACATTTACTCCTTAAAAGACATAAATTCCTTTGTACATATATAAAAGAGATAATCAAAAGACACTAATCAGGACGTCACTAGAAACTCTGCTTGTTTTTGGGGAGCTACAATAAACACTAGAGATTTAATGGTCTATTTGTAGCTCTTGTGGAAAATTCCATATTATAAATACCAGATCGGTACAACAAATATAGCGATGACTCTTTTTGGATAATATCTACTTTAAAAATTCGACACTACTAATCTGAGTTGACAATTTCCCCTACCCCATCATTACAAATATATAACTTGCCACTGAATTACATCTTCCTTCTATTGTCCAGCGGATGATACATGTTCCAAAGTACTTCCGTCTTAAAAGATTAGGATATATATATATATATAAACTAGTCTCCATTTAACAAACTAAATATTGAACACAATATGACATTACGAATTCTTCCAGTTTATCTATAAAACCCCTTTTTTGTTTCAGTTTCCCATATCTGTTGTTTTTCACATTTCACTCAATTATCTATTTTCATTTGTAGACTGAGCATACCATTAACCCTGTCCGATTCTCATTTTACGATCCACTTTGCGGGTTTCGCGTCTGTGTTTTAACAGCCAATCTTTTCAGTTCAATACGTTTTCTAGCAAAGGATTTCTACCTGTGGGCGTACTTGAAGCGGCACTCCATGTTCTAATTAGAGTTTAATCTCATGCGTAAAAACAGTGCGCCCTCTCGCCCCAGCTAGGGTCAAAGTATATCAGTCCCATATTCGTAACATTGCTTTTATTGTCTTTTATACAAAGGTGATTAAAATATTAAAAAAGAAATCAACACACATTTTCAATTCACGCCCAACTACACAACACATCCATTTGTCTTCCTTAGGTAATGTAATTTTCTTATTAATTACTACAAATGAATTTATAATTTTTAAGATTAAACACAATATGAAATACAGAGAATTTACAAAATAAACAGAGAGCCTCCCACTAAGTTTCTTTTATTATAAAGATTTTTTGTTACATACCCTACAATGTTTCTACGTTTCCCAGGAAAATGTAACTCGTGGAGAACTCTTACTAGATTAGGTTTGGATAGATTACATTAAGGTAGGTTAGGTTGGGCTTGCGACGGGTAATTTCAGGTCAAAGATTACCTTCGCAATTATCAAAAAAAATTTGCAAAATCACATAGAGGGATTGTTTATTTCAAAGGGTTTAAATGGATTTTTAGAAAATAAAAACAGCTTTATTTAGGAAATGAAGCAAATTATAAGTAAATATTGAAGGGTTAGATAGAACAAAGATAAAAAAAAATATTTATTAAGTATAATTAAAAAAATATTTTTCTTACAACTTTTGATTTTAGTGTAAATTTAGAAAGCAGTTTAAATAAACTTGGATAGTAAATGTGTAAGAGAAAGGGTTAACTGGGATAAAGAATTACCATTAACATTACAGTGTTAATTCTTTAGATAGAAAAAAAGAGATAAATTAAAGTCAAATAAAAAGAGTTGTTACAGTTTTAAAGAGCTAATTAAAATAAAAAACATACAAACTGTGCTGTATTTTCATGACTTAAGCATAAAACAAAAACAAATTTGTACTAACTTGCAAACAACAGAGTAGTTTATTATTAAAACACATTTCTTACACTCCTAAAACTAAAGGGTCATTTCGCCATAAAGATGCCTTCAGATTCCTTACACCCTCCTAGAACTAAAAGGGTTATTTCGACATAAAGATGCCTTCAGATTCCTTACATACTGCTAAAACTAAAGGGTCATTTCGCCATAAAGATGCCTTCAGATTTCTTACACACTTCTAAAACAAAAAGGGTCATTTCGCCATAAAGATAGATGCCATCAGATTTCTTACACACTCCTAAAACAAATAGGGTCATTTCGTCATAAAGATGCATTCAGATTTCTTACACACTCCTAAAACAAAAAGGGTCATTTCGCCATAAAGATGCATTCAAATGAACTCCTTTCCCGGGAAATGGAATCCCAAAGAATTAAATCTCAGCAAGTTAGGTGTTTTATTAAAGTCCAGTGACCGGTTCTCTGGCAGTTTTTGGCTAGCCCTTGCAAAGTGTTCTAGTTCTCGCTAGGAACGGCTCGTATCAAAAATGTTGCCTTACGGCGGAGGTGGTCTGCGGCGTTCGGATGCGGCGTTCGGCGGCGGCGTTCGGCCGTGGGACGTTCGGGGGCGACCGGATACTGGTTGGGCGTTGTGCGCGTTCCGTTGCAGGCTGTTTTAAGCTTGGTTAGGTTATAATATTTATATTTCACCTCAATAAGCCTCAATAATGTAAACAAAAAATCGGAATGGTTCTAAACCTTTTCATGATATACGGTATATTTTATATTGTTTAGATATAAATAGAGAATTTTATTTTATGATAATATTTAAATTAGAATAGATGTATGTAAATAAGCGAGGTATCTAGATATCTGATATTACCCCTAGATATCTAGATATCTAACCCCTTTATATTATCCCCTTTAAATTTACATTTTGTATTAAACACACAAAAATATTGTCTTATAGGAACGCTTGTGGGAAACTATTTATCAGCCTGTATCTGAGAAATTGAAGCAATGGAACATTAGGAGATAATGTTTGAACAATATTTTATTTCTAATTTTTATCTCACTGAAAATGATAAATATTCGTAGAAACGTATTTCAATAATTACAAGTTTTTATGAGATAATCTAGTGCAATTCTTCAACAATGCTATGTTACGTGACTAGTTAGTCAGCAAAATGGGCTTTAATCCCTTACTGGACTAAACTCATCTGATGATGGTATTATTTGGAAATGTGATACACGTTACATCAAGAGAACGGAAAACTAAACAGTCATTCGCTACAACAATCCTAATTAATTTATTTAGGTGAAGACTATTACTAACGTCAAACAGATGATGAAGAGGGTGGTAGGTTTAAGGTAGACTCTCGAAACCCGTATTTTCCAGAAGACTTAGTAACGCGTAGCTCCTGTTTGGAGAAGGGGTAGATTGCAGCATTGCACTTTAATTACCTGTAGTCTTTCCTCAGACATTAAAAATGAAATACCACCCTACCTGAAGAGAACTTGACCATCCATCTCCATAAATAATTTACAAAATACGGGAATTCTTACCATGATGAGCTTCTTCCTCGACGATAATTTATAGGTCTCATAGTTGATAAGTTTTTAAGGTTAGAATAAATATTTTAAAAACATATATTTAATGAATTGTTATTGCTTACACTCAAGAATTATGATTAGTTAGACTAATTTCCCTTATAATGAAGGCATTAAGTTATAATTTAACATTGTTTATTAACCTTTCGAACTAGTTTATTCTTTTCATTTCACAGTTTGCGTTTAGTTACCAGTAGACTTAACAAAATCATCCTTGAAACTTCATAATGTACAAGACACATAAAGCCTGAAATTACGTTTAAATGCTGTACTTACATTTATAATTTCAATGGATATCTTTAAAAGTCTTGTACTTTACGTGTACTCTGGTTTAAATCATTTCATATAATAAGTAAAGGTAATTAGAGGTTTAATTTAGTTTGAAGTAGACGTAAATGCATTAAAACCAAGCATAATGGTGTTTTAGTTTAAAAACAAAGAAAGTGCTACTGCGTCAAGTTTTATGGAATCTGACTTGTTCTAATAATACAGTGTTATTTCTATTACTCAATATTCGCTTGAAGACATACATTTCTGAGTTTTTTAATTTGTTTAATATTTTACTTTAACATGTTTAATTGATAAATATCACTTTATAGTAGTTAAATAACTTTATTGTTCCTAAAATATGTGATATTAAAATAGAAGTGATGTTAACGGTGGGATAGACTTGTACTCTCCATGCATGGTACGCTTCGTAAAATAATAAAAGTGGAGTTTCCAATATGGAAAGAGAGCAAACACACATTTGTTATGAAATGCAAGCTTTATAGCAACATATGAATAACAATTGCAGGAGTGTTTGCATATTTTATAGTGCTATGACACGTGTGTCTGACACAGTATCGAAAACAAAGGATGGTGATTGTTTCTTGCAATATAACTTATTAAAATAGATTCAAATGTTACAAATCCAGTTTTTAATTATCGAATATCCAAACGTCATAGTTCTTGCCAAAAATATAATAGCTGTTGATACAGAAAGTCATAGTAAAGTAAACGTAGGCTAAATATGTCTACGCGACGTATTTATTACGTACAAAATGAATATTTCGTCAACTCATAATAATATCTACGTCTACATCCTTATTCTATTCTTCTTGAAATGAAAGAAAGAAACTAATTGGAAAATTAGATAAATGCTTACTTTCCAGCGACGAGTTACAATTTTATCAAACTTAGTACAATTCTGAAAGATAGTTACAGATTGAAAACCAATTAATTTAATTAGCTATTAGTACATAATACACATTTGTTGTGAAATAAAGTTTTTCGAGGTTATTGAAACTCCGGAAATTTTAACTGCATGCGAAACAGATATGTATGCGATTATTCAATTGCACACACAAAAATTGTGGTGTAATTAAAAGCCAGGACAGTACTACCGGAATAGTGATTAGCTTCAATAGGAAACTCTGCGCAAGACAACTCCATTAAGAGGAAAGCTTCGCTCGTACTCTAGCTTGTTACGCAAGTAGGACAACTAGTTAACCAAGTTTATTGGCAATCTGTGATAATAGACAATTATACGTCTCTCTACATTTAGACGTCTGGCTATCACGAACTAGACAAACTTATATTATTGAAAAGAGATTAATGTATGTTAATATAGATACAAAGAATAATGAAATAGATACCTTAAAATATTCTTTCCCACCCTTTTACGAGAAAATACCTAAAAAATGTTCCTCTTTAGGTTTTGTCTATTTACTTTTTCTATTTAAACTATAAAAATAAACAACTATGGTGCAGAAAATAAAATTATTTATACTACTACGCATCCTATTTACAATAAATCTCACAAATTGTAGCCTGGAATTGTGTACAAAAAAAGTGTCTCATAATTCAAATAAAAATACATTAAAAATAAACAATTTGGCTTAAGTGAATTGTTCAGTGCTTATATTTTCAAAGGGGTTGAATATGATGAGACATTATAGCTAGGTGTCTAGAAATATTCTATATCGATTAGTTTGTTGTGTCGAAGTTTATGTTCATGTATGTTTTATGTTGTACATCCACTTTTTATGGCATGCAAGTATCATAAACCTTATGATTTATATGTGTACTTTATTCCAGTGTTCAGGAGTGACGCTGTTTATAGATAGATGCGTAATTAGAGATACCATATACAGTTCCTCTAATTTACTTTTCTATGTTTGTTTTATACATCTGTTTGCTTTTTATATCTTATGTTCCTTTTAATACCTAGACTGTTCGTTTTCCTTCACCTTCTGAGAGATAAAACTCTAACATGGTTATACTAGTTTATAGAAATCATTTAAATAAAATATCAGGAAGAGTATTTTCTACAATTTTCACCTTTCTTTTCTCCTTGTCAAAATCACTGAATAAGCTTCGAAAAAAACCGTACTTTGTATATGTTAGATTAGATTTTTGCGAAAAGTTAGAATTGCGGTTTTATACACTTAAAAATGAACGGATGTACTCCGAATATTATCTATTTAATCTCTGTCTGTCTCTCTTTATATATATACATTGGTACACATGTTTATTTATTGATTAGTTTGAGTGTGAGTTATTTGAATAGCTAATTCCAATTAACATATCCGTTGATGCTTCAACCATTTATGAAAACGTACCCTAGCTAAAACCTTTCGCCGTAAAGAAAGCCGTTGTAAAGGTAAGTCTCTTCTACCTTTACAGTCCGATGTCTAAATATTTAAAACAGCAACCACAAAATTTATAAAACTTAAAATATCAAACTCATAGTTTTATGATTAACGATAATGGTTTCCCACAATTGCTAATGAGTCGACATCGTATTGCAATCCGGTCGCCTGCAATCCTTGCCTCTGATAGCAACAACTAGCAGAATGATGCATTAGAAACATAAGTTTTAGGAAATGGAAGGCTCTTGAGAGCGACTACAGATAAACTGTAAAAGGCTAAAATTCTCTTGCAAATTAAACAGCGTAGTTATGCAATCGTTGTTTCGGGCTAATGGTTAATGCCCTGATTAAATACTACATACAAGGAGGCGTGTTCACTTTATTATTAGAAATATATGAATTACATTAGAGTTTAATTATTATTAGAATATATATTCAACCTATAACTTTCACAACGCTTACAATTAATATCTTTTATTAAAAAATATAGTTTTATTTATTAGTAAATCTTTATACTAAATTTTTATATTGGACCACATTTATAATTTATAAATTTAAAAAAAGATTATTTAAAGTTTAACATTACTAGTTTTTTTAACAAAATTGAAGACAAGTATAATATATTCATTATTCTATATTGCTAACAATTTATATTGCAAGTAACTAAAATATATCACGAAAAGTATCCAATCGTACGATATTTCGTAATATAGCCTACACCAAACTGAAATGAAAGAACAAATTTAAATAATCTCCAAGTGAACATCAACACATTGGTATGGCCATTCTAATGCAACGTTTGTGTTTCGAACATTTTCGGGGCAATTCGTTTACCGCTGGAAATCGGACGCAAAATGCCTAACCGTGAAGTACCACTTACTTTTAATTTTACTTTCGTCACTTCAAAAGTAATTTGCTTCGGCACAGTGGTTCTACGCATTGATAAGTAATACAGTATGATTAATAAAATAAATGACTGATTTAATCTAAAAATAGTTTAACAATTCTGTATTAGTTTAGTAATGATGAATAAATATAGTAGCTCGATTAGTAGAATAATATATAAAGAGAAATGTTAACAGTAAAAAATTTAAATTTAACAAAGTGAGAAACGATATTACAAATATGCAAACCGAAAAGGCAAAACTAAATAAAAAATTTAAAATATAAGAAATACATTAATATTTATTGATAAATGTATCCGCTTCCAGCTTACCAGAGAGATGCTAATAAGAGACACTAAAGATGACAACCTCAGGTGTGTGACCTAAATAACGCACTGTTGACTGAACGTAATTAAATGAAATAAAACAAAACTGCTTTATTTGGAAAATATATTTTCTTCTAGCAATAAATAAATATTTATTTGTTATTGTTCGTGGAAGCTTTGAAGTCGAGTACAGAGAATGCACCAATAATTTGTTCCAAATGGCAACAATTTGTCTACCTAACAAACGGTGAATGTGTTGAGAAATGCAAATATATTTACTCGCCTTTATAAGAATCCCATTGGGACACATTTCATTGAATGTAGTGAAGCCTCCTGTTGTTAGAAAGATTTCGACTTAAGGGCGGGCTTCCATTGAGATTTCTTTTCAAACTCTTTTTCCCTCGTCCGAATCAAATTAAAAATCCTTTCCTTAACGGATGATTCTATTTATACAAATGCGTTGAAATAGTACCCTACCAGGGAACATCTGTAGGAATGTAAGCTTTGGGTTTTTTGAATTGTTTCAACTATTTTTTTGTTTTATGACTAAAGAGTTGGATAACATAAAAAACGAAAATCTTATGATATTTAAATTACGTAGCAAGAATAACAAGACTATGTAAAAAAACATGTGTAGCAAATAGGCGTAATAGAATATATCTACGTTGTCAACAACAATTTGCAGGTTTTAATTTTCAAGGTAAAATAAAAATAAAAGATAGTTCAATGTATTAAATCCTGCATAAATTAATTAGTATTCTCCCAAATTAAATTGTAGCCCGTATTTCCCGATGGAGAGTAAAACTAAGTAATACCGTGACAGCCCCTATATCATACAATAGGGATGGTTGTAACCAACACTACTCACTTTAATTCTCAGGCGATAATAATGACACTGGCTACTGTCGTTAGTTTTAAAAGTAATTTTTTAAACGTTTTAAAGTAACAAAAGAGTCACAAATTATTTTAAAAATACAAATATATTATTGCTTCCCAATAAATAGCTTTTATTCTTTTTAACCGTTAATGATCCTCTAAATTATGATACAGAACAATGTTGGAACTCTTCGGAAGGGTTACGTCACAGAAGTGTATCATTTCAAGGTCATCTTGTTGTACTGAGCCATCACTGAATATTTCTTCATTTAGAAATATGAGCCATTTCTGAATATTTAGAGTAACTAAATAAATTGTACATATTAGCTCTTAATAATGTAGTAGCGACACTGTTCATGACTAATCTTGTGTGTCTGTTTTTGTATTTAAGTGTACATTGTTTTGTTGTGTGAAATAATTAAACAGTAATGAGATGAACTTGTGTTTACGAAAGAACACGTACTTAATCGTATTAGAGAGAGCAGAATAGTTGCAGAAACACATATGAAAACAGAAAGTAACGAAGAGTAGGCTGCACTGGTAGATTCACTGGTGTAATGCTCAAGTAATCTAAAAAGCACAAAGTATCCAGCAACTTGGAAACAAACAAAGGAGAATAAGATCCAGGCTTATCGTTAGCTCCTTGATATCACATCCTTGTTCTCACTAACAAAGACCGACTTATCTCCTGAGAGGGAATACAAGGTTTATGCCACAAATTACCTAGCCTGTTACGTCTTTGTCAGCTTGTCAGAGCCTAATTGACAGGTGTCAGGAGACATCAGATATTCAGGAGAGCATTCCCTGTATCGTATTACTAGACACATATATTTTTAAAAAAATTCGCTCTGAATAAAAGAATATTTCATCAGTCGCTCACTGTACCAGGTGTCTACAGAGGATCCGTAGGATTAAGTAACCATTGTAAATACTTTTTAAAATTATATACCTGATTTTATTCCAATGAACTACAACCCAGAAAGTATTTACACAAATGAAATTATTATTGAGAAAGTCTCAATCTTACTCTGTTCACGTACTTGCCTCATTCCTGTCACAAACTCTTTAAATTATTGTCATATACTAGTCAAATTGTTGCCACATACATGTTACATTGCTGTGTCATTGTTGTCACATACCTGTTACAACTTTATCACATACGTGGCAGTGTTAGAATACAGTAACATACTTGTCACATTTTTGTAAAATACCGTACAATGGGGTACACTTTGGGGCACTTTTTAAAGTTTTAGGCTGGTTCCATATTAAAGATAATATGCTGAAAATATTATTTTTATGTTGGGTCAGTCTTCCTCTTACAAAATATTGCAAAACAATAACTCTAGGAACCAGAATATGTTACTAAAAAGTTTTTTAAAATTTTTACTAAAACATATTTGTCACATACTTGTTACTTTATGGCTACAAACGTGTCATTTGTTACATTATTGTCACATACTTGTCACATAGGTGTAATACGTTTAATTACTGTCACATTCTTGTCACACACGTGTTACGTTATTGTTACATAATTATATATATGTGTAACATACTAGTTACAATATTGTTACATACGTGCTACATTCTTGTCACATACTTGTTTCATTAATGTTCCACACTTCACATACACAACAAATTCTTGTCAAACACTTGTTACAAAACTTTCACATACTATTTGACACTATTGTCACATACTTGTTACTCACTGTTTATTAGGCTCAGTGTGAAGTAGACCCATTCTTAGGTAACTCCTTGATCTGAATTGGAGGATCAACTAAATAAACTAATAAAAATAATTATTAGCCAAGTAGATTTATTTATACAACGCCATTAAACTCTCAGTGTCTTCAGAAACCTAAATGATAAAGGTATTTCTGTTGATATGACGTATAAGTAATTAAATTAATTAATACAATACGTTATGCCATCCTACCACTCATATGTCGTACGTCAGCCGTCCTACCATAGGTTATTTCATTCTCTCGATTTCCATTTTGGCTAAGGTATACGGGTAGATAAATTGGATATTGTTTTGAAAACAAATGTTTAGGTCAGTTAATGTCCCGTTTATTTTGACTATAGTTCCGTGAATCTTCTTACCTAATCTAAAAAGCTTTTGGCAATTTGATTCAGTGCCAAACTGCTGGATTTTTAACATGTTTGTAACTAATCTAAAAGCTTTTGACGTGCAATCTTCTATTTATTCTCACCTGGTATAAAGAATTTTGTAACTAATTATTTCTTTATGTCACGTGTCCTTAAATTATTACGTATTACGAATAGTCAAATTCCAAAACTCTTAATAATTATCTGTTTTTCCCCAGCTGGCTTCTGGGGTTTTGTTTGTAATTACATCGTCAAACCTTCTCTTCTTATAAAACACACTGGTTCTATAATTTAAAAAATAATAAAAATTAACAATAAACTTATTGCTTTTATCGTGGTAACAAACTTAATAATAAAAGTAATTGCCAAAAACAAAACATACACCATTTCGAATATTTTCAGGTGACTGCCTAACATTCCCGAACACGTGTTTAATTACGACAGCCAATTACCGTCACGTTTCCACGAGATACCCGTCGTTATTTCAATTGCAGCTACTAATAATGTGAATTAGTGACAGCAATTAATTTCCACCCTATTTAAACGATCCGGAGACTTTAACTACTTGCAAACAGAAATAAACGCAATTATTTCATTAAAATACGTGCATTGCAATGAGTGGTGTAGTTAAAACCAGGAGCGACACCAGCTGAATACTGATTAGTTTAATACAGAATATTTCAATATCAATGAGCTTTTCTTATACAAACGTATGTGATTCTCCTAAAGGATCTATTAGGTAGCTTTTTGCTAGTATTTGAACGCTTCCATTGCCTATGAACAACTAGCTGTACATATCTAGGCGAATGGAATGAAAATTCTTTTGTAACACTGTCCTATTCCCTACAAGACGCCTACGTTTACCAATACTTACATGGCGTTGTTAAAAAAGTTCTGATTCTTGAGAAACACGTAAAAAACTATTAATAAGCATTTTGCGAACATCAGCCTACTTCTTTTGCTTCTGTAGCTAATTGCACATAGATTAAAACCAACATACAATTATGAATTTCATTACAACGTTTTTTTTTTTTAAATACTTTATGGATATTTTAATTTGTTCTTTTCATGGCCTCACCATCAGTGAAACCACTTCATAAAGGAGATATTTCCTGATGTATTATTATTATTATTATTACTAAAACTCGGTGGGACCTTATCGGTGTAGAGCACTTAGCTGCAGCCTTTGTACTCTCTTCCCATCCCTACCACAGGACTAGCTTAGTGGATACCTACCTCTTTGCAGAAATTAAGTACCCACCTGATGTTGAATCTTCTGATATCCTCTGGTGTACATACCTGCCAGCCAAACCACTTTCTCCTTGCAGCTCCCAAAGCAGGACACTCACAGAGTACGTGGATTGGGCTTTCCTCTTGGTCTTCGTCGCCTCTCTGGCACACAGGGGACCTAGATTTTCCAATTTTGTATTGGAACCCCCTCAGATTCCCAGCTCTACAGTAGCTCTGAGTTGACGTCTACTTAAAGAGAGTAGTTCTTTACCCCACAAATCTCCTGAGTAACCCCACAGTACCTTGGATTTGTTACACCCCAAGGTTACATTCCATTCTTCCCTGCACAACCTGTCTATATGTGCCGTAATCCTCTTGCACCCATCCTGAGGCGGCATGCCCACTGCCCTCAGCAACGGTCCTACAGTTATACACCCTTGTTTTGCTAAGGTGTCAGCTCTCTCATTCCCTATCCAGCCAGGATGTCATGGAATCCAGGTTAGGTTGAGTGAATTATACTTACTCAGCTCTGCTAGAGAAGCTATAGTCTCAGCCACCAGCCTAGAGCTGGTACTAGCCTTACCTAAAGCCTTCAGAGCTGCCTGACTGTCCGAGCAATGATCTTGCCCCTCCTGCCAGACCCTATTATTTCCTCAGCACATAGTTTGATCGCGAGCACCTCCTCCTGGAAGACAGAGTTGTAGTCCTCCAGGCGATGACAAAATCTGTCTTGGTGTCTCGGTCCACTAAATCCTGCTCCCACTCCTTCCTTCATCTTGGACTCATCGGTGAACCAGATTTCACCATGTCTGGGTCTATACTCCGCCCATGCCTCTCTTGCAGGAATATAGATTTCCTGATGTAAATAACGCTTTATTTATAGCAGTTATGTACTTAGTGTGCTCAGAGTTCTCAACGAGAGAATAGGCCTCTATAACGTATTTAAGTCTATATAATATATTACTAGTAAATACATAAAATTGTTTATTACATGTCTTAATGACGTTATGCAATCGCCAAATTAACACAAAGAACAGTCAATACAAAACGTTTTAAACGGGTAGTTACTTACTAGAACTAACTTATTATAAAGAACACATGACTTGATGACTTGAAATTGTTGCGTAGTACAACTTGAAGAATTTTGATAAAAACTCTCTCAATTTATTTGAAAAACACACTACTTACTAATACCTCTCACAAGATGGGTCTCGCCTATGTTTATATTTCAGAGTAACTACAAGATTGTTTCTCAAGTGTGTTATGTTAATGTGAATCTGCGGTCATTTGCTGTAATGTGCGGTTCAGGAAATAGTTTTTTGTTTCAATATATTTTTTGATTGAAAGAGAGTTAGGGCGCTTAGTATATGTTGTAGTTGTTTTTTTTTTGCGTGAATGCCAACACTAGTGAGTTCAAATGACAGCATTCGGGGCATGTGCTCCATCCCCTGGCCGTCAAAATTTACAATAGATACAATTACCTTATTTAAAGAGAAGTGGATGTTTAAAAGTTCATATCGACTTGTAAAATGGAAGAATAGAGTGTTGTAATTTGAACTTTAGAGTGTTTAATTACATCACATTATTGCTGTGATAGTCTTCCGTTAATTCTCTCCACGTGTAGAGAAGCCGGATGTTTCCGTATGGCGCAAATTCCCCCCGTATGTTTCCTTCTTAACTGATGTGTCACCTAGAATGGAGTTTTGTATCTACACTTGGTAGAAATTCTGTTTTTATATTTTAGATGTGGTCAATTAATTGGGTTTGTTGACGAAGAGTATAACATCACAGTAGGAATTATAGTTGGGGTATGTATCAAGTTTGTCTTGTATATATTTGGTGATATTTGAATTAGGTTGTGCGATTTTATATCTTTTATGTGTGGTTTGTATATTGTGGTGATATATTTTCCAGTTAGCTCTTTGTAAAAACTTAAACAATCATTTTAATGAGTTCGTATACTTTTGCTGTGTTACTTATTTTGAAGGCGAATAATATCTCTGCTTTTGGAAGGATGAATCTATTTTTGTGACGTTGTCTGATGTTTCCAGCTTCAACACAAGTCAGGTAAGTGAGCATTACTGCGTATGAATAGATTACGTGAAAGCGATTACGGTAAATCGATTAATTGCATATACTTGCTTTTGTATGTGAGGCTGCATTAACGTTTTCGATCTACACAACATACCAAAAGTCGACGTCCATTGTCTGTTGAACTACAATTCCCCTCTTTCTCTTTTTTAACATTACATAATCTCCATCTTTAGGGCTATAATAATTAGAAAATGAATTATTCCTCCAAAAAAAATATTGTTTCGTATTTTGCCTAAATAAAACAGATTCGATTAAAAAGGGATGCTTTTCATTAATCCAGACGAGTTAAGTAAGTTAAGTAGAAAATCCGATTTTAGGAACAAGAACAATCCGAGCTAACGTTTAAATACTTTAAAATTCACGGTTCATCGGGGTGCATATTTATACTCTCTCCCCTCTCTTCTTTCCCTGTGTCCTTCTTTTCCGTTCTCTTCCTCTCTTTTTCCTTCCCACTCTTCCCTCTCTTTTACTCTCTCAATCAAAAAATTCAATGAAAGTTATTAATAGCCTAATCTATTTTTTTCTGATTTAGAGAATTAATATTAATGGTCTTTAATTCTTAAAGCTATTAAAAGAAAGATAAATAAAAAAAAATCTAATCCAGGATAAAATAACTATCAAGTTTTACAATGGCAATTCAAAGCTCGAAATCCTTCAAGGCAAATTTGATTCTGAGTCAGTAAAGCTTCAAGTGTAACAAAGGTTAGGTTACTTTATGAAGTTGCTTATACTACTCACCTGTTATATTGCTCTAAAGAGGTGACGCCTTGAACATGTTCTCAAAACGGACGCAATGCCAAATATTTCATTTTTATTGCGGGTGTATTTTATACTGTTTTTATTTACGTTCTTATAAAGAGCATCAAAGAGAAAATACTGCCCGAATAAAAGTACGCGGGTCATTTTATGTAATGGAGCCTAGATCCAAGTATCCCAAATACCAGTGTTGAAGTTACTTAACACTGCGGTTCTTTTCATTGCGCTGTTTAAAGTTCTGTAGAAGAAGCAGGCAGTATGATTAACATATACCGCTCCTAACCCCTCCCAGTAAGGAGAACATAGCTTTAAAGGTAAATGGAAAGCGAGATTTTCTTTTATTTATATAATAAATAAATTAGATCAGTTTTGAAAAAATTAAAACATTTATTTATTAGATTTGTAATAAATATTATTAGGTTGTGTGCAGTGAAAATGAATGACTTCCTACAAACTGAATTGTATAAACATTATTGTGTGTGTGTGTGTGTGTGTGTGTGTGTGTGAGTCTATGTGTATTACCGACTTTATTACTCTAATGTACCCGTTTAGTTAGCTTATGCTTGGTCACTTTTAAAAGACAATTTTTGTATGATGTTTTATCAGATTTGTGCTACGATTCCGCGTAAGGGAACATATTCTCTTGTAGTGAATCCATAACCACTAGTACACTAAAAAGTCATATATTCTTTAAACGCTAGTATAAAGAAAGAATCTGATTTACGCAACTACCAGTATGCGTATCTAACAGCTCTCAAGAAAACAGTTAATCCTCAAAAATGTATTCTGTCTATCGAAATAAGAAACTTATTTGAACTTAATGTAAATATTACTCTCTACGTATCTGTCTTTGGATTGTTATATTCTAAAGCCGCATTATACTGTGATTAATTATAATGGTAAAATATTTATACAACTTGTAATGAAATGAGTCTTACTAGCCTTAAATATGTTCCTCTAGATGAAATGAGGATATTTTTTAGTGATAATTAGGTGTTTTTGTAGAGACTCGTCGGTGTATAAGCTAATATATCTATGCAAAGATTTTACACTTATATTGACGGTATTTATTGTTATAACATTTATAACGTTAACTTAAGACTCAATACCAAATGCTAAGTTTTAAAGACTTCATTTTATGGGCCACTGTGTTATTTTTCATTTGAATTCTTCTAAAAAAGAGTTTTCAAAAACACGAAAAATTTAGTCTCACGTATTACTTTCTCTAAAGATCCTGTTTCCTTATTTCCTTTGTTCCAAAAGAAATGGAATCATTAGCAGTACATTAAGGCTCTTAATTCCGTCTGTAAAAGTCTTATTTATTTCTAAAGGAGGAAGCATTATATCGGTAAGTTTATGGTTCTTCATTAATTTCTTTTTCATAAGATACTTCATTTTAAAGCTTTCATAACAGGCAATTAGGTCGTATTTAAATGGTGGCCAGTGGAAAGAAAAAGAGAAGAATATAAAACTTGTATTTCTAAATTATCCGTAGATGTTGTTCATAAAGGTTTTGCATTATAAACGTAAGCAGAGACTGTTATAAATATCACTTTAAAAGTTAGTTGATAATTAAATGGAGCAACTGTGAGGTAAATTTCTACTATAAATAAATAAAACATTTTTACCACACTCGTTTGTAAATCAATCATCTGCAGAGGAAACTATTACAAGAATAACAAAAGGTGTTCATAGTTGTTTCTTATTCATAGGAAGATCAATAACAGGGTTAAGAAAATACACAAACACAGACAAAGACACAAAAAATACAAACACACACAATAGTATGCACACAAACTCACAAACACGCTGACATCGCACGCACACGCACACACCAACACACACACACACACACACACTCACAGGCCAACTCACACCGACTTACACACAAACAGTGACAGACACACACTCTCTTATACACGCTTACACACACACACACACACACACACACACACATATATATATTTATTTATATATATATATAATCAACAGTACCAACAATATATTCCTGATGATGTTTGTACTGTTAGCCAACGAAAAGCTTTGAATTGTAAATTCAATTATAATTCTTTTATTTGTATTTTGACGTAGTTCTTTATATATATATATATATATATATATATATATATAGAGAGAGAGAGAGAGAGAGAGAGAGAGAGAGAGAGAAAGAGATCAATTAATATAATAATAAATCATTAACATAAATAAATCAGTAACAGTTATTAGTTAGTTCAAAATAAATAGATTTCACCTAATACATATGAACCTACTTTCAGATATCGCACAGCAGTTTCTATGCACGTGGTAATTCCATGTACGCAATAAGGTGGGTTTCTTTTCAATATGCAAAACGTGGTCGCGGTTCCTTGAATTAAACACCGTAGGGTAACATCAATTTTTTTGTTTAATTTTCAGGATTGAAGCGCATTTATATCGCCCTTGGGAGAGATAATGCATTAAATAGCCACATATCTTTCTCCTGTAATGTGTTTGTTGAAATTAACCAAAAAAATGTCCGCAATTAACTTTGTCGAGTCCGTTGACTTTAATGAAAGCAGCAGATTTTTTCACTTGAATAAATTACACACCCCTGACATCTTCCCCTTCAGGGCAATTTGCAAAGTAGTGTTTGGTAACGCTTATTTTTAGTTTTTGTGCCTGTAGCCAATAAAAAAAGGCAGATATTTTTCAAAAAATTTCGGAGTACTTCGATACATCACAATAGTGAAAATACAAGTATGTATAAGAAAATGTATATATTACTGAATGCCACTAAATATTTATACATATTTCACATATTCTCAATGGAAAATGAGAAATTATGATTTCATTAAATAACAAGTGATTTCACAACGGTATCCTTGGCCTAAATGTAATTCTAAACCTCAATGACTGAAATGGTCATTACAAAGGCTGTGCTAAAGTCAAAGTGTATTATATAATCTAAAAACCAATTCAAACCCCATCTTTACACCACTATAGGTAGTGCTATAAAAAAGGGTTTTTGATGAACCTATAAGGACCTATTTCTTGTTAGTTTATTTTTAAAAATATTTTCTAATAAGGACAGTGATAGGGGATGTGGTTGGTGTGATATAGTTATGTTTAAACTGAATAATAAAGTAACATTGCTTCAATAGTTTAGCATTTTATCCCTTCTTCGAGACCATCCTGACTACAAGGCTCCTGTTATATCTGGGAGGAGTCCTTAGCGACCAATAATGCTTGCTAATTGAAGAACAAGCTTTTACTGACTGGTTCCCTCAATCCGCTTTATTTTCTCTCTTGCGGCGTCTTTGCACTTTATTTTATATATGTACAATTTTGTTATAATGTTCACCACAAACGTACATTTATTGGGATTTTCTTTAATTTTAATTATATGAACAAATTTAAATAATATCATTCTAAGAAAAATATTTAGAAAACAAAATTAGGATCAGATAAATGACAGCTATTCATTTAATTTTAAATAAAAAACACAACATGGACTACTTCTGCACCGTAATTATGCATCCGGAAACCTACCTATTAAAAATACCACCTTATTTCATTTTCACATGTGCGCGAGAACACTTGTGAGAGAATATGTAATTTTGAGTTTGGTTGTGATAATTTGTTTAATAAAATAAAATTGTTTCCAAAAATGAATGAAAACATTTTTATCAATCTGTAACTCTAAAATTCATTTCGTAAGAAGTCTAAATATTGGGGAGTGACAGGTCAAACATCTGAAGGCGGCAGAATAAACATTCGGAGGTTGAAGGTTAAGGATTTGGATGTGGCAGGTGAAATATCTGGAGACGGCAGGTGAAACATTTGGAGGCGGCAGGTTATTCATTCGGAGGCGGCAGGTTAAACGTTCGGAGGTGGTAGGTTAAGCATTCGGAAGTGGCAGGTTCAACATTTTGAGACGGTCGGTTAAGCATTCAGAAGTGACAAGTGAAACATTTGGAGGCGGCAGGTGAAACATTTGGAGATGGAAGGTTAAACATTTGAAGGCGGCAGGTTAAACATTCGGAGGTGACACGTGAAACGTTGAGGCGGCATCTGAAACTTGTGTAGGTGGGAGATTAAACATTTAGAGGCGGCAGTTTAAGGATTCGAATGCGGCAGGTTAATCATTACGCGCGAAATATTCCGTAAAACATCCCGCATCCAATTACAAATGTAAGAAAAGACACTTTTTATTGCCACAATATAGCTATGAAGTCCTTCTCGAATATAGAAAAATATTTTTAATATTATTTTAGCTATATAATTTTAGCTATATAATTTTTAGCTATAATATTATTATATAGCTTTAGGAATGGGATTATAGTAATCCTTTCGCTATTTTCAGAGCAATTGAGTAATTGTTAAATATTGTTAATATAAATACATTTATATTTGAGTTATAAAACACTCAAGGTAAAGCCGTTTCTAAAGATGACATACGCCTATTTATATGAATATGCTCGTTTATTACGTCATCATTTATCAATAAATACACTATTTTGATGTCAAAAAGCAAGATAATCTAGTCTTAAAAGTTTTTTCGCTCTAATATCTTACACCAAGTCTGTGCCAAGTACTTTATTATAGTAGAATCTCTATAAGGTTATTATTTAGACTTATGCGCGTTGGAAGATTCACTAATGCCCATGCGCAGATAGACGACACCCTCATTTCAGTTGTTCACAAAGCTCTGTGCTGACGGACGCTATGTTCGCTCTGAAAAATAACCTATACTATTATATACTGAAATGTAATTGTTAGTTAATAGTTTTATTTTGATTTCATTATTTTCATTAAGTATCGTAGACTTGTAGTTTCTACTTGTCTTTAGACCGTCCGAGGTGTGTTTGTCATCTACCAGCCAAATTTAAGCAGCCAGTCTAGTATCGCTTTCTTGTGAAAACATGTGTTAAATTCCCCACTTCAAACTGAATCCCCTCCCATCCATCTGCACGAAATTGTTTCCAGTGATTCTACTGTACGCTCACATGGGTCTCTGGGGTTAGTTTCTTCACTTTTGGAATTCTGAGACATTATACTGATTGCATACCGAACAAATTGTTTCCCTTTGTTCATTTTAGTGAAAACGCAAGAATAATCAAATATTCAAAATAATTTTGTTGTTTTCTAACTGTGCCTTTGTGTTTCGGAAACTCAGTTTGTGGTTGACGGTACCAAGTTCGGCGTAATCACTTTATATATATCATCTGTTATTCAACGGTCTTTGAGATAAGTGAACAAAGGCACAGATTTAAATACTGTTTGAAATTATTGTTTCTTAAGGCAAGACTAAATGTCTTTTCACGGGAAATAATCTTCATTTTTGCCGTCGTGCAAACAAAACGTGTTTTCATATTTTATTTTAAATTAAGCGATAAGATATCATTGTATACAACAGCTGATTTTATGTTCTAGGTTATGTTGTAGACAAGAGTTTTTTAATATGTATGTTATGTTCGTTTATTGTACACTAGTATTTGATTAATGAGTTTATTATTTTTTCCAATGTTTTGAAATAGAATTTGTTATCATGCACAGTTTTGGAAAACAATAAAAGGGATTTCTATGACCAGTGCTGTAGTTGGATGTAAAGTATACTGGAAGGTTCAGCGAAAATAGTATAGGGGGACCTGGGGAAACTGATGATGCACAAATTAGACTGTAGGAGATTTAACATGCTTTTATACTAGATTCATTTGCTTTATGACATCACAAAACATTCATCATACAAATCTTGATCTAATATATTTGTATATTCAAATAAACAGACAGTTTCTACCTTCATATAACATGTCTGAGGATGTATACAGGAAGACTTATAACTTCATTGTCAAAGAAATATATGTATTTGGTTTATATATATATATATATATATATATATATATATATATATATATATATATATATATAAACCAAATACACATATGTGATTCTTCTTTTAACAGTTAAAAGTGGTATACATTACGATTGGTAAACGTCACGCCAGAAGAATTGCCTATCGCAGCTCTTAGGCCCTTTATAGCTGGGCGTCTTTATACTTATAACTGAAGTTTGTGTTATATTTTATATTATATTTCGGTTATATTCGAAAGATTTACATAACATTTAAATAGAAGTTGTTATTTTTCTACAATTTGTTTAGGTGTTTTATTTCATAATTATCTTTTGACACGCATTGTGTGAAATATCAATTTCTCATTGTTTTCCTTTCATGATGCCTGCAACTGTTTTTCTTCTCAAACCTCGAGAGATTTGAAAATTTTAGAATTCGTTTTATTTATAACAGGGACGTAAAATACCAAAATAATGTATCCGTATATAATGTAAGGAACATTGTCTAAAATGGCAGAAGAAGAGACGGGTTTCAGTTTTCACAAGAAATGTATTAGCTTAGTTAGGTTAAGTAAACGTTTTAGAAGCACTAAATTATCATCGATGTCAAATAAATTAATTTGTTTTAAAATATTTTAGAGATTTTTTGGTAATGAGCGTTATGATAAAGTTACGATATTGGAAATAAAATAGTATTGGTGATGGAGAAATCCTTTGAGTATTGCCACAGTAGATAAGGTGTTTGTTAATTTATTTAAAACTATTTGCATATAGGAGACAACTAAGATCAGATAATACAGAAAACTCTATTTTACCACTATAAAAGTGCTGCTAAATTGTTAAGTAATCCGAAAACTAAATTCACTATGACAAATTTAAATCTTAAAATATAATTTTTGACATTAAATATTTTTTTCATTTATTGCTTTTGCATCTTTTGTTCGTCATCAAAATAAACAGACCTAGTTAAAATTTAAATTATTTGGTTACCCTGATAAAAGCGCTTTGTTTTCTGTGTACATACATAAATACATAATAACTTTGGCGTATAAATCTCTTTTAAATATTTAAAGTGGAACATTTTGTGCAGGTACAGATTTATACACGTAAATTAACAAATTGTATATTGTTCACCTTGGACCAGAGCTTTATTGTGAAGTGGCACTATGAAGAGATCGTGGATTTATTAAGCAAGAGTTTGAAAGCATTACACCTTTGAATGATCGTTCAATAAATCAACCTTTGATGTGCTTCATAAAAGGGGAATGTTGGAATTGATTGGTCGTGTAATAATTGTAATGGATTTTCCCTTTTCGAAAAGTAAAATCAAACACTTTTATTCCAACATGACTTTAGAAAATTTGATTGAAATTTTCATTTCATGATATTATAATAGAACGTCACAAAGGGAGTATATCGGTGACATAAAGAACACTTGTGATATTACAACAATAAATTTGCAACTCTTACTTTCATAGCAAATTAATATTGTTTGGTAGCGCTTTAGTAAATTCATTAAAGCTTCATCCATTAATCTATTTAGTCTAGAATTGGCTTCATTTACTGTAAACTCCACTAATCTAATAACTATAGAGATTTCCATTATTGTGCTAATTAGCTCACTAGCCGTTTAAAATTACCGCATAAATAGAACCAATTTATAATACCAAGTAGATACGGACGGACGGATATATCTGGTGGATATTATTCAGATGATGGACGGATATATCTGGTGGACATTATTCAGATGATGGACGGATTAATCTGTGTACTTTCGGAATAAGTGACACCAAAATCGGGAGGGGGAATTGCTTTTTTAAAACTATGGCAAACAGAATTGAATACAAATCTATCTCTATCTGACTTTCTCTCTCGCTCCTACTTTAATAATCTTTCCACTCTCCCTTAACCTTTTCTTTACCTTTCCTCTTCCCCTTTTATATTTCCTCTTTCAACTACTTAAGTTTTCACATTCCCACTACGCTAGTCATTCAGTGGCTAAACCAAAAATCGCACCGACTTCTACTACACATCCCTTCCTTTATTTCTTCATAATCTTCCTAAATTTTCTCCGATCAGTTCCACCTCCTACTCTTGTCTCTTCTTCCTTACTTCTCTTACCCTATTTCCTTATGTTAATATTCTCTTCTTGCGTGGGAAAGCCTCATATAGGAATCACCATGTCGGAATTTCTCCAATATAACCTCTGTGACCTACTCAAGTCCTGCCGTATGCTCAGGGAGTTCATTGAAAGGATTAATTGGAGTGGCCAGACGAATACACCAAATATGCGTACAACGAAATATGCGTACATCAGGAATATTTGAGTATAAGATCAAGTTTTTGACAAATGACGAGGGTAAGCTATGACGTCAGAACATTGTGACAGGCGAAATTTTCTTACAACTTTTATGCGAACACGGATCTTTTAAAATCATAGAGCTTCATACATGAGTTTAGCTCTGAGTTTAATATAAGTGTCGCTTAGTTTCTCGGTGTTGGAGATCCTTTAAAACTTTATCTATTATACCTGATTTCTATTACATTTTTCCAGGCTTTGAACTGGCAGAATGTTAGAGATATCTTGCGCTTTCATTTTAACGTGTTTAAAATTAGCTTGTAGCCTCGATAGTTTTGATGTTTTATATTTGCAATTAAAAAAAATTTGTTTCATTTTACAGATTTTTTCATATTTATCTATCTTACAACGTGACCAACTTATTTGATTTTACCATCTGATTTCTTGGGTCTAATCTATTTTTTGGATTTAGAAAAGACATCTTAAACAAGACATTAGTGTCCAGTTTCTAGCTATTTGGTAGTTTTTTTTTAAACTTTTTTGGCCGACTTAATATAATGTGTTTTTTCTTCTATTTCCTCCAGTCTCATGTGGATAGAAGTCGAGGTTTCAGCCTCTTTTGATAAGTCTGTTTTGATTAAATCCAGCTTATCACCTTGACGGTTAAAGGCGAAGTGACCACCGACAATGTGGAAACCCATTTTTTACCCATTTTGACTGAGAGAATCCAAAACCTTGAAAGTTATTAGCAAATAGTTGATGGGTAGATAACCTTTGGTTGACAAGGCTAGTTTGTACGCTTTTTTCGCTTAACAAATTTACGACTTACCCTCGTCAATCGCTATTGTTTCCTCTTGTGCGGATATTTCGCTGTACTCATTTTCGTGCTTCCCTTCGTCAGGAAAAGCTATTGTAAGGAATAATTGAAGTGGTCAGACATTTTCTCGGAGGTACAGTGTCGATTGGTCAAAAGGGCACAAACAGAGAAGAAGAATAAGGAGCACCTAACGTACATTTTCTCTCTTTCGTCTCAGTCTCTCGGCCTCTTACATTATGTAGCTCTAATAATGATGAGAAGCCGATATTTGCAAATAATTGACATACTATTTTATAATAAGTAGAGTATTGCTGGCTCTATATAATAATAGAGTATTATATAGCTTTTCGAGGGAGCGTCAACGTTTGTTGTAAAATAAACAACAAATAATACGACAAGGCCATATTGTTTTGAGAAGACTTGGGGTGTATTTACACTTTATGCTGAAATATTCAGAATTATTATTTTACATTTGTTTAGATTGATATGTTGAGTATTCCCAAGTTTCGGAGGCTGATGATGACACTCCTCCGTTACATTGGGGCGTCTTCAAACTTTATTTTGTACAGTCACTGTTTTGTTATTGGTAAGGTATATTAGTTATTTTCACATTATATAATATAACTAACATTCGTCAGAGGTAAATCTTCCTCTCACACACACACACACACACACACACACACACACACACACACACACACACACACACACACACACACACACATACACACACATACACACACACACACACACACACACACATATATATATATATATATATATATATATATATACATATATATTATATTCCTTGGATGAATTTAATTTTCTTGTTTTATATATACACAATTAAATAACACCTTCATAAACAACACTTTTTAATTTTAGTTTTTTTCATATATTGAAGCCTTTTTCTGATTGACAGTATCAGCGTTATCAAAATAATCCTAATAGAGATGTAATATCATAGAACTATAACCTACATAGAAAACTTTAATGATGTTGATACTGTGAATCAGGAAAACGCTTCAATGTATGAAAAAAAAACAAAATAAATAATTCTGTTTTATGAAAGTGTTATTTAATTATGTGTGTTTATATATATAACAAAAATGCTTTTCATATAACGTTCAGTAATACGTATAAATTTATGTCGCTTTTCCAACAATTTAAATGTTCAGTTTATGATAATGTTTTTCGTTTGTTTTTTCCAATTTATATTATCACCAACAAAGCATTTCCTATAGTCATTTCGTGTGATTGTTATGACGAATCATATTAAAAATATAACAAAATTACTATTACGGCTTATTATTTATTTTAAGTAAAGTTTTTAATTCATTCCTAATTATATTTAATCCTTAATTTTTATGATTGCGAAATACCTGATTAGTTTATATAGAGAATTTTTTTATTACTTTCAATTATTATCAGTTGTCTTTTAATCGTACTTTGTTATTTTTGTAGGCCTCAAGCACTAGTAAATAGTTTTACGTATTTTTTTACTACTTTAAAAAACGTTGTAGACTACATAATATATTTGATAATATATTTCGACATAGGTACTGCTTTAAAATTTAATCTCATGTTTGTATTCTGGGCATAAAGAAGTCGTAATATTATCTGAGTAAAGGACTGTGCTTCAATAAATTGAATGATAACTCTCCGAAATATCTTCGTAATATCAAAAGTGTTGAAAGTATACACGGTCAAATAATATTAAAGAAAAGTGAAAACAAAGTCTCAACTTTTGGAAAAAAACTTTTGTAGAAAATGACGTTGTTACATAAAGTAAAGGAAGAAAGATCTATCAAGTAATTTATTAAAGATGTTCTCATTAAATAAATTACCATTTAGAAAAGTTGCATATTCTAAAGCTTTTATATTCCAACATCTGACATCTATAGGCTCATTTTTCGGTTTTAACAATTAAGATATCTCATACGACGTGTCATGCGATTTATGGCTGCTGATAAACCTGAAAAACACTTTTCTCCAAACCCTTCTTGGCTTTATTTTCTCCCCTTCCCCGCATATCCTTCCTTACCTTGTTAGGACTCCGTCTGCGCTAAGAGGAATTCTTAGAAAGCAATAATACCCACTAATTGCAAACCCAGCGTCCTCTGACAGACGCCCTTAGCATGGGTTTATGAGCTCCCTTGTGAATTGCTTTTTACTTTATTTCCTTTACGTAACGTTTTGTTACAGTCTGCATCGCAAAAGTACAAATTATGATCCACTGGTAGTTTCATCCCAATTAATAATATATATATATATATATATATATATATATATATATATATATATATATATATATATAACCTAAGTTATTTAAAATATATATATTCCTCTAGGTTATATGATAATTGCCTTAACACACTTTTGTCTCACCTTCAGGTTTCTAATTAATTAACACAATTAATATCAATTTTAACATCACTTGCATTTATTCTTGACACTTAATTAATACACATTATATCCATTTACCTTAATACTATTTGGTGACAAGATTGATTTTTTAACTAATATTACAATTACAAAAAAGTTGAAATCTTGAGGCTTTAGGTTATTACAATAAAGTTTAAAAATGCAGTGGTAATTTCTCTTTTTCTGGGGTCTTTATTATGGATCGTTTTTATGAAATAGAACGTGGTAAAAGAAAAACTAGATTATTATTTTATACTAATGACTTTAATATTGTTCTGAATTTATTGTATATGAAGCTCTGTTGGCTAATTTTAATGTAAAAAAGAAAGTACTTATTGTTTGTTGAATTCCTGGGATCTCGACGGTTCATACTGCTTCAATGTACTTTCACATAATTTACTTATTTGTCCTAATTCTTTACTAAACTATTTACGTCGTACTTTTTTAAATTATACAAATAAAAAAATTACATTTCTTTTAATAATAATGTAACTAATCGACGTACTTTTGTTCCGCAAATCTATATCTTATTTTTGAGACCTAGTTTAGTGAAGGATTATTAACATTTCTTGATTAATAAACAAAAATTATTTCCTCTTGAAATGACTTCAATTTAACAAGGTCGAAAAACGTTTTGAAAACAAAAATATCAATATAGAAATTCAAGTTCATAAATTGATGTTTAAAATCTGGAATGAAAACTGATGCCCTGCCATCTAGCTTTACATTTGTAGTAAAACAACGGAAAACTCTTTACAATTAATAATTGCTTAGTCACCAAAAATATTGTCCTAACCGAAAACATATAGTTATTTGAATTTGTCGCTAGGTGTTGGGTTACTGTGATATTGCTTGTAACTTATAAATTTATTAATCAGTTAAACAATAGTTTATGACTATCCGAAATTTAAATTTAGTAAATTTGTTAAAACTTACTGAGATTGAATGTTTTCGATCGCTATGTGCCGATCTTCATGAGTGTCTTCTGCTTGGAGATGTTGGGTCAAGCGGTGACGGTTTAAAACCTACCTTTAATACTTTTAATAATATATGATACTATCGAAAACCTACCTTTAAAACCGTCACCGCTTGACCCGACATATCCAAGCAGAAGACACTCATGAAGATCGGCACATAGCGATCAAAAACGTTCTCTCTCTCTGTAAGCTTTAACAAATTTACTAAATTTAAAGTTCGGATAGTCATAAACTATTGTTTAAGTGATTAATAAGATTCACCGAACGTAATGAACTACAAAATTCAAGAATTATAAATTTAGTTAATTTGCAAATTCAGTAAACCTACTAGGTTTGATTTTAGAGTTGAATGATAAAGAGGTAATGTTTCAACATATGCGTGAATAGTACTTGAATAAATTTACAAATATAATAGTATTTACATAGGTTCTAGTAAGTTTAAGCTTAGTTATATTTTAAACAAAATAATGTATACTTCCGTAAAGTAACCAAGAGTATATCTTAGTTTACCTAATTTCATTATTTTACACAAGATCTAGACCATCTTTAGATAGCTTTTTAGCAAAATGCCTAATATCCGAACACTTTTTATCTATTTAATAATATGGCGGCCTGTATCATATATCATAGTGATCCATCTTATAAAGTAAGGAAGGCAAAATGTTTTTTCCAATTTTGTATTTTTGGGCTTTCTTTTTAATTTTTTTTATTTGTTTCATATTTCTTAAGATTTTTGTTATATATTTACAAGGTAAACGTTTGGTGCAGCATTAATGACGTGTAGGGTCATAAAAAATTTACTATTTAAAATCAATAAACAACTGTAAAAACCGGTCTGCAAAACTAATACTTTGAGAATTATGGAAATTTTAAGCTTTTCCAATACCAACAAATAGAGAGATAAACACCACCTCTTTGTCGCTAAGAAAACCTGCATCAATAGTCTCCTAGCCTCTCTGTCTCGATGAATATTTACAATATATACAGTTATTAGCTACATAAATCAAATAGTTATACAGAAAGTTGAAGCACTGCACTGTTCTGCAGAGAGTAAATGTCCCACTTACCTCTTGTCACTTGCATATTTTTTAATAATGATAAGAGAGGCAAAATAGATCTTTGCCATATCTGCAACCTGCTGAGTAAGTCACTTTTATTGTTCGTCGTATTTGCTAGCTTGACAACGTATTACAATGTGCAGGTTATTAGTCTGCTATGAAGCACTTCATCAAAAGATACTATTTTTACACTCTTCGCTTAGTGAATATTGAAATATTAGACATTATAAGAACATTGGAAGTATTAGCTATTGTCAGAAGTTACTGCCAAGTAGTAAGAAATCTTTAAATACGACTTTCTGTCCTTATCCTAAATAATACCTGATAGAAAGTAATTGATAGAACTGTGCATAATTCAAGTTTTAGTAAACATTTTAGGGTTTTGGATAACTTCCTGTTTGTACCAATTGAAACCGAATATTGATCCTCTGCAGTCGGCCGGGGACGAATGAGGCAGGGTGACAATAGGTTACAATATGGGTACGGAGTTTTACTAGCAGCGAAGGAGAAAGGACAACTTGATGTGGTACAGGCATAGTACAACGCTGTTCCCTTCTATGGTCATAAGCAAATTGCGTCTAAACGTGTTTTATTTGTAGCGGTATGACTATGAATTGATAATGGAAACACGCTAATAAATTTAAACATGAATAAAATAGAAAACTAAATCGTATTAGGTATATAAACCCAAAGATTTTTCACAAAACAATGTACAAGGTTACACTGCTGGATTATATATGGCACTAAATGTAACGCGTATTTCGTTCTCTGAACACGATATGGTGACATAAGTTATAGGGATAGTATCCACAGGATTACAATAGGCACACGAATTCCACTGATAATGAAGTGGCTGGTGGTCATGAACATATCTAGCGGGTTCGCCTTTTAGTGTCGCAGGTAGTTTTCACTGTAGAAATACGAATGAAGGGGAACGTCTAACCGTGAAAAAACAAACATTTTTGAAATATGTGTAGAAGCAAAGCGGTTGATGTATCGAACATTCTCAATATGTAATATGTTTTCAGAAGTAGTAGTACACTCAAGGGCAAGTGCACGTGGTCCGCACCATAACGCTAAACACCGTATAGCAGTTTCTATATTCCTTGAAATAATTCTATGCAGTGTAATTTATTGAGTTATATTTCAATTCGCAAAATATGGTCAAACTACACAGTAAGTACACCCTCAGGACAGAATCAACATTTATATTAAAATTTTTAATGGAAACTTGATAGATATTTTAATCTCGGAAGCAATTAAATACCGCAGTATTTTCGACTCTAATAAGCTTGCTAAGAGCTTCAAGAAAAAAGATGTTTAACAAGTAAAAATAGAAAATCTTTTTATTGAAGTAAGACGGTCTCATTATGAGAATGCGCAATCTCGTTATAGAGGTCTTTGTCTCTTCCGCAAAATAAGTCACAAAGTATATGCTTTGGTTTCTCTCAATGGTACTTAACGCAACGTGGCTTACACTCTTATATACAAAGACTTTAACATTAACATACGTTTTACAATTTATTTCAAAATATTAGAAAGAATAAATACACAAATCTATTTATCTGCTATTATACTAGAATAATAAAAATACAATGGAGCCTGTATTATACAAGTTCATGGTTAACCGAGGTAGTCAACAAATTCTACATGTAGGAGACACACACACATACATATATACATACACACACACACACTGCGACGGGCAGAAAGTGGTCGTAAGGGTCGTTGTAAGGGGAAATATGTTAGTATAAAACGATTTAAAATATTCAAAAGTGTCAGACAAGCAAAGCCATCTCAAAGTGGTAAGAAATAAGATTTGGTAATAAAAATGAATATTTCAAAGGGGAAAATGGTCAGAATCACCCTAGAGTTACGATTGACAATTGAAAAATGCAGGAGAGCGAAAGAAACTAAAAATCAAAATAGCAAAAACCCAGAAAACGTCACGGTAAAGAGTTAAACAGCCAGAAAGGAAAACAGTTAAAATATCGACCCGTTTATTGATTGATTTTCATATAAGCCAAAAGTACAAAGAACAGGCGTAGTAACCAAGAAAGTAGCATTACGTCATTTGCCGGACACCTGATTGGTTAAATGCAGCGTGAGAAGCAGTGACCTGGAGGGGATTCCTACGGGGGAACGGGTAAGTAAAGCGTCCCCAAGCTAAGTGTTTGATATGAAAGTGTAAGCATCACAAATTGAGCTCCGGTTCAGACAATAATATTTTCAAGTGCAGTTTTCGAACAGTTAGAATGTCCGGCTAGATCCGAAAGGGGCACGCTGTGTTGTAGGAACGTGATGTTTCTGGAACCCTTTCAGTGGAATTATTCCACGAAAGCGGTCTCCAAAGTGAAATCGTTGTGCAGCGTCAGCAAGTGTGTTCGAGTGTTTCTGAGCCAAAAGAAAGTCTAAGATTTACTCAGTGTTTGTAACAAAAAGGGACAGTGCTTCATTGTGTTATAAAATCGATATGAAAAATTATTACATAATAAAAATTGTTCAAAATAACAGTAGAAAATTTAAGATAGAAGTGTGAAAAGCTTTATATAGTTCGAATAGTAATTTAAAATTTCGAGATTAAAAATATCACCGTTTTAAAATAACAATTTTAAAAAGGCTAAGAGTTAAAACTGTAAGATTGATATGAGTGTTTATAGCGAGAGCAAGCTAATAGAGCAAGACCTGTAATTCGGAACAAAGGGAAAGGGACTCAAGATGGCGTTCCAAGTGATCCGAGGCTGTATGGAAAACAAGAGATGCGCTGTTCCAGCAAGGAAGGTTTCCCACCAAACCAAAGCGGCCCCATGACGGTGCAGTTCGAAGAGAGATGGGGAGACACCAGCTTACACAAAGCACAAAGAAGTCAAAAGGAAATTTAAGGTCAGATCGTCTTTAACGCTTTGCAAATAAGCGGAATTTTGATTTGAAAAAATTTAAGGGGGAAATTGTAAAATAAATAAAATTAATTAAAAAAACTTAGATACCAGACTTTGAAATGAGACATGGATAGCAGGTGGCTTGGTTTAAGAGTGGGGCATTAGAATCATAAGGGGTAGGGATAAAAGTCACAAGATGGCCACAGCCTTATAAGTAACTCAAATAATTTGAATTTAATGAAATAAAGGTGACACAAAAATTTGAAGTTAGGAGTTTAGAAATTGTTTAAAAGTAACTGTAAATGATTCAGAGTAAGACATTAAAATTTTTATGGAGAAAACATTTTTTGGGTGTTGAGATAAAACGGTTAAATAAATTATTCAAAATTAAATACGACGTGGCTGATGCTAACTAAATAAAATGGCTGCCACATATGTAACTACTTCAGTCCATATGACTTGAAGGTCAAATATTATTTGAAAGTAAATCATAGCAGTTGAGCTCTTGGTGTAAGAAATGGAAATAAATTTTTGTTAGGAAGAAAGAGTTACAAATTTAAATGAAATAAATTTTTGGTTAGATAAAAAGGGTGGTATTTTTGATTAACAGTAAATTAGTAAAATAATTAATGTCTGGGAAAAGGGGGATCAGCTAACGGCCATTAAATTAAAATATAGTTAGTATAATAGAAAAGGGTTTAAGTGTAACAAGAGATGCTTTAAATAAGGTTTTATGTTGGGGTAAATTTGTAAATGATATAACAATAGATAAGCAAACGAACATTAATAATTTGGATTTTAATACATTCAGTGAGTCTAGCTAAAACATACGTTAGATAAATTATGTCCATGTTAACTGTAAGGTTTATTTTATTTAAATTAGGAATTGTGTCTAGAATAAGGAAATTTCATTGTGTTGTTAGTGGTAAGAAGAATTTAATAGGTAAAATTTGCAAGTAGTTATATATCAAATTTTCTGATTTCAAGATTTTAAAATTTCTTTCAGTAAAGGTTTTTATATTGTTTGTTGTGTAAAATTAACATGTTTGTTAAATGAAAAATAGAAGAAGTAAATTCTATAATTTCACAAGATACATAAATTTAAGTTGCTAAATATAATTTTCTTTCAGTAAATGTGTTGATATTGTTTTCGTAAATGTTTTCATATTGTTTTTGTCAATTCAAATTACCTTGTTTATTAAATGGAACAGATATGAAGCAAATCCTATAATTTCAAGAAGTAAATAAATTGAAATGGCTAAATACAATTTTCTTTCAAGGAATGTTTGGATATTTTTCAGTAAATGTTTTGATAATTTTTAGTAAATGTTTTGATATTGTTTTGTAAATTAAAATTAACTGGTTTACTTAAGGGAAATTAGAGGGAGTAAATTCTATAATTTCAAGAAGGGAATAACTTTGAAATAAATAAATTGAAAATGTTATTTAGTAAATGTTTTCATATTGTTTTTGGTAGTGATACTAACTTGTTTCTTAAATGGAACAGATAAGAAGTAAATTCTATATTTAAAATTTTAATTAGTGAAGGTTTTCATATTGTTTTTGTCAATTCAAATTAAATCTTTATTAGATGGACCATAGAGGAAGTAAATTCAGTAAATTTAAGGGTGAATAAATTTTACCTGGATAAATGTAAAGATCTAACAAACTAATGTTATTATATTGTTTTGTCTTAATTATGTTGTTTTTGTCTTAAAATTAACATAATGATTGTAGGATAAATATGGGGTTTTTGTTCTGAATGTATTGAAGAGTAAAAATTTGCCATTAGTAAAGAGATATGAAAGAGAAACTTGTAGTAATTATCTAAAAGTTTATAAATGAAAATTTTAATAAATTTAAATTAAAATCAGAAATTAAAAGATTCAAAGTTTAAATAACTAGAAAAACTGAACTAAAAGGAAATTAAGTAGTCTGATATTTTAAAGATTCCAATGAGAAAGAGAGGTTAAATAGATGTTGAAAAACAAATATTTGACCGGAAGGGTTAAATGTAAACAAAAAGCATAGCTAAAATAATCAGGTAAATTTTTGCACTTCTTTTATATTATATTGTGAGGTTAACAAAAGTTATAAATTTTATTCTAAATTTGAAATTTCAGGTTAAATTAATAAATATTGTTTTTTTTTTTTAAATCAAATATTAGAAAATTGTAATTAAATGTGAAAGAAATGCATACTGTGCTATGCATAGAAAAATAACTCAGTACATAATTAAAAAATTAAACATTTTTTAACTAAATTGCAAACAAAAAACAGACTATTTATTTAAACATGTTTCTTACACTCTCCTAAAATCGAAAGGGCCATTTCGCCGATAAAATGCCTTTCAAAAGAACTCCTTCCCCGGGAAGACACAGACGAAAAGGGTTAAATCCCCAGCAAGTTAGGTTTTTTGAAAATTTAAGTCCAGTGACTGGTTCTCTGGCAGATTCTGGCAAGCACTGCACATTGTCAATTGTTACGGCTACGAGTGTCTGGTTTCAAAATTCTTACTCTGCAATGGAACGCTAGTGGATCTGCGCTTAGGAGTTGGTCAACGAAATGGTTGACGGCTGGGTAAGTGAGCGTTTGATCCGGGGGGCGCTTGCGCGCTGCGGCCGTTGCAACACACACACACACACACATACACCCAGAACACATATCAAATATCTTCAAGAAATACCTTTCTCAACTGGAACTTGACGTATATTCTGTATGTATATTATTTTTATTTGTACGTTATCTTGTCATAAGAAGTACAGTTTATGCATTTTAGCAATTTTTTTTATTCATTTCAACAGTATACTATATATTTTCCACTAAGTAATTACTGGGTCCCTATTATCCAACCTTCCGTTATCCGAGTTCACATTTCACATGTGTTAATAAACTCACCATAACCTACTCGTCTGGTAAATTTATGGAGTTCACGAATAAAAAGATAAACGTCCTAGTATTTACATTTATATATGACTGACAAAATTAATATGATCATTTCTAATGAGGTTTCACTTTAGCGATTATATTTTCAAAACTGTATTCCCACTACAACAAAAACAAATATCTATAATTTTAATAGAAGAAAATAATTCAGTATACCTTCTGCAAAAGGTGTTTTTTTAAATGCGAGTTTTTTAAACAGTTATTTTTACTGCGGACAATAGATGATAGTAAGAGTATCTTTACCAAAATTACTTGAAGAAAGATATGTATACGATGCTGAGGATCAACCATTCCTGAAGATAACTTTAACAGGTACTTCAGTGTTTACACGCCGAAGATATGAATGTTCAAGAATATACAAAAAGTTTCAACTAATTTCAACGATTTGCTCGGTTCATCATGAAATCATATTTTCCAAAATTCTAAGCTAGTCATTTTAAAAACTACTTGCAATACCACCAACATAAGAAGAAATCATATCACGAATGAACATTGTATAAATCCCTGAGGTAAATCATTAGCTCTCAAGGATGAATGTATGAAATTATATTGCCATAGTTAAAATAATAATAGACCTTTGTCTTGTTTAAACAAAGAAAATGACGGGATTTTTAATTTTAGAATCCCTTCTATGATATATATATATATATATATATATATATATATATATATATATATATATATATATATATATAGTTCTAATTTTCAATTGTAAATAAAATACTTTTTCTCATCCACCTAAATACAAATAAGATATTTCTTAACTTCAGGAAATAGCACAATGGTAGAACAGACTGTTTTAAAATAGTTACTCATTTATTTAATTAATTAATTTTAGTTAATAAAATCTCTTCACAAAAGTGACAAGGTATGCAATATAGTTATCTTGTTCTATCGGGCTTAAAATAAGTGTTAAATAAAAAAATTTTATAAGTGATAGAACCAATTATTTTAATTCTACTTTATTTTCCCCTCAAAAAACCATCCGTTATATAACGCTACTTAATCCTAAAGACCTTCCCCCTCTCGTCTGTTTATCAGTTAAACGTTCGTTTAACGAACTGCCATACTACCCCCGCCCCTACAATATCTACAGGCATTTTATCCTCCTCATAACCCTCTCTGTTCAGGTTATAACTAATACAATATTTAATACATTTAGATTATCCCTTCTAATAAAACCTCTATACTTTATCGGAGGGGATTTATCTAAATGCTAGAAAAATAAATGCAATCGTAGGCCTACATTCACCTTGGAGGGGTGTTTATTTTATTACAGCATATTCAGAAACCTAGGCGTCCTTTTCTCCGCATTGAAGTTAAATCCTTCTGTATTTCGTTGATGGCAGAACATATTGTCAGGTCCTTTGAGTGTTTCTTCACGGAAAAACGTTACTGTAATGTCTCCTGTAGCGATTGTGAAAAATACCAATAGCCTTTGCAAAAAGAATCTTTAAACAAACTTATTCCATATCCTTTTAAAACTAAAATGAATTTCTCGTCAATAGTTTTTTTTTCAATTCGTTCTATTAGTTTACACTCTCTTTAGATTTCAGTCGTTAATATAATATTCATTAATAAATATGTATTCATTAATTAAGTGATATTTGAATTGGTATCCATTAATTATTTAAAAAACAACAACATCGAAATCTTGGTTAAAATATTATTGGGGCATTTTTTACTTACGTATTAAAATATGTACTAAGTATATCGATAAACAGGTGAGTACTAATAATTAACAATATGAAAAATCGTTGGGCAGTATGTGTAGTGGACATTTTCTTATCCTTATACCCGGGAGGTTACAGCCTCCTTGTTAACTTCATTTTATCTTAAAGCTCTTGATTACTTGTCGTTCCCAAAACATTTGTCAGCTGCCCATTTAACAGCCGAAATAAATGAGCCAGACTAGTATCGCAGTGTTTTTTAACACATTTATCCAGACTAAAACTTTTTAATGATTCATTGCTGTTAATCGGTTTTTGTTATACAATATTGTTAATTTAGCTATGATTATATATTATATTAGGGAATCGGGAGTTTGAATAATTGGCAACGTTACAGTTGTAGTTAAAATGTGTATAACTATGCTCCCCTTCGATGAATGTCTCACTGAAATTCATCGAAGAAAACTATTTAATAACTCTGATGTAATATTTATTTAATAAAAGTTAATGGAAATTAATAAATAAGAGTATTTACATTAATTAAAAATTAAAATGTGTATTAGTTATATTCTTTATCAAATAAAATATTTTAATTAGTTTTTCTTATCATACTTTCTGCAAAGGTTTTATTCAATAATTTTCACTTTTGTCTTTATCCCATAAAAAGTTTTTCTGACAATTATGTGTTTATAATCGTGTCTGAAAACGTTTTATTCTACTTTCTTTTAAACAAATATATTTACAGTCAATTATTATTTTTTTAAAGGATATTATTCGAGTTTATGAATAATGCAATTTCTAGAAGAGACTGTAAAAACCCGATAATGTAAATTGTCTTCCTGTGTTCCAGGAATATTCCCCTATTATTGTTTTACCTCTGGGATGGATATATGGAAGTTGCCTTCTGTAGTCGAAAACAATCAAAAAGCAATCCCTGCTTCACCATATTTACTTGATTTCTCCCATATTTTGTCCCAGAATAAGATTACCTTTCCTAACGCTCTTTATAAGAACCTTTCGTGTAACAAATTGTAAGCAAATGTTATAAATTATTAATACGGAAAATAATACAGTGAGTGACTATACGAACAGATTTTTTGGTATTTAATCGGCGTAATACAATTAATAAAGTATTTCTCTAGACTTACTGAAGGTATAAAGGCATATTGTTAATTTTACAATGTGGCAAATTTGAAAACTCTTTGTTACACAAGAGTGTGACCATACAAACAGATCTTTTCGCAACGTCTTGAACTTATCAATGATTTTTAAAGAGTTTTTTTTTTCTAAACATACAGATGGTAAACTAGAGATATTTTAACATTACAACTATATTTGAAGACAAGGTTTTAAATAGTAAGAATAGGAATGGTGTTCGACATGGTGTAAGAGATGATTTGTGTCGGTGCGTTGTATTTGCGAGTTATTTGAAAGACAGTTAGACTTCAAGCTAAACTTTTGCACCTTGCATTACAAACTTTTTTCATTATGAGAAAAACTTCACTATGGCAATGTGAATGTCAAAGAAAATTGTCTACATTTCCACTTTCTGTTACGACAGCTGTAAAATGAGAAACGATTTATAATTAAATATGTCCTTGTTTGATACATTTCTTCTTACTATAGTAAAAACGTAAATGATTGAAATGGATCTACTAGTGCGGGCATCATATCCCGACCTGACTTACAACAAACATTGTTTGAGTCCATCCATTTTACAAGGTATTACAATCTATTTAGATATATAACTTGTAAGCAAAGAATTTCATATCAATATTGACGTATTCTAATGTTATACGATTCAAGTTTGTATAACAGAATACTATAAGGCAATCCTTATCATCCTAATTAAATCTTGTTCAAACAATAATAAGAGTAATATTTTAAATATTGAAAGCACCAGCTATGAAATATACCACAAATATAACGAGAACAGTGTTTTATTATTGAAAAAGCAGAACATTTAAAAAACAATATAGTGTATGCATGTTGCGTCGCAGAAAATGTAATAAAAAACACTGACACATTAAATGAAATTAATAAACCTGAAGCTTAGGAATGTTCGTCTAGGAATATTTTCTTTAATATAAAAAACTAATACTTATTATTTATTCAACAAATTACATATTTTTTTTTGAACTAGTATACCACAGAAGATTGTAAATGATTATATGCCTTTGACTTCTACGCTAGTGATATAATTAACCGCGTATAGAAGAAGATCATTGGGAAATTTCTACAGTCCTCCCTAATTCCTTCTCAATCTTTCAAGAATAGAAGGCGTAACCAGTATACACAGCTTTATGTCAAAGAAGAGAGGAAGTTGTACTTCAGGTACACAACTCTGAACAGACATCACCAAATATTCTCTTATATTCTCTACTAGGGCGATTATCCTTCCTACTGCCCCATAATCCTGTCCTAATGTTCAAGGCGCTATTAGTCATATAGGCTGATCGCCTTAATCTCTAAAGATTCTTCTCCCTATCTATAGTCTCTACCTTGGCAATTATCCTTCGTCCTGAATCATAATCCTCTCCTATGTTCAAGGCGGTATTAGTCATACTGGCTGATCGCCTTAATCTCTAAAGACCCTTCTCCCTGTCTATAGTCACTACCAGGGCAATTATCCTCTCTCCTGCCACATAATCCTCTCCTATGTTCAAGGCGGTATTAGTCATACTGGCTGATCGCCTTAATCTCTAAAGACCCTTCTCCCTGTCTATAGTCACTACCAGGTCAATTATCCTTCCTCCTGCCACATAATCCTCTCCTAATGTTCAAGGTGGTATTAGTTATACTGGCTGATCACCTTAATCTCTAAAGACCCTTCTCCCTGTCTATAGTCTCTACCAGGGCTATTATCCTTCCTCCTGCCACATAATCCTCTCCTAATGTTCAAGGTGGTATTAGTTATACTGGCTGATCACCTTAATCTCTAAAGACCCATCTCCCTGTCTATATTCTTTACCAGGGCAATTATCCTTCCTCCTACCTCATAATCCTCTCCTAATATTCAAGGCGGTATTAGTCATACTGGCTGATCGCTTTAATCTCTAAAGACCCTTCTCCCTGTCTATAGTCACTACCAGGGCAATTATCCTTCCTCCTGAATCATAATCCTCTCCTAATGTTCAAGGTGGTATTAGTTATACTGGCTGATAACCTTAATCTCTAAAGACCCTTCTCCCTGTCTATAGTCTCTACCTTGGCAATTATCCTTCCTCCTGAATCATAATCCTCTCCTAATGTTCAAGGTGGTATTAGTTATACTGGCTGATCACCTTAATCTCTAAAGACCCTTCTCCCTGTCTATAGTCTCTACCAGGGCAATTATCCTTCCTCCTGCCACATAATCCTCTCCTAATGTTCAAGGTGGTATTAGTCATACTGGCTGATCGCCTTAATCTCTAAAGACCCTTCTCCCTGTCTATAGTCACTACCACGGCAATTATCCTTCCTCCTGCCACATAATCCTCTCCTAATGTTCAAGGTGGTATTAGTTATACTGGCTGATCACCTTAATCTCTAAAGACCCTTCTCCCTGTCTATAGTCTCTACCTTGGCAATTATCCTTCCTCCTGAATCATAATCCTCTCCTAATGTTCAAGGTGGTATTAGTTATACTGGCTGATCACCTTAATCTCTAAAGACCCTTCTCCCGGTCTATAGTCTCTACCTTGGCAATTATCCTTCGTCCTGAATCATAATCCTCTCCTATGTTCAAGGCGGTATTAGTCATATAGGCTGATCGCCTTAATCTCTAAAGACCCTTCTCCCTGTCTATAGTCACTGCCAGGGCAATTATCCTTCCTCCTGCCACATAATCCTCTCCTAATGTTCAAGGTGGTATTAGTTATACTGGCTGATCGCCTTAATCTCTAAAGACCCTTCTCCCTGTCTATAGTCACTACCAGGGCAATTATCCTTCCTCCTGCCACATAATCCTCTCCTAATGTACAAGGTGGTATTAGTTATACTGGCTGATCACCTTAATCTCTAAAGACCCTTCTCCCTGTCTATAGTCTCTACCAGGGCAATTATCCTTCCTCCTGCCACATAATCCTCTCCTAATGTTCAAGGTGGTATTAGTTATACTGGCTGATCACCTTAATCTCTAAAGACCCTTCTCCCTGTCTATAGTCTTTACCAGGGCAATTATCCTTCCTCCTACCTCATAATCCTCTCCTAATGTTCAAGGCGGTATTAGTCATACTGGCTGATCACCTTAATCTCTAAAGACCCTTCTCCCTGTCTATAGTCTCTACCTGGACAATTATCCTTCCTCCTGCCACATAATCCTCTCTTAATGTACAAGGCGGTATTAGTCATACTGGCTGAACGCCTTAATCTCTGAAGACCTTTCTCTCTGTCTATAGTCTCTACCAGGGCAATTATCATTCACCCTGCTTCATAATCTTGCCCTAATGTTCAAGGCGGTATTAGTCATACTGGCTGATCGCCTTAATCTCTAAAGACCCTTCTCCCTGTCTATAGTCACTACCAGGGCAATTATCCTTCCTCCTGCCACATAATCCTCTCCTAATGTTCAAGGTGGAATTAGTTATACTGGCTGATCACCTTAATCTCTAAAGACCCTTCTCCCTGTCTATAGTCTCTACCAGGGCAATTATCCTTCCTCCTGCCACATAATTCTGTCATAATGTTCAAGGCGGTATTATTCATACTGGCTGATCGCCTTAATCTCTAAAGACCCTTATCCCTGTCTATAGTCTCTTCCATTAGAATGTAACGGGTAAACAAAAAAGTATGACCACCAATAGAACGTAGGTTTACTTCGAGTTAGCGAAGCTCCACTGGTCTACTTGTAGAGTATATACCTCTACTAGGTAGACCTATCTCGACCTACATGTGGCTGTTGGTGTTTCTTTATATTACTGAAGTTTCATGCCCCTACCACAGGCTTGCCTACAACCTACCACAAAATGCTCACTTCTTTATAAACTACATACTGTCGTACATATATTTATGGCCTTGAAACCGACCATACTTCATAACGCAACCCTTCACATGCGAGCAATGATGTCTTCTCACTCCATACATCAAGATAAACGTCTTGTCTTACTTTCGTTTGAAGTAAACGAAATAACTTTACTTGAAGTTAATACATGAATTCTCTAAATACAGAGAAATTCTGAGGTTTTATTTTTAGGCGCATAATATTAAAAAGAAAAGATGATACTAATAATAACTACTAATTCCTTCTAGTTATAGCCGACTACTTATAGGCTACTAATAGCCTACTTAGAATGAAAACATAGTTTTAATATTATATAGTATTAGGTAAATGTGTTACATTTTAAAATATGTTTGCAACAACACGCCTCGGATTATCCTTAACAAAAAATTAATGTCAGTCACGAATCTACGCTTAGCAATTATTTACGAACTTTGGCGTAAAAAAGCTGCCAAAACTTTTTACAAACTCTTAAGGGGATTACATAAAATGTATGAATGTTAAATATGTAGGGGAAGGTTTATATATTTCAAGGGAGGACGTTGCCACAAGTGTACGTCGAATAAAGCGATGCATCGTCCGATATGTTCAGGTTTTCTGAAAAGTTCCAGAACATTAATCGCATGAAAAAAGGGCTGTATTTCCGATTTTTAACAAGTGAATATAAGATTACTATTTTTCATCACACTTGTAGAAATATACGTTTGCTGTAGGTTAACCAAAATATATAACGAATGTTGCCTTTTCCAAGTCTATAGAACAGCTGTAACCTGACAGGAGGAGCATAGCGCAGGCAGGAAGAGAGAGAAGGAGCATGAAACACGAGATACAGTATAGGAGAGGTATACCGCACGAAGGGGAGAAACATGGCTCATTAGTGGCCGGAGAGGAGAAGCATAGGGCGTGAGGGGGAGCAGCATAGCCTCAAGTGGGGGAGAGGAGGAGCATAGCGCAAGAGTAAGGGAGGGGAGAAGCATAGTAACGAGAAGTGGTGAGGAGACACATAGCGTACGATTGGATATAGAGGAGAAACATGACGCACGTGTGGGGGGAGAATCATAGTGTAAATGAGGCACATTTCGCCTGTCTTAGTAATAAAAGCGTTACTTAAATATCAGATACATGCCAATGTGTTCATGTAACTCAAACGTTGCTTCAGTAACACTCGACATGATGAGTCCCGCTACTAGTGCCAATTGGCTTCCCTTATACGTTAAACCGATTCTAAGCTATCTTCAAGAAAATGACACAACTTCAGAAGACTTAGATGTATCTGTCTGTAAATTTTGAAGAATGGCACCCTTCACCTTGTCTTTACCAAACACTAAGTTAATTACCTGAAGAATGCGTTAGCAGGAAATAATTTTTTAAAAGCCAAGCTCCATGAGACATAATTGCCTTAAAAACATTTTATAAGATAAAAAAACATTCACTGAGAACTAAAATTTTTTCAGGAGTATGTTGATAGAAAACAAAAGAATAACGTCACTGGAACTAAAAAGACTCAGCCTATTTGGCCTAAAAAGTAACCGAAATATACTCTAAAACTTCACTATTTAGAGGGTTGTTATTTAAATTTAAAACATAACTTGCAGTGTATCGTAAGTTTAAGAGTATGTTGTAATTGTCTGAAAATCTGATAATTTCATTCAAAGAGTAATCCTTCAAAGGCTAAACTTACTAGATATACTCGGCATAGCTATTAGTATATACTCATATACTCATAGAGAAAGCTCTTTCCGTGCATGAAATAACGGAATGGTCTGAAATACTTCCAACTTGAACCTAATGCAAAAACAACCCCTTAAGTTACTTAAACCCTATCTCATCCCGTGGTTCGGTTTTATTGTGACTCATATATAAAGTTGTTCAATTACTCTTAATATTTTAAAGGCCCCTTATATATATATATATATATATATATATAAATATATATATATATATATATATATAAAAATATATATATATATATATATATATATATATATATATATATATATATATATATATATTAAAACAATATAGGTTATACAAATACAAGAATATTTATTAATTTATATAATTTTAATCAAAAAAATAAAATGGATATAAATTAATAAACATTATTGTATTTGAATAACCTATGTTTTTTTTTAAACTATTAAACTAGAAAACGTATTATATATATATATATATATATATATATATATATATATATATATATATATATATATATATAAAATTTTCAACCACTAATAAAATTCTTTTAATCATCCATTCATGTTCAAACACATTTTTAAACATTTGCGTTAAATAGCACTTGATAAAAATGTTATAAACATATTTTTTTATAATGAAACTCAATAAATTAATTTAGTTGTATATGGGGGAAAATATTTTACCAAAGGGGCAAGGAACGCAATATAGTTATTTCACTTAAGTAAGTGATAACATATGATTTCAAAAAACAATTGATTTTATGCTTCAGATTATGTAGTAGATCAGCTGTTTAAATGCCTAGCTTGTATTACATTATTTAAATTATTGTAATTGTTTATTAAAATGTAAGTAAAACAAAATTAGTGTTTGTTGATCTAAGTAGGAATTGACCTTAACGTTATTGATATTGTGACTTTTTTTTTGTCCATGAAGAATAAAATCAGGAATATTTTTTTAATGACATAATTTTTAATGTTTATTTTTTGCCCACTTTATCAATCCCTTAATGTATTTGTAACAAATAAAAAATTGCCTCGTATTAATTTACGTGAAGACGAAGTAAAAACATAAAGACTTTCCTTGTGCGGAGAGTTGCCCTTTGTAAGGCAAAATAAGTTCCCGCTGAAAGGTATATTTACCTAAGAAACAGATTTAATTTCTAAAGAAATAAAAAGTTGAAACGTTTCCCATTACTGAAAGATTCTTTCTACCTGTATTTTCGAAATTAAATTTTGTTGACAGAAAAGTTTCTTTATAAAAACGACTTTCATAATATTTGTGAAGGAATATGCTTTTTAATTAAAAGCAACGGAAGCGTTGTCGGTTTGTTATAAGAGGTTAAATTGGGGAAGTTAGATGTCTAAGTGGCGGAAAGGTGGAGCAAAAATATAAAAAATAAATTATATGCCAATCTACTTTTCCATACACGACTGAGTGCAAGAATACTCATTCTCTCTCTCACTTTTATTTTATTTATATCAAAAATATTTTATGTGTATGAAATTAAAACACACAATCTGCAAACTTTAATATTATTTAGATAGCTTATTTTTCTGCTTATTACTTTTAAAAGCCGTTCAAAAGTATACAATTAATCTGTGTGAAATGAAAGGGATAGAAAATGACAATTTTTCCGAAACATATATATAAAAAAATGAATTATATTTTATAACAATACCAAGACGTTGCATATTTTATATGATGTTTTCAGTTAATTTTCAGTTTCTATTCTGATGGTTTTCTGTTTTGTAACTATTTTAAAATAATTATCTCCTCTTACAGTCTTAATACTGGAATAATAGCTCTCTTAATTATTAAAAACAAACAATCAAATTTAATAATATGACAGCTATAAAATTAAACAGCGTTACTAGGTGCATGTAACGTTCGTGTGTATTGTTACTATAAAATAAGTAAAGTAAGAGAATTGGCTCTTTATATAACCATCTTTGTTAAAGTTAGAAATACTAGTATGAATTTGAGTGGAATCTTCTGACTTTCCAGATATTAAAACATTGATCTTTGTTGACGCGTTTCGGTATGTAACAATTTTCAATGCTTTAACTCCACTCTTACATTACCAAAATTCCATCTATTATTAAGAGTGAAGGTAAAGTTTAGAAAATGAGAAATTCCGAAATGCGTTAATAAAATACAATGTTTTATTGTTAGGAAAGGCAGAAAATTGCACTTAAATGTATAATACAAATAGGTCATTGTAGTAACATATAGAAAAATATAATGCATTTCAACTCAAATTAAGGATATCAGTCTTGTGGTATTTTGAAGTCCACAGGTTGTGAGGAATGCTAAGTGACGGCTGCTATTTGGAACATATATTCCCTGTAACATATGTTCATATGATACGGAGTATGGGCGACGTTTGGAGAATCAAGTAGCCTATTTAGAGAAATTGCGCTCGTCTTTTCCCTTTTTGTCTGGGAAGACCAGAGTAAAGCTTTCAGTAGCCTTTTTTACCTAGCCTAGAAAAATAGCTCTCTAATTTTAGTTATACTACATATTTCTTTTACAACTTACTGCCGGTTTTGTAAAAGAACATAAAAACGAATCAGTGATTAAAACATCTTCCAGTTACTACACAACAATTGTTTAAGATTTTTGCAATGGCGAAATTATGTTATTACTAAATACTCTAGTTATTAGCTAGCGAGCACCATCCAATTAAAAAGTACAGTTGAGACTAAAAATTGGTATAATACTTTGATATTTACAAAAACACATCCCATTGTCTTGCTTCTCATAACAGTGTTTAGTTTTGTTTAATTATCTCTTATAGTTGTTCATGAAACAAGATTTTGGAGTATTAGAGGCAAGCACAGAGATATTACGTATTGAATATGATGCTATGGTTACAACTTCTATAATTCCTCTTGTTGGAACAGTGCACATGTGTTTTAGTATACTTATAAACGCAGTGTAAATGTTTTATGCGATTTGTTGACGAGGCGACAGCGTTTCCGGTTTTCATTTGCCAACACAATGCTGTGCTGCTTCCGGAATTATTTATTTATTTTTATACAAGTTATTTAGTGCATGTCCAGTGATATAATAATTTATTTCACAATTCACAGAACAGTTACACAATTTATACTGTATCTAACATTAAAATAAAGTTGGATGGAAAATTATTTCGACCTTTTTAGGAGTTCTTTACTTCATCTTTTCGTAGCTATATCTTCACTGTGCTATAGCTTATGAGGCCATTATCATTATAGAGTTCTTGTCCATAATGATGATGGTTTGTCTGTTGAAACATGTTTGACATTAAAACCATTTCATATGTCGAAGATTTGAGTTATTTTGCACTCTGCTGTTTCATTGTACTTTTATTTAACAACTGGTTTACTTTAGAAAATAATGTAAAAGACATTTCTATTCATATTTGATACTTAATGAACTTCTTTCTACCTGATATCATGTCTGATAGTGTTTAGAAATAATTTGTAAAATTATGGTTCTTGCTAAAAATTACATGTGAGTGAGTGTAGATAAAGTATCACTAAGAAACTATGAAGGTAACCAAACCATATGCTTTGTGATTTTCCCACGGAAGAGACGACGACCAGATTCCGCATTGCCATAATCAGACAGCCCTACTTCAGTAAAGAGGTTTTCCCTTCTTTTAATGTTGAAATATTTTGTTTTTAAACTTTTAGCAAGCTTTTAAAGAAGAAAAACACCTGCTTTTTAACGTTCCTAAAATCCAAATAAACAACGCGTTTGGTGTTTTACGAATTAAAATTTTAGAAAATCTTCATTCTGCTCTAGAGTTTATACTTACTTTAAAGCTAGACTATGTTTTACAAACTTAAATATAACTCTAATAAATCCTACGTATGGAATTACCTCGCGTAGTAACTGGTTCAAGTGGAAAGGAAAAAAATCTTCCTCGTTGACACATGGTTTTCTACATTTCTACTTATACAAACTCATACATATGGACTAAATAATTTTAAATACATTGATTTTTCAATTCGTTCCATTATTTCACTCTCGACTTACATATATCTAGTTGAAATTTTCAAACGTTTATAAAATATTTTCATTCATCCACTTAATTTCAAATACATTTTTCAAAACTATAGTGGATGAGAATTGATGTTAATATTTGTTTCAAATGATAATTCATTAATTAAATTTAATAAATAATTTTAGTTTTATATGGAAGATAAACTTTCCACAACAAGGGGCATATACATATATGTAGGTTTTTAATAGTTGGTAGATAGTTGTTTCGTCCCATTAGGCTTGTAAGATTATTGTAGGAAAAAATGTTACATGTTACAGCAGCATCAGAAAAGAAACCGAAATATTAGTTTGAAAATAAGAATTAAAAAAATTGTAAATTATAACTCTATGTACAGTAACACTGGTTGAGATATAATTTCCACAAGCCTTTTTTATGAAAGCAACTAACATTTAAAAATGCGTCGGGAAGTTGCACAGAAACTGAGTACTCCCTACGTACATTCTAAACTTCCTTCTTCTCGTCTTGGTCTTCGAACCGAAAGCACGCGGCAAAATGGGGCGTGTCAAGAATAGATTTTGTTTTAAACAGTTTTAATTTAATTTAAATCAAATATGTAAAGAATTGTCTCAAAGTTTTCTTTATAATTTGTTTAAGAAACGTTTCATCACTGATTATTTAACATATGGCGAGCACCCTAGCCAACACGTATCCAAAATGAATAATGGCAAGATCTGATCAAGGAACCACGCTGTGCAACATAAATTCCAGTTCCAGACAAATTATTAACTTTATGTAAGGTAATGTGAAATCAAAATTTAACTGGGGAGCATGAATCTGGCTAAGACGGTAAATACACCTAACTATTTTCACTTCAGATTAATGTTTGAATCCTTTAGCTATCTTGAACAGTCTTTCAGTTCCCTCGTTCAAATTCTCGGCATTCGCTGTAAAACATCCTGTATTATGAAGTCTCTTTATACACACATGCACACATTTTATTAAGTTGAAACATTACCATAGTTATAAGGGTATTAGATATATTAATGTCATAATACATAAAACATTGAGAAACAATTCCCATCAGTGTCTTTTATAATCCGAAGGAAAAACTCATGAAATGTCGTCATAGTTTTAGAAACTAAAAGTAAATATATAACATCAGCTGTCTAACAACTAGTAAACGAATCACAATACTTTAGCGAAAACATGAGGCTAAGATGACATGTTGTGCGGGTTATAACAAATTGAAAATTAAGGAAAAAATAACAATGAGTTGACAAGGGAGCTCATGAGTCCGCTCCTAAGGAGCCTGTCGATGGATGCTTGGTTTGAAATTAGGGGGTATTAGGGGGAACCAATAGGTTCATCTAACAACTCCTCGCGGGTGGAGTGGAGGGGATGCTAACAAGGCTCGAGACTATAGGGGGGGGAGGCTATAGAGATAAAATAACAAAAAGAGAAGAGTATCCAAGCGTGAAAACATCTGATATTTCTGGTGCACGTGGGTATAATGATTCCAGATGATGAAATACAGGGAGAGAAGTGAAAAGTGATTAGACATTGTAAACAAAAGAGAATCTCGCCTGAAAGTTAATAGAGAGGGTTTAAAATATAGGGTCGGATATACAAAATAAAGTAACCTATTGCTACTGGGTAAAAACAACCCAGTTAAATAAACATATAAGACACTCTACCTTTGTGGATATACTCTGGTACGATTCAAAAATAAATCTCTTTTCTTAGACTATACAGAAATAAGTTCTAATATAGCATAACTTTGAAACCAGAAGGCTTCACGCTTTAACTATATTATTTAGTGACCCAATGAGAAATTAACACTACTTCTCTTAACGACTAAATAATAAACGATTAAATAATTTATTGCAATAATTCTAATCTAGTTACAATAATATAATTTTCAGTTTAATTTTTTATTATTTTAAGCACGTAATAATTTACAGCTGTTCCAAAACGCATAACATTGCTGGATTATTTACAAGTTAGTGTCTGGCAAGAATGTAGTGAAGACCTATTGTTAACTGATGGCAGGATACATTTCCTTTGTGTTTGTTATTTCTTTCAATTCTTCAGAACAAAACATCTTGAATCTCGCCAAGTTTTAGACATATCATCATTACAGACTCGTAAAATTGTCTCATCGATATGAACCATTAAATAACTTCCTTCATGGACATATCAGATATCCTGTTACCTAATTTTTTTAAATTTCCAATTTATTGAAAGAATACAATATGTTACTATAACAATACTGACGAATTAACATTTCTTGAAATAGTTTTATGATGATTCAGGGTTATATTGTTTAATTTTTGTTTTAAAATAGTTCCAATACAATTATATTAAATTATATTTTATTGCGAGTCATAGATGTAATAATTTTTTCTTTTAAATATTATAACCCTTTGTATAAAAGGGATCAAGAAGAAATGTAAAAGGAATAAATACAACAAAGTTTTCTAATATATTTGGCGTATGTTAAAACGTATCTTAGATTGGATGCGATAGGGGAATGGTAGGAAGAAAAAACAGAAAAGATTGAGTAACGGTGAGAAAACGAAAAATACTTATGAAATGCAAGTAAAAAACAGGAGATGAATAGAAGGAGATTCTGAACGAATATAAATATATCTAAGCATTTTCCTTCAGAAAAAAAATATGGGGGGGGAAGTAACAGAGAAAATGGAGAATAATATGGAGAAAAAGAGGGAAAGAAAATAAAAAATGGAGAGAAGAAAGGAGAAAAGCTGAATTGCATGAACAAAATTAATTGATTTATTGTTGAAAAAGTGTGTAATAAATTATTTATTTTAATTTTCACATGTTCATACCACTATCCTTCACCATACGTTTGTGTTTCATGTTAGGGAAATATAACATCATTAGCAGTAGTTTACAATAAGTATCTAAACTAATAGATTCATTAATACAAACCTAAATAACTACTAACATTAGTGCCAACAATAAGTCATAGGTACAATTAGTTTACCGACGAACAACGTAACAATGGCAACAGGAAGGTAGGTTGCGGACTGCCAAGATATTGTTTAAACGTCAGAAGTCACCTTCAGACAGTCCTGAGGTAAATGTATTGCGGAATAGTTGAAAAAGGCCATTGTAAATGACTGATCTAAAATTTTGTTAAAATATATAAACAGTATTTATTTGTCAATAATAGGTTTTACTGTCCCACTCGCATATGCTGAGTACTTGAGCATCAGAAAGTACTCAGCATAAGTGAGTAAGAGAAGACAAGTATAAGAAAGGTCGTTTGGCAATCAAAGTGTAAAGGGGAGGCCGAAGGCCATTTTATCAAATAATTTATTTTTTAAATTGTAACCTATAATTATGCCAAAATTTTCTTGGTAATTTTCTTTTAGAATTACAACAAAAGATTGAATAGAAACGTTTTTATTATGTTATATTACGAGAAATATCAAGATAATTTGATGTCTTTTTAATCATCGCCACTACTGATATATATATATATATATACAGTATTGCCTTCGTTATCTTTGCAACATATTCTCTAATATAGTTGTAAATCAAAGTATTGGTCATTTGCAGCTTGGTTAACCGCAGGTTAGAGATATCATCCTAAAAAGCAACTAAAAACAATAAGAAGCTGAAGGTAGACGAAGCTCTAGGAGACAGAAATCAATTCACTAATGATCAGATTATTTCAATTTGGAAAAATACACTAAATTTAAATAAAACTCTATGAAAGGGCATGTCACAGGATGTTTGATTCGAAGTCAATGAAACAGTGACAAAGGTGATTTTATAAAATTAAAATTATGATCATACTAAACATATCCACCTACTTCAAATGATTACGGATGCCATAAAACCCATCTTTATGAACCTAGTATTTTCTGGTCTTAGTGGGTGGTTATAGAGAAAATTGAAAAATTATAATGAAGCCAGTAAAAACGTCATTTGGAATCGTCCTAAAGGTATCTTTGTCACTTTAAAACCTACATCATATCTTAGGCGTAGTTTCCATAGGCATGTTTTGATTACATTTGTTTTTTTTAATAGCGTTATCTAAAGATTACGTATTTTATGTATATTTGAACCGTTTTCTGAGGAAGTACAAGAGTTATTGGGATAAAATTGTCTATTCCGTTTTAAGTGGCATACGAGTATATTCATCTCTTACAACTTGCAATTATGAAAACTACAATATTTAAAAAAAGGTCTTTGTCCAGGCGAAAACCCATAGTTATTAGTTTATAAGTTATAAAGTTTGAGTTATAATTTTAATTATCTAAAACTATAAATAAAATTATAGAACTAGGTTAGACTAATTCTAAATTAAACTAGATATATTCAACACACAGTAATTTAAATATTATTGTATATAATCAGGTGTGACTTCGTCCCTTAAATCTTCTTCTTGCATTTTTTTCTAGGTGAAGCTAAACTGCAAATATATATTTCATAGCGTTTCAGGTCTGCGTCCGATTAAGTCACAACCTTTTGAGTTTAGGGAATAGTAGGAGGAAGAAGTTGGAATAAAAAGTTACTTTTCCGTTTCAAAATAGAAACTTATTTAAAATTGTTTACAAGAAACAATTTGCTAGCTACGGATAATGTCTAAATACAATTGTTACAATTTGGATCATGCGTTTGTTCACCTTCTTAGTTAATCCGCGAACATTTATTTACTCTTAGAGCAATAAATTTCTTACTTACAATATATTGGGCGCTCGTAACATAAAGTGTAAAGATCCTTCGATGACTTTTCCAACGCACAATACTGATTTCTCGATGCTCAAGTAAATTTACACATCAAACATACAGTTATCTCTGTTCGGAGAGTTCAACGTTCAACGATAAAGGAATTCTGTTATTATTTTTCATTTTAAAAGTTTAATGTGAAATCGAGAAATAGACTAAAAACAAAAATAATACAAGCAATACATGGTAACATAAAAGTAACTCAACATCAGTTCTATTAGTAAAATAAGAAACTGTATTATTTACATGTATAACGGCCAAAGATGAGTGACTAAGCTAGCAACTCTTGCGATGTTATTTTACTTTGTCTAAAGAGCATTTAGTATATCATATGATAAAACCCATGCACTACAAAACACAAACGAAAATGTGTAAATGAGATTTAGATGCAAATGCTTACCATCAGATACACAGTAGACAAGTTTCCTAGTAATAAAATAAATTAAAAATATGTGATATGGAAATTAATTGTAAGTAATTGAAAATATGAAGAGTTGAAATTAAATTATGCAGAGCCATAGTGTGGTGAATAATTAGAAATTCCTACAGTATTTGGTGGATGTACGAATTGAACGCCAATGAAGAGGCCTCTGAGAACGTATATAATGTTCAGACTTTAGTGATGGGGGTAGTATTCCTACCTTACATCTAGCAGGAGTCTAGTCTGTAGGGGCGGGTTTAGTTCCTGTAGGAGTTACATGAAATGACAATCAGATTTTCAGTTTATATGTAAATTATGGATATGCGTATGCTTTACTTTAAAATGTTACGGGAAATATAATGTATATAAATCCATTGCTCTAAATTTATTAAATTCTTTTTTTATCTAAGCAAAAACTAATATCAAAGATTTTATGTGTTGCAAGTAAGTACAATTCACAGTAATAATTTAGTTAAACTAATTTTTTTTAGATGTATACATTAGATTTTTTACATAAGTATACAAAAGTTTGTATAAACTATAGAAAATCAATTAAAAATACCAATAATTTAAAAAAGCAATTGTTTTCTAAAATTCCAGAGAAAATAAGAAATCTACAAAATATTAGAAGCAAGGGTTGTCAAGCAAACACTTCAATGAAATATTCAAATATGTTCGTGTGTTTTTTATTGAAAATATATTTATTTAAGTTGGGAGATTTTTTCAAAGCATAATTTTAATTATATTTCTTTATTCCAGTGCTTTTAGATAATGAAACGTAACGGTTTGATTCCTTCCTATTTTAATCTTCACAGATATATCAATTCATAAATTCGAACCACGAGCCTACGGCCTCTGAATAGCAACGGGTCTATAGCCCTTGACAATTACATATTAAATCATTCGACAACATATATCACTAAATAATTTTTAATCAGTATTTCTTTATAGGAGTAAACATAACAACCTAAGTTTTCTTCTGAAAACAAAATATATATCTCCTAATTTAAATTATATTGTATTCAAATAACGCCCTAAGTTATTACAAAAAATAAAATCCTATTTATTTATAATAAATTCAATAATAAGACGAATATAATACAGTCCCTAGTATATACTCCCTAATCGTACTTTTAGCAGAGTACCCATTCTTCGTAGGGGTTGACGTATATTTGTGTTAATTTAGATTAAATTTGTATTTGAGTAGAATTTAATTTACTGATATTAAATCCCAATAAGTATATCAAACTGTAGTCTATAAACCTATCGATGATTGTCTTGAAAAACCAAGAGAAGGAAAATCTTCTGCTTGGAACATGACATCTGTAGTGTATAACTAACTTTGAAAGATAAATGACAACGAACATTTGATACCATCTGTTTAGTTGTGTTAACAAGTGACTTTTACAGGTGATTACAAACAAACAACTATCAACTGTTTGAGCCTAGTATATAGTGAAATATAGATAATTGAGTGTTGAAGGAGATATCAAGAACAGTGAGGTCGTGTCCAGGTGGAATTTCTAAATCAAAATAGGCTTATGTATTAACCAAGGATCCTAAGAATGTCCATATAAACTTTCAGTTCAATTGATCCAGTAGTTTTTACGTAATCAAGTAACACACACACACACACACACATACACAACATTCGATTTTTATATAACAGTATAGATGGCTCAGAGGCTTTGTGAACATTTCATTGTCATGACAACCTATCCACTCTCATTTATTTACAGCTCTCAACCTAACCACACACTGACTGTTAGTTTAATAACACGGCTTTGTGTATTTGGTGTTATTACCAATACCGGTTTGCTGCAAGGCCAATACAATTCACCCCATTCCGACAGCCTGCTACTTCTTTATTCAATGTAAATACTCAGTGTTAGTTTTGTACACGCTCCGCTGGCTTTGCTTCTAAGGATATCATTGTTAATTATAACATTTCCAATTAGTTCCTTTCTAGCTTAAAAATGCTTTGCCTCTTTATAAAAATTTACATGTTTTCTTTAAAAAAAAATTCATAATTATTAAAAAAGTGAATCCGATTAAGATTTAGGAGGATTGTTATTGAAAAATATTAATTTTTCAAAGTTAAAAGTTCTTTAAACTCTGTTAATGTTACCTATTCGTTCTCTACTAACAAATAATTGCTTCATGATTGTACAACTATTGCCAATCGGAAATCTTAGTGTGTGTATTCATTGTTATTGTTAAGTTTCCATACGATTACCTTTAGGGTTATTGCGGTCCTACAACTTGACCTTACCACTTGCCGCTTATCTAAGCAATGCGATGCTCTTAATTACTTACCTTGCTTTTATTCTTAGGGAGAGGAAAGACAGATGTATTGTTGAACTTTGAAAGTCGCCAAAGGGAGAATTGGGGGCTTCGTAATGACCATTTCAATCATTGAAGTTTAGAATTGCCATTAGGCCAAGTTACCTTTGTGAATTCACTTGTTATATATAAATATAAATTCCTATATATATATATATATATATATATATATATATATATATATATATATATATATATATATATATATATATACACATACATACTTATACGACCTTGTGCATTACTGTTGTTATGTATCACAGTAAACATATTTGCCCCTGCTAATTGGCTACCAGGTACTCCAGCAACCATTGCTTGCGAATTACCCTGAGGGGAAGAAGACGTCAGGGATGTGTAGATTTTATCCTTGCTACTTTAAACTTTAAACTTGCTCCTTTCATTAATGTAATCGGACTGTACAAAGTTTATTTCAGAAATTTTGTTTGGTTAATTTCCAACAAACACATTAGAGAACTTAATATAGGCATTTTTAATGCTTTATCTCTCCCAAGGCCGATATAAATGTCGCACTTCACCCCTGGAAATTAAACTAAAAACTTGATTTTACCCTTGGGTGTATATTTGAGGTAACCCCGGCCATGTTTGCAAATTGAAAAATAACGTCACCTCATCGCCTGCATGGAATTACCACGTGGGTTGAATCTGTAGTAATGCATGATATTTTATGATAGGTTTACATGAACGTTAGGGGAAATTTATTCAATTATTGTTATTATGAACTGGCACTAAATTTATGATTATGAATTGACCTTATAATATATATATATATATATATATATATATATATATATATATATATATATATATATATATATATATTTATGTGTGTGTTTGTGTATGTGTGTGTGTGCGTGTACGTGTGCGTGTACGTGTGTGTGTACATGTTTGGGTGTGTGTATGTGCATGTTGCTACGTTCTACCTACCCTTCACATGCAATTTTTATGATCCACACTTACCTAAAAAGAAACTGTAAAACTCACTCCTGGAAATCATGAAACTACATGTTAGCGTTCCTTAATACGAGGCGCAACATCGCATTATTATAACACATATTTTTTATTTAAAAAATTAATTTCGAATCCGACATCTCGCCCTTTAAAGTTCTACCTCCAAACTAACGCTTATGCTCCCGGCTTTATTTTCACTTACTCGGCACTTGTTAACAATCAGCGTTTACTAACCGGATATACATGACTGTAGTTGTACTTTTTTAATATCTTTCTTATTTAGTTAAACTTTTTTTGTTTTGAATTTAGTGATTTTAACTTTTCTTTTGGTCCTTAATCGTTTTTTCAACCGCTTTCCTCGTTTCTTAGAACTATCTCTCTGATCCCATTGCTATGATTATGGTGTTTAATTTGGAATTTTACCCAATCAACTAAGTTCTTGTCTTTCCTAAAATGACTTAATTTAAACAAACCATATAAAGTTTTGTTTTTTCAACATTACACTTTAATTAGGTATTAAATTAAAATGAAATATTTGTAAACCTATTTTTAAAATAATTGAAAATTCAAAATGTTTTCAAAAATAACGCTTTAAGTGTTTTGGACCATTGTAGTGCTCATTTTTAGTGTTCCTTTTCGTTATTAAACTTTGTGACCTAATCCTAAATTATAGAAGTAATTTTAAATATAAATAGAAAATTTGGGATAATAGAATGCGTTATTCAATAGCTTAGTAAAAATAGGTAATACATTTACAGTAAGTAAATATTTAATGTACCTAGATTAAACTGTAAAAACAATGGCGTTTAAAATAATTAAAAAAAAACAATCGTAGCATGGATAATGGGCTTAGTTTGTATTAAAATCAATTGACTTACTGAAGTACAAACAAACAATGGTAACGGGAAGCGAAGCAATGCAAAGTTATTGTTTGATCGTCTCAAGCCATCGTTAAATGTCACCGACAGAATGTTTTTCGTTAGGGATTGGTATGACTCTAATGATTGTAGTAATATAAAAATTGTAATTTCTCTTTAAAGTAGAGTATTTACGAAAAATGTTATACAAATCATTTGTTGCCCAATACAGCGATACAGGTGATAAATTATGTATGACATTCTTCTCTTCTGATGCCCAGTATAGCTAAGCTTTATTTTTATAAAACCACGATCCATTTCCTACTCTAGATGAGAATAAATCCCTAGGTATATCGTAAGTGCTTTAATAATGTGTAAATAGTCAGCCCGGGCACTTCTACATATCTCTTCGCTCGCACAAGTCTCCACTTCCAAAGCTCAAAGTAAATTTACACGTCTATGAGAACCCACTATTCTTTTTATTGAGAGAGATCAACGCGCAGTTTTATGAAATTTCAACGTATTGAATATAAAATTAAACTTCTTCAAAATGTAGTTACTCAGTAAATATTTTAATATTAGAAAAGTTTCCAATGCGAACATTTCTCAAGTAGTATTTATTTCATATAAGGAACTGGGATTTACCATAATATTTTAACTCCATTTACAAATCACAGTGCAAGACTATTACTGTTTAGTACTGTAATTATTATGTCTCAATTCCCAGTAGTAACAATTTTTCAAGAATATTTGTATGCATATATGGCATATTTAACAAATCTTATATATCTATATAACAATGATTTTGTTGTATCATTCTTGATTCTCATCGTTTTCATTATTGTTCTTAAACAAATACACTTTAATTTTAACACAAATTTCATAAATCAAAAACCCAAACAAAGAAATTCCTAATCACACGAAATATCCGTGGCGTTACTATAAGTCTTAGACGATGAAACTTCTACTCAATTAGTTACAGGATGATGACAGCAAAACAATAACACAGGATTAATAAAGGGAAGAAGACAGGTTTGATAGCAAAACAATGGCGGCTTTAATCCCTAAGGGAACTTCACGTCATCCAAATTTTTATTTTAGAATATAATATATTTTTTACGCACCTGGTGAATAAAGTTTTACTCCACTTTTAAACAATTTCCGTTGAATTTATTCTCTACTAAGAAATTAATTTTAATAAATTAATTTTAGTATAGTCAATATGAAACTGCTTCCTATTATTTGTACAGGCTAATATAAAGTAGTCAATAAATGAAATAAACTACCAATTAAGTGACGAGAAAGATTATAAACAAATAGCTATGGGAGCCTGTTATTAGAACTAGAAATCTGTGTTGGTATCTAAGGTAACGTCGCAGAGGTAACAGAAGGTTAACAAATAACTGTATGGGTAGAAGGGAGAAAAGAACTGAAAAACTAATGGTAGAAATATTATTTTTTCTTGCTCAGTTGCATCACACAATTATGTGTGTCAAATGATTTCAGATGGTGAAATATAAAGTGCCAAGTGGCATGAACCAGTTTTTCTTGCTCAGTTGCATCACACAATTATGTGTGTCAAATGATTTCAGATGGTGAAATATAAAGTGCCAAGTGGCATGAACCAGTTTTTCTTGCTCAGTTGCATCACACAATTATGTGTGTCAAATGATTTCAGATGATGAAATATAAAGTGCCAAGTGGCTTGAACCAGTTTTTCTTGCTCAGTTGCATCACACAATTATGTGTGTCAAATGATTTCAGATGGTGAAATATAAAGTGCCAAGTGGCATGAACCGGTTTTAGGAAGTACGTGTTAAAATATCAACTTAACATTTGTTTTTCAATATAAGGAAATAAAACCTCTTGATCCATAAAAATGTTTTATTTAAGTCCTGAGTGTATGAGTGCAAAGCAATCATATTTACAAAATATTACAACATTTTTTGTAGTTATTGAAGTCAGTCTTGTAGTAATTTCCTCAGAAGATGATCGCTGAAATTTATATCAGGCTATAGATAAAAGATTTTATGGGTTTAGGTTTTCTATTTTTTACAATAAAGAATTACACTTCAGTTTTCCAATTTTTGTCCTAAACGCTGCTTAAAAAATATATAGAACGAGAAAATATGAAATAAAGTAGCAAAGAAACATGAAAAGCTATTGGTGTACGGATGTTGAAACTAAAGCAAAGAATAATATGAAAAATTTTAAATATTCAGCTTGATTAATGTATGATGTCTTTTCCAGCGTAGCCTGACAGGGATATGGTAAGTATATGGATTTATCTAGCTGACAAGAGGTCTATGAAGGAAGAGTCATAACTTATGTTAGAAGGGAGAACGGGGGGGGGGGTGAAAAGATTCTGAATATTGTATTTTGTACGATGAAGCTTTTAGTTGATGGATATACTAAGTAACTATGTATAGAAATGCTATCGGGGCTAAATGTAATATATTACATCAAGGTCAAAGATTTTGTGAGGTGAAGGGCGAGATTGAGAGAAGGCTGCATGTTAGGGGTAAGGAACATTTTAAAAATTATGGAAATGTTAGATGAAAAACAATATTTAAATAGGTTGATATTATCTTAAAACTCTTTGGATATATTTTTGAGTCAGCAGAAATCATGATCACAGGGTAAACATTAAACTAGACAAGTTAGCAATACAAAGTCGTGACTGCGTAGACGAGTTATAGAAAAGAGGATAATTATATTAATTAAAACAACCTCTAACCACAAATTCAACAAATTTTATTTTAACCTTATGTACATTTCGACTACAAAGTAATCATCTTCAGAGGTATTTTTACAAATAACTAACTTACAGCTAAACCTATGTGTATTTATAAGCAACGGAAACTCCTTGACCACGCCCCCTACACTATCCGACCAATCATGTTACGAGTAACAACTAGGTCTGGTCTAACAGAAAGAGTTACAGTTACATTATTTTTGAATTTTACAGTAATTATTAAATTTAAACATTTAACAATTAAAAACTATAACTATCTTTTAACTAATAGATACAATTGGGAATTCGGGATAGGCCCTTTATCAGAATTTATTAATTTATTAGTTTCATATTTAATAATAAACATACTTTCGAAACTATTTAACATATTTTTTGATTTAACATTTTTAATTAATTTAAGGTTATTTATATCTAAGTTATGATTAGTTTCTAAGATATGTTCAGCTACACTTGATTTCTCTGGCCTTTGAAATTTTATATGACTAATGTGTTCTTTGAATCTAGTGGAAATTTTTCGTTTAGTTTGACCAATATAAATCTTTTCACATGAAAATCAAGTTACTTTATAAATCCCTGACTTATGCAATGTTTCTATTTTATCTTTTGGGTTACCTAAGAGATTTTTAAGGCTATTTTGGCTCTTATATGCTACTTTAAAATTTACTTCTTTAAAAACTTTTTCTAGGTTTTTTGTTAAATTTTTATCAAAAGGTAAATTCATATATTTATTTTTAACAGTTTCTCTCTCTGGTATTAAGGTAGTGGAATCTATTCTTAAATTATTCAAACTCTGTTTTCTTAATATATTAATAATAATTTTAGGACCATATCCATTAAATTTAGCTATTTCTTTAATTCTATCAAGTTCAATTTCAAATCTATTTTTATTTAAAGGTGTTTCAATTAATCTATTAATCATACTATTAAATACTGCAAGTTTATGTGACATACAATGGTTCGAATCTACGGGGATATACATATTATTATTCGTAATTTTGCGATATATATCAAACTCTATTTCGTTATTGTTCCGCATACATAAAATATCAAGAAACGGTAAACTATTATTCTTCTCTAACTCATAAGTAAATTTAATGTTTCTATGGTGTTTGTTAATATCTGATAAAAAAATGTTAATATTACATTCTTTAAGATTAAAAATTGCAAGAATGTCATCTACATACCTAACCCATACCTTTGGAAAATATTAGAGTTGTTTTTAATTCTTTTTCAAAATTGTTCATAAAAAGTTCAGCTATAAAAGGTAATAAGCTATTAATAAAAAATAATTTTATTTCATACAACACCTAGCGAAATTAACATATTGGTTTACTTTATCATTCTCAATTTTATTTTTAATTAAAAATTCTTCCAACAAAATTAAAGTTTCGTTCAACGGTATACTAGGAAATAAAGAACAAACATCAAATCATACCAAAATCTCATCATTTGTTAATATTATATTTTGTATTTTCGCTATAAATTATCTCGTATTTTTTACTGAGCATGAATTTGTATTAAATTTTAACTTTCCAAAAGTTATTGTCAACCATTTTGATAGAAGATAAGTTGGTGAATCAATTCCTGAGACATTTGGTCTCACCAAATTAACTTGTTTATTTATTTTCGGAAGACAATACAACTTTGGCAAAACAGGATTTGGGACCTTAAATTTATATATTTCATTTTCCGGAATCACTTAAGTACAATTTTTAATAACAGTTACCATTTCTTTTACAAATCTATTCAGTGGGTCATTTCTTAATTTTACAAAAATCTCATCTTTTAACAAATTATTTAACCTATCTACATAATAATTTTTACTTAATATTACAATTATATTACTCTTATCTGCTTTTGAATAATAACAATCTTGTGCTCTTAAACTTTTTACAATCTTCAACTCCTGGTTAATCCTAGCTTCGTTCTTCTGTAATCTGTGGTTATCTTCAATTTTCATTTGGCAAACTTTCCTGACGTAATTCTTATCCGTTTCTTTTAAATAACTTATACTGCTCTCAATATTTCCTACTACCTCTTCAATGGTGTTCCTACTATTGTTTTGGAATGAATATTTCAATCCTTTACTTAATACTTCTAATTCAATCGGTGTAAATTTTATGTTAGTTTCATTCCTAACTAACTCTACATCTTTTTTTATTAGGTTAGGTTTCATATTTGTATCAAAATTATTTTTACCCAACCCGTTTAATTTTCTTTCTAATTTTTCCGTTTTCTTCATATATTTATGCTCATTAACTATTATAACTTTATTGTAAAATTCATCCCAATTCTTTTTTGTACATTCATTTGCTAACTTTAAATGTAACTTATATAATTCCAGTTTAACTTCACTTAATTTACAATAAAGATATTTAATTTCCAAATCTAACCATTTATTCTTGGCGAATCGTAAGACTTTACCCGTTCTAGAATTTTTAACTTTTATCACTATTCCTCCTATAAACTTCGGAGTCAAACTTTTCTTTTTACACATCTTAAGGAAGTGAATATCCGCTAGTAATAACTTCACTTTTAAACTTAGTGTTTGAAACTTATTATGCTCTTTTGACCGAGAAGTCATGTTGACAACCACTTAAAGCAACTGTGGCGTAAATGTTTATATTAATTAAAACAACCTCTCACCTCAAATTCAACAAATTTTATTTTAACCTTATGTACATTTCGACTACAAAGTAATCTTCAGAGGTATTTTTACAAATAACTAACTTAGAGCTAAACCTATGCGTATTTATAAGCAACGGGAACTCCTTGGCCACGCCCCTAAGAGGAAAATTAATTGCTAAAATGAAAATAAATAATATAAAGAGACCGTATGGTTATTCGCAGCTTAGATAGAAACAGGGACTGTCTAAAGAAGGCGAATACTATGAACTTAAACTTGAAGTCTAACTAATCCCTAGTTTACTTACTACACACTAGTTTCTGCGACCATAGAACCTTCATTAGTGATACTCTAGTTCAAGGTCGTTAAATTTGTATATATTGTCCCTATGTTATGACAATAACACATCGTCAAATTTTAAAACTAATTAACACAATATAAAATTAGGAAACTCAAAAATAAGTTAGAGTAATATGAGATAATGGTGACCATAATAAAAAATACTAAACATCTATTACAGAATAATAGAAGATATATAATAAATAATATTATGTATATAAATTTAATGGTAAAAAAATAAAATAACAAAATATTTTAAATAGTAAATATTACGTATGAGGATATTACAGTTACTTTTTAATAACAAGGAATTCATTATCAAACACGAAAACCTTAAGGATGAACATTTCTGAAAGTGTAAGAAGAAGTAGAAGCAATAAGAAGAAAACTAGTTATAAATAAGACGACGTAAGTGATGAAAATCATTGGGGTCCTAAGAAACAGGCGGGAAAATAAAACTTACAGGAACAAATATGACAGTTGAAATAACCAGTTCGTATAAGTTATATTCGTATATGCAAATATTCTTATTAATATTAGACTACCAAATGTAAACGAAAATTTAGTTAAATCAACAAACCATTATACCCATTTTGTACTTTAGTCGAGCCATATAAAATAGTCTTCGCCTTGCGAAACTAGACTGTACAGGAATGTCTAATAGAACTTTGAAACCAGCAAGTCCTTCCCTCACTCTTATTATGTGGTTACCCACGTATTTATGAGAAAATAAGTTACATATCTTAGTATTTAAATTGCTAAATAATTATTATTTCATATAATCAAGTAACAACAATAAGAAATTATATTTAATACATTCTTAATGTACTCATTTTCAAATCTGTTAGAAATATTATTATACATTTGAGTACTTTTTCTGCTTCATATTATATATTTTCTAACATTACAATATGTTTTTTTGTTGACATTTGACAATGGAGTTATTCGAAAACGCGTCGAGAAAGAAAAATATTTTCATGGTAGGAAAAGCAGAACATTGTACTCAAATATTTATTAATGCTTATAGTCATGAACAATACAGTGCAGCAGGCTTTTTTGGCATTAGTATAAGTAATATGGCGTTAGTTACATGGACAAAAAGTTAAAATTAACAAATATTTTTAAAAGTACATGAAAAACTAATTTTTTCATAATGGCTTAGTTTATCAATACATTTTTGGCACCTTGTAGTGGGGTTATTTATTTGTAAGGCAGTGTCTGGCATGTTGCCAAAAATGTAGTGAAAGGCCTATTGGTAATAGATGCCAAAATACATTTCCCATTGAATTTGCTTTTCTTCAAGTTCTACAGAGGAAAACATCCTAATAATTAGCAAGATTTTGTAATACAGTATTATTAGTTCAGTGTCGCTTCTTGGTCCAAAACATTTCATTTGTCGTGCGTTTAAATATTTGTTTGTTTGAATAATTTTATCACATTCATTTTCTGTTTACTCTACAAAAGTTACAAATTAAACAACAGAGATTATAGCACTCTACAATTGCGTCATGAGCTGCGTCAAGTGTAAAGAGTCCTTATCTGTACAAGTGATGTTATTATATATTTATAAAAATTATGTCACCAAGAAACAGCGGAAAAAGAATGTGATTTCATAGCGAAATGTCCTTGCAGGGGTGTCTGTGATTCTCATTAAAAAAAAAAATTAAGTTAAAGTGAATGTTTAAGAAATACCTTTACAAGATAGAATTCCAAATCAACTAAAACCAAAAACACATGAATAGGCTTTGTATTATTATAGGCTGAGTAAAATATTTGCTTTTATTCAGGTACAAAGCAAAAATAACCATTTATAGAAACTTTCCAAGTTATAACTTGTTTCCACTTTCTATATCTCGTTAGCAAAATGTATAACTAAAATAAATGCAGAAGTATTTTCTTAGCATTAGATTAGCATTAGATAGTTTCTCAGGAGACACGCCTTTATAAACGAAGCTTTATCAATGTTATTAATGAGCTAAGTATATCTCAGAAACTTTTACCTCATAAGTTCAACTGGGAAATTATCGCGCTGTATCATTAAGCTTTGACAGCTGTCCTCGTATTAGTTCTTACAATATATCTTAGATATCTCAACAATGTAAAGTCCTTGTCCGAGTTAGAGGTTTCGTTAGGGTAATAAAAGTGCGCTATCAACAATATCGGACTTGCGGTGGAAAATCATTTGATTCTTCAAGGTTTATGAAAATGTATTTTTTAATTCAATTGTTAATTTGTTTTGTATTTTATGTACATCCGTGTTATACATTTATCTAGTATTAGAAGTTTTACAATGTGTTTTAATTGTTTTGTAATTACTTATATATAAATGAAACCTAGACATCTTGGCACCGACAATCAGGACAAGAAGACAGAGCCACCATTTGCAAGAAACTATTATAAAAAAAAGTAACTTACAACAAATTTGATTGTATTTTTATAACCTACTAATAAAACCATATTGTGAAAAAAAGCTAAAAGGGCGGAATTTTAGTAAATGGCCACTAAAAGATCTGCTAATAAGCTAGAACATTGAAAAACTGTGAAATGGTTTAGGGGTAGGAAAAATTAGGCCTGGGTAAACTGTCTAATATAGTCTTAAAACAATTCTAAACACGATATAAAAACATTCTCCTTTTTCTATTTTCCAAAGTTTGAGCTATAAGAGCACCTGGGGATGGAGTAATCGATTTCTCTGAAGTAATATTGAGAAATATATATATATATATATGTGTGTGTGTGTGTGTGTGTGTGTGTGTGTGTTTTTGTGTATGTGTGTATGTGTGTGTGTGTGTGTGTGTGTGTGTGTGTGCGTGTGTGTTTATCACTTCTTAGCTTAAAACAGTTTTAAAGAGGAAATGAGTTTCCAGCTGTTTCCTGAACTCTCTTGTCATCTGTTTGCTTAAAATGGTGAGAAATGCTTTCAATATCCCTCGGCACAATCACTTACAGCAGGGGTCCCCGAATTCTTTTTTGCGACCCTTAGACAACTCTAAAATATAACTCTATAATTTAGCGAAACGTAATATTATTTCATAGCAAATGACATAAGCCAGCACAATATTGCTCTGCTAGCGTTATTTAAGACAATATCCCAATGGAACATATTGGTCTGCAGCACATGATTCAGTTAAGGTAAAATTATTTTAGGTATCTTAATGGGTTTCTTCAAAAATTACCTTTAAAATGGTTAATCTTGGGAAAATATTTTTAAAGATGTCTTGTTTGTTCTCCTACTTTAATAAGTGAGCATGCTGTTTCGTTAATGAAATCTTTCGAATCTAAAGCACGTCCCCATATATCTGCGTGACTTGGAATCAACTTAGAAAATACCAACCACAAACATTGAAATAGACATTGAACATTTATCGAAGTTGAATCAGTATTACAATACCACTAAAATAATCAATTTCCAGACTTCATTTTATGTTTATATCAATTTCAAGGTAAATATTTTTTCATGTTTTGAATTCTGATGTAATATCAACATAGCACACTTATAAACGCAGGCAATTAGTGATGTTTAGATAAATTATTAAAGGTATGTATTCTATTATATATTATAAAATGGCTGTGTGTGTATGGTATTTACGTATACTATAATACAAAATTAAGAATATAATATTTGAAAACTTAGATACAACTAAATATGACGTATTCTAATTGTAGAAATCGGTAAATTTAGTCCTGAGCCCGGGCTCTAGAATAATGAGCAATTAATTCGCCCACAGTTCCAAAAAAGTAGCATTCTAGACTTACGATATGATTTGAACACAATTGATTTAAATTGTGCTCAATATGCGTTTAAAGATATGACTGTACTGGTATCTGAGTGTTTTGTGTGTTGAGGACTAGACTATTTACCTGGTTTCAATTCTCGATAGTGCCCAGATATTTTTATTTCCTGTCATTTTACAAGTCAATTAATTCAGTAAATTGAGTACCTAGGAATAATAAGGGAGATTTAACTCATTGTCTAGACAATTTAACTTCGTTAAATACCGATGGGCTTAAGTATAAGCAGATTTAAATTTCCTCTCTCCTGAAGGATGTTATTGTTATAAAATAAGACGCTATTATTGTATTTGGGTAACCGTCGAAATAAGCCGCTTTCAAGAGGAAAACTCGTTCATTAAAATCCAATGATGTTCCTTCTATGTGGCTTTCTCAAGCAAGAAATACAACAAACCTATTAGTGGGTAGGAAGGATCTGGACCGGGTAAAAAAGGTTCTACTCACCATCCAATACAATACCTTTTACTAGAACAGTTGAATTTAAGACACCAAATGTCAATCCTTGCCATCAGTCAACAATAGGTAAGCGTTTGTCCCCATTCAAAAACCTTTAGTCCGGTGGTGTAAAATTGGGCCCACGGTCTGCTAGGCTAGTAAGAATGAAGGTTGAATTGGGCCCATGGTCAGTTCGGAGGTAGTGTCGAATTGTGCCCACACCTCTACAATCATGACCGACAAAATGGAATGATCGCATCCTCCTTAGCTTCAAATACATTCATACATCTAAAATATATGTTTTTACCGCGGATCCAGTTCGACCGTGCCCTTTTAGTCACATGTACGAAATTTATACATCGAAATGATGGTAGCGTGCATAAACAGTAGTCTTCAACCAACGACGGAAGATCTATTCATCGATTCTATTAGTGCAGTAAACAATTTTTATCCCGTTTAATATGTTTATAACTAGATAGATTGTGTAGATATGTAAAAAGGTTATAACAATTATTAAAACATGTAAATAATAAAAATTAAAAAAGAGTGGTATAAAACAAAAACGTTTTCCTAAGAGGTCAAGGATCTATGAGTCGCTGATTTCATGAATTGGTCGAGGAGATTCGTTATAGATATGTCAATCAAATTATTTTTTTCCGGCCCAGAGTACAGACAGCAATGATTTTTGGCAAAGTGTAAGTTTTTTAGTGTGCGTATCTATAAATTTCGTATATGTACCTTAAAATATTTGAATAAGGGCTAACGCTTACCTATTGCTGATTGAAGACAAGGGTTGACAGTTGGTGTCTTAAACTCAACCAGTGTCGTAAAAGGCTATTATTCTCAATAGAACCTTTTTTTGCCGCCATCCAGATCCGTCCTACCCCTATTAGTTTTTACTAATTTTTTTGTAGTTACTTTTGTATTTGGTAAAATTAAACATACTATAAATGGTGAGAATATTTATTTGCTTATTAGTTATTTTATAGCTAATAATACATTTTTTGGAAAACCATTTTTGCAAAACCACAATTTTTGCAAACCTTCTGAAAAATAAAATAGAAAATAACAGTGAAGCAATAAAATAATTGCAAATTTTAACCTGTTATTATTTAGAAGCAAAGAAATATATCCAATAAAGTAACATTAAGTTTACAGAAAACCTGAATATGTGCGACTCGCGACCCGGAAAATAATTCAATATGAAATACATTTCAAGATGCTTTTCCAGCTTTTCGAGACGTCAGCTATAAAGTCCCTAAGGGACTGGAGTAAGCAATTCGTTTGGAGTATCTTTCACCAAAAGGTTATAAATATATGTCACTTTCTTGACAGTCAAATCCTGTTTAAAAGAAAGTGGTTTTCAGATGTTTTTTGACGGTTGTTCCATTTCAGATGTTTTTCGCAGCTGTTCCCTGAAAAGGCAAATGTATCCACAAGGGATTTGGCGGTGATATATACTCAAATAACTGGATAATTTAATAAACAATTTAAAAAATATTAAAAAAAAATATAGTAAAACGGAGGAGTATATTTTGTTGATATTAATTAGCATAGGGATATAGCTACAATATACAAACAGGGATTGGTTAATCAATAAAAAGATATACTGTGCCCATAAAAAGTATCAGCAATCAACAAGATTAACGGGTATAAATAAACGGTTGGTTGGAGGGAAATTTTCTAGAACTTACTAATAGGTAGGAAGACATGAGAAACCGGTTCTTGTAGTGTATATAATATATTTAAATAATTTTAAATATTTATAAAATTAAATCAATAATTATTTAAATATTAAATTATTTTAACAATAGAAAATAGCTTTGTCTTACGAGATTAGACTTTGCAGAGATGTATTTACGAAATGATGCTTTGAAACCTTTTTTTTTTACTTTCAGTTTGTCTCTAATCTGTGCTAATCTAATTATTTATTGAAATATTGAGAAAGATTTTCCGAAAGCCTAAATAGATATAAAGACTATTCATTATTATAGTTTTATCCTAGTTGCAACAACGGATGATTTTATTTAGGGATTTTAACTTTTGGCAGTCCATAAAGGACTTTTATACTGCATAATAACTTAGTATTTATAGATCAATCTAGTATGTTTCTTCTTAACTGAGAGTAATATATGGAGGAATACAGTTTTAACATACACTGTATGTTATCTTCTTCAGATCAAATGTATTCAGAATTTTCCCAAGACACAACTTATGACGGCCTCGCTTAAATGTTCCATGCTCCAGAACATACCGTTGGGCTGGACCTGCAACTTTTTATTTCGTTACTTTGTTCTAAATTTTTAATGTATTGTTTTAATAACTTTGATCAAACAACCTTCCCACAAATAATTTATTGAAGTAATGATAATCCAATCTATTGTAATATAATAAGGTAATTTTAATAGTCTCTTACTTTTTCTGGTATCCAATCTCACTTCTCTCTATCCATCCAATAGGCTTTCATCCAATGTTCTTTTACTCATTTCGTTATTCGTACCTTCTCTCTAACGTTTCTTTTCATGACTATGCTTCCAACTAACGTGAGGTTCTTTATGTTCACTTCTACTGTGATTGTCTACGTTAGGATTGACTTGAGAAGTCGTTTCTCAAGCAATGTCTGGGCATGTTCAAGTTATCCAAGCTACTTTGTGCCAATATGATGATAGATGATTCTTATATGTTTTCTTTTATTTTATATTAGTTTCTCTTTATATTCTTGATTTACTGCAGCGCGTTTCAAAGAATTTAGTGTTCTTGCCTCTAGTTTTCTACTTCTCCTCTAATTATACTTTTAGCGATTGTGTTATATATTCTTCATGTTCTCCTATAATATTAATTGGTCTTGAAGGAAACTATTAAGAAGAATAATTTCTCTTCATTCCTGGTTGTTTCTTTCTCCTTCCTCTGTAATTGCCATACCCAGGTGCTTAGGAGCAACACAATGTCTAATTATTCCTCTATCTTCAATTCCAGTACTAGTTTCTCCTGTCGACATATTTTGTGTTTATTTTCCATCTCTTTTTTGTGTCGATTAAGGCACAGACATGTCAACTAGGTAGACAACAAAACACTAATTACGTATCTATACGTGATTTATTAACTGTATAAAGGTTCTTAGAGGAATATTGTACACAACACAGGAGAACTGTTCATGCAGAGTTTGTGTATGTTCTTTCATTGTTAAACAAAATATTTGCGTGGTAATATACCTATAGTCATTACCTTCTTTTGCTTTTCCATTACATCTTTGTATACACTTGTTCTAGGGGCAGGTCGATTCCGATTCTCGATTCCAGGAATAGTCGATTATGGTATCGAGAATTCGTTGATACTTGACTCTACATTGATTAAAATGCCGATTCCGATTCCTATTTTAACTGTTAAAATACTTGTGCGGTAAAATATATTGAAAACATAATTAATTATCAACTACGTATTATTTGCGAATTAGTTCTTTGAATAGTTTTAAATATTAAAGTTAATTTGAGATATCAAACATTATTATTTTTTATGACGTAACTATCGGAGGCGTTTCTATTCTGTCACCGCTCATCTCGGTCTCACTAGGACAGTCTCTCTCTCTCTCTCTCTCTTTCTCTCTCTCCCCTTCCCCCCCTCTCTCTCTCTCCCCCCTGTCTTACCACCACTACTTTCCCAGTAGCTATAATTTCTCCAATTTTACAAACTGAAATGGCTATTACTGAAGTATATTGTAATTGTAAAACTTCACATTTGTAATCTATACCATTATATAAAAATCTAATGGTATGTATGTGTGTGTGTGTGTGTGTATGTGTATGTGTGTGTGTGTGTGTGTGTGTGTGTGTGTGTGTGTGTGTGTTACTCAGTCACGTAAAAACATCTGGACTCGCTGAGCTGAAACTGTACATGGGCATTCTTAAGGACCCTGGTCAACACATAGGCCTATTTCTATTTAGTAATGCCAACAGGGCACCGCCCCGCCGGTGTTGAAAACTCCCTTAATACTCAATTGCTTATACTCCATTATTATTTCGTTCAACAGCTGACAGTAAACAGCTGGAGTAAACGCGTTTCTAATCACCTGTAAAAGTAACTTTTAAACACAACCAAGCAGGTGATAGTAAATGTTTGTTGTTATTCATCTTTCAAAGTTATTTATACTTTAAAAATGTTATGTTACAAGCAGAAGCTTTTCCTTCTCTTGATTTTCAAGGCAATAATAGGTAAATTTATAAACTATAGTTTCATATATTTTTTGGGATTTTTCTCATTAAACTAAATTCAAACCAAATAAAAATTCAAACTAAATCAATACAAATATACATACGTCAACCTCGTATGAATCGATACATGTCAGAATCGAAATCGAAAATTGTAGGTATCGGCCCATCCTTAAAATGTATACAGTATTAGTGGCACTTCAACTCGCTTTTATTGTCCTCTAACTGCATTATTTTTGCCTTTTTTCGTTAGATAAATTAAACAAAGGTTTGCTTTTTGTAGTCGTTAATTATTCGATTTTTTCTTGTCTCATTTGCAACCTACAGTTTCATGATATCTTCCACTTTCCTCTGTAACAGCACATTTCGAAACCTCCCGTGATGTTTCCTCATTTGAAGTCCAACGCTCCACATGGTATAATATAACCACTGAGAAAATTTAACATTCTCAATTTCAGATTAAAATTAATATTCTGGTAGCCGAGGAACCTTTTATTTTAATAAACGCCAATGTAACTATTTCTGTTCAGGCTTTGATTTGTTAAGTATTTTGCTGAGTTTCAATAGTCTATGCTCCAATATATTTGGATGGAGAGACCCTTTTAATTATTTTACATACTGATAAACTTAATGATTTAATGGTAAATTTATGGAAAATAAATAAAAACCCATTTCGCATATTCAATATTTGCGCAAGTTAATAACTATCTAAGGCACTATTTGCAAGTGTCATTTCCCAGAAATATAAAGCAATGTGAGTAAATTAAACTAATTATCAAGCTAAATAAATCAAAGCTAGAGTAAAAATGGATAAGCAAGAGTTTATTAAAATGTAATGGATATTAATTAAAATCAGAAAATTAGAATTTTACTATATTTACTGCTATATTTTCTCCGCACTATACTGTATGGAAGCTTGGTCTTTAAATAAAAAAACAAATGTCAAAACTATTAAGATGTTGGTGTTATAGGAGATTGGGGGTGATATTGTGGATAGGAATACGTGATATCTGCCACTAGTGTCATCTGCTACCTACTCAAAATTTGAGGCATCTGATACCTGCCTGCCCCTCCCCCTGGCAGACCCACCCCCTCACACTGTACGCATCCACGGGTAATGACCGATGGGGAAATTCTAGTTTTCTATATCTAGTTTTAAGCTGATAATGGTGGCTTTACTTGTATCAGTTTCTACTTAGTTTACCGACATTTCGTAAATAATAATATGTATTTCGTGTGTGTGTGTGTGTGTGTGTTATATACTTTGCTGTGGAACTATCTACTACCATCCGAGGGAAGCCATGCGCACACTATGAAGGAGCGCATATAATGTGAAAAACTAAACAAGACGGGACGGTAATTTGGGCGTGTGATTAATGTAGGTCAATGAAGTGTCGAGGAACAATGTCGAATAAGGATGGTGAAATAATTTATTCAAGTGAACATCAATGCGGAGCTCCGGACAATGCACGCTTAGAAGTGATGAAGGCTGTCGCTCGAGCGAAGAAGCGAGCTCGTGAGGAGACGACCACAGTCGCTGCTATATACTCCGAAGAATTGGGAACCCTGCACAACAGAGGTTATGATTTTGTAACCGAGATGACAGAAGAACAAGTTACAAGGAGGGCTTTATATCGCCACAGAGACAAATCACAAGGTAAGCAGAAAGAACCCCAATATTTGGATGAAATCATTTTTGATGCGGATATGCTTACAATGGCCAATGGCGAGAATTTTCTATTAAAAGACGATACCGCAGGAGAACGACTCATTATATTTTGTGTAAAAGTAGGAAAAGAAATAAGACGAAATTTTTTAAGGACGGCACGTTCAAGAGCTGCAGCAAACAGTTCCCCCAAATTTATACAATTCACGCAGATTTTGGTAGTTCTAAACGTGAAACAAATATATATCCTGCTGTTTTACACTACTTCCAAACAAAAAGAAATAAAACTACAGTAGACGGCTTCGTCTCCTTCTAGAAGCCATACCAGACTGGAAACCAGCTTCAGTGACCATAGATTTCGAATCGGCAGCAATTTTAGCACTGAAACATGTATTTCCTACAGCAAAAATACAAGGTTGCTACATTCAATTAAAGAGGTGGCTTTAGAGAAAGGTGCAAGAATTAGGTCTTTGCACCGATTATATGAAGAATGAAGAGGTGAGTATGACTATCAGAATGTGTGCTGCTTTGGCGTTTCTTAGGATCGAAGACGTGTCAGACGGTTTTGTTGAAATCCATTCGATCAATATTTGGAGTGACTGATGTGACAATCTTGAAGCCCAAAAAAAACCCACAAAAATATGACGAGCCATTAGGTAATATTAACCTTAAAACTTGAAGCACAAAAATATTAAAAAACAGAAAACAACAATAATGAAGAGCCAATAGGTAATAATAACCTTAAAACACAAAAAAATAACAAAGCAAAAACCAGAAAAAAATGACGAAGCCCATGACTGATTTTAACCTTGCCTATATGCAATGTATAGTTGAAGGGCTCATCAATTCTGACCGGTATGTTTGTGTTCTTGAGCCCCGATATAGTTGTAGGTAGCCAGTCCAAAGCCTGGATAAAGAGTGATGGAAATCAGTTGTTAACTACAGAGGATGTTTGAGTTTTGTTTGCATAATTGCAGAGTCCTAATTAGCGCCCCCACCCCCTCCACGGCGGCCGCTCTTACCCCACCCCCTAACAGGTAGCAAATGACACTGGTAGGAAAAAACACTGGTGGCAAATAACTGGACACCGTGGATAGAAAGAGTAACACATGAGCGAAAATTAAGGAAGAACGTGAAATGAAAACAGCTACAATGAAGTGAAACAAAGAGTCTCTGGGCAATATAAAGAAGGACGAAAAATACTACTGCGACTCATAGTTCAAGGAAAGAAAAGGAACCAAACGTATTAGACGTAAACGAATTTCCTAGTATTTTATTTTTATTACTGAAATCACAGAAGTTGGGGAGGCATAACCATTTAGAGTCCCAGTTAACACAATACAAATAGAGATGATCATATAAACCTCTGATAAAACATGCGAGTAGAACAATATTAATATTAAGAAGAAATAGGATCTGTATATTGTGGAAGAAAACAATTTTGTCTTAAATGGACAACTTTTTTATCAAGTCATATTTATAATTTCCAACAACATTTAAATGTGATATTTTGATATACGTCTGAAGCAATAAAAGAAATCTTTTTCCTAAAGCAATGACCGTGTTCTGTATAAAACAGTTATAATAATATAACAAAAGAAGACATAATTGAGAAATGAACAGTAGTTGTCACATTATTTTTAAAGTTCTAAAATTTAAATAAAATATTTTTTCAAATTAAATATTCTACAAAATCTTTAAAAAAAAGGAATCAGACATATTTTCCACTAAGAAACTCGTTCAAGATTATTTTTTGAGTAATTTCTATGATTATGGCTGAAATTACAATAAAATGTAATTGAATTTTGCTCAAATTGTATTAGAAATTTACTTAGGTATGTCTACACGTACCTATCAACTAGTGTAATAGTAATACAATTGTATCTAACACATGAATTTTTAAAAAGGTAAATTTACCATTGGATTTATTACCGGTATATTTACATTATTCATTGTTTACGTTTCCTGAAGCGAATGACAAATACAATATTTTGTTTTAAGTTAAAGATTTCTATCTTGAACAAAACATTTGAATTTGCATGCAGAGTTGTTTGACATCTTTAGCGTATCAAACGAAGGAATCAAAGAAAGTATTTTCCCTGTGACAATATAAATTGGCGGAAACAAACGTCAAACCACTTTCCTTTGAAGAGGAACTTCCACTCTCGATTTAATGGCATATATATTCAGAGCCTTTGCTGGAATTTGCATGAAGCGGATTTAATATCTTATGGTTTCACATCTTGGAAATCAATTTTGCAGTTTTACCTCTCGTCAAGTATTTAGTTTGCTGTGTAACGTTCTGACACAAAAAATGTGGGTTTGAATCCAGTTACTTTTCTTTTAATAGAAGGTATAATTAAAATAACTTTATATACCACCCCTGGTGGGGGGGGATTAGATATAAAAACTCACCAGATGTGAGGTATGAGATATATTTAACTTTAATTAAATTACCTCATCTGGTGAGACTGATTAGATATGAGATGTCACATCGTGTCAGGGTTTAGATATATGAACTCACCTGTTGTGAGAGATTCGATATATAAACTCACCTGGTTTGAGCAATTAGATATACGAACTCACTTTTGTAAGGTATTATATATATGAACTCTCCTGGTATGAGGATTTTCTTATATAAGGCCCATGGTAAGGGGCATGAGATATATCAATTCCCCTATATATAGGATTAGATATATGAAAAGCCCTGGTGCAAGGGATTACATATATGAACTCCCCATGTGTGAGGGGTTAGATATATGTACTCCCCTGGTATTAGGTGTTAGTAGTATGGACTTACTGGGTATAGGGATTATATATATATATTTTTTTTTAAACTCCCCTAGTGTGCGGTATGAAATATATGCAATTTTGTGTTATGAGGGATTAGATATATGAACACTCCTGGTGCAAGGGATTATATATATGAACTTCCCTTGGTGTGAGGTATTACATATATGAACTCCCCTGGTGTGCGGTATGAAATATATGCAATTTTGTGTTATGAGGGATTAGATATATGAACAATCCTGGTGCAAGGGATTATATATATGAACTTCCCTTGGTGTGAGGTATTACATATATGAACTCCCCTGGTGTGCGGTATGAAATATACGCAATTTTGTGTTATGGGGGAATATATATATGAACACTCCTGGTGCAAGGAATTAGATACATTAACTCCCCTGGTATTAGGGGTTAGATGTATGGACTCCCTTGGTATGTGGGATTAGATATATGAACTCATCTGGTGTAAGGTATTATATATATATGAGCCACATTGGTATGAGGGGTACCCCCTTGGTGTATGGAAATATGTATTTGAACTTACCCGGTGTAAGGGATAGACATATGAACTCTCTTGGTATGAGGGATTAGATATATGAGATGCCTGGTATGAGTAGTGAGATATATAAACTCCCATGGTATGTGGGATTGAATATATGAGCTCACTTGGTGCGGGATTCTTAGAGATATGATCTCCACTGGTATGAGGAATTTTATGTATGAACTCTCCTAGTATGGGGCTTTAGATATATGAATTCTCCTAAAAGAGGGATTAGATATAAGAATTCCCCTGTTAGGGGGCTTAGATATATAAACATACCTAGTATGGGGTTAAGATAAATGAATTCCTTTATGGGGAGGATTAGATATATGAATTCTCCTAAAAGAGGGATTAGATATAAGAACTCCCCTGTAAGGGGGCTTAGATATATAAACATACCTAGTATGGGGTTAAGATAAATGAATTCCTTTATGGGGAGGATTAGATATATGAATTCGCTTGAGATGGAGTATTGATTAGATAGCTATAATTTATTATAGTTAAATTGAAATCTAAAAGCAATTAAGTTATTATAATTATTAAAAAATTATAAAATCTTAGCTAGAAATCAAAATACTTTCACAACCATTTTGTACATTTTGCTAACAAATTTCCTAACAAATCGGATATTTTATTGGAGTTTTTACAATGGAACTGTTTTAAAATAAAATTCCCATTTTAAACCTTATGATAATATACAAAGTTAAGGTTATAAATTCATGCATATCCCTATCTTTCGTGTTAGAAGGTGGTGGAATCTCCCCTTAATATACTGTGTCGCCATTGTCATACTATATTAATAATAATAATACGTTAAAAACCAAAAAAAAACCTACATACAGTTTTGACATATTATATTTCTTCAACTAAACGCTGACGTAAAATGGGGATTGTAATAGCTCTATCAGTTACTCTATTATTAAACATAGAAAGTTTACTAGGGTGTCTTGGTTAGAACTTTTTAAAATGAATGTATTATTATTGCATATATAAAACTATTATTAGAGTTGTTCCTAAAATTCAAAACACATATGAAGGCTAAAAAATTCATGGACTCGATTTCATGAGTTGATTTAAAGAGCAATTGTATACTGTTTTTAATATTTTAGAAATTATCTATGTTACATTTACATAATTAATAAACACACCAAATTTCTCGTCGACTTACCGTAACCAATTTGTAGGAAAATTTGTTAGACCAAATTGTAGATTCTGCCTTTGTTGGTGATAGACAATTTCCCATCTCTATACCATCTACTTGTAGATAGCACTCTTTATGTTAAAAATAATTTTACCTCCTGGGAGCCTCGACCAGTTTTAAAAATTCATTTTTTTAGTGATTCTACATTAATTACGCCTGAACGATCTTTTAAAGCTCTTAAGGCTATAATAATATGTATGTAGGTTAGCTTCTACTAACTCTAATTCGTTCGATCGACGAAACTTTTCCGTTGAAAATAATGCTTATTTACAAGAGTTTATGGTTGAATTATTACAACATCGAAAGACGTAAATGAAGGTCGCTTACCTCACAATATTGTTAATCAAAATATTAAATCACAATAATAAAAGAAACACAGCTTTACTCACTGAACGCAGTTACACGGGCAGTTAGAGAACCCATAAACACAAGAAGTACTTCTAGTTTTGTCCCCAATGGCTCGGTCCTACGAACGAGATTGTGTTCATGCACATACCACATCCACACTCATTTCCTTACTGGGTAGATATGCCGCTGTCCTTACTGACCGCCTAGCTCCAACCAAAACACAAAAATAAAAATATACATACTAATAAATTCTGCTTCACGGTTATGTTCCAGGTCACCCAGGGCATATCTCCAGGGCCGCAGCTTAGCCCCAACGGAAGTACTAATTTGACTACATGCCTTTTTAGCTTCGAGTAAACAGCAGAAGAAGAGGTGCATGTCATTCCTGCGATAGACTCACCACCAACAAGGTATAGATTTAGGTAATACCTCTCCTTATACCTTAGCATAAGGTGATCCAAGCTCCCAGGGTTCCTGCATGACCTGTCGCGGGATTTTTCCTGGCAGGGTTTCTTTCTGCCAGGTCTTTTCATCCCGCTCCTAGCGCCTCACTTACCGTACTGTTTCATTTCACTACCTCCTGATTCTCCATGGAAAGAGCTTATGAGCTTGGTAAATGGGCGATCAGTCCCTTTTCTTTCACTCGCGGTAGGGATACTAACCCCATGCGAATGTGAGACGGAGGTAGCTCGCTAGGGGTTGACTGCCACGAAGGCTGGGTGGGTTTTGGGAGCTCAGACCCGGGTAAAAAAAAATTAGTGGAAGTTTAGATTTAGTTGGAGTCGCGGAATATCTCAGTAGTGGTAGTCCCCTACTGGGGAACAACTACTAAACATCAAACGAAACGAAAATTTACCTAGTTCTAAGTCAAACCTATTTTATTTTATGTATAGACTGTATTCTAATATTTTTTTTGATAAAAACCTATCCATATCCAAATTTTAGTCTGTTAAATTCCATAGGTAATTTATTTGAAAGAAGGGGAGTAGATTCCCAAACAATAGGTCTCATGGATTTAACTTCTTTGTAAATTTTAGGCCGGCAATAGAAAATAAGTTAATATATTTTTACTTCCCCATTTCTTTTTCAGGTATTGCATACAAACAAACTCACAAACACACATTCACACAGAAACATTCCTCTATGACTTCCACAACATGTTACAAATATAACAAAATAATAGAAATGTAACAACATACTACCTCACTGAATTTTCAACTTTGTTCCAAAAGTACTACTTGCTTTTTTAAACATAAATATTTGAAACTTTTAGTCGAAACATCGTTATATTTTGGTGGTATATCGTAGACGTGTTACCAATTTACTACTTTACGTTCAAATGATTCATAAAATTGTAGGCTATTATTAGAAAAAATATAAGACATTATAATTAAAACAATTGTTTTGTACTGAAGTTGACAAAATCTGTCCAGTATTATGTCTCAGAATACACTCTGGGATATTTTTGTCATTTCTTCATAGGATCTTGCGTTTAACGTACAATTTTCACTTATTGTTTTTCCACTTAAAAACAAGCTTATCGATTTTATTTGCACCAAACATTTTATTTGCCTTAGGCGTACAAACGTCTTTTCTGTTTTGTTACTTGTTTGGATAAAATGTTGCTTTTAGTGATACTTTGACGTCATAATATTTGTGTTTTATAGTTGAATTAATAATTATCTATCACTTACGTATTGCAAATTTAATAAAGAATACGATTTTGTTTGACCTTAGTGTAGATTTATAATAATAGTTATATTGCATTGTCTGATATAAAGTGAAAACTAGCACAATCCGTGACTAAAACTAAATTAAATACCGTATTACCACAAACTAACTCAACAGTTTAGCCAAGCTGGAAATGACATAATATTATTAGACTACCACGTTAAACTAATAGATTTGTAACGCATCTGGTAAAGAGAATAATTCAAAGAGAGTAAATACATTTTCTTTAAAACATCACGAAAACTTTAAACATACCTTCTCCATCTTCACGTGTTTCACTGAGGCTAGCTTTGCGCAGATTGTTGGTTTACTTAAACAGAGCTTGACAAACGTAAAACTTGGCTAACTGTTTTATTAAACATAAGCACACGAACCTCTAACAAGTGTGTACAAAGACGGTTCCACGCAACAAGAGGACTAAGTAATGAGAGTGCGGAAATGCACTTGCTAGTTGAGAGGGTGGAAATATTGGTGAATTTAAGTCCACAAAATTCGAAGTGTAAAGGTTTTGCAGTGTAAAAATGAGAACATACACCGTGAAATAGGTTTAAAGAAAGGCCTATTGTAGGTAGTTGTTTTATAGACGCGAAATTAATTATCTTTGGGGATCCAATTCAATATTTTACCATACAATGTGTTTCACTTTGCGTGGATAGTTTAAACATTTTTTAAAATTTAAACAAATAATTATTATTTCTGGTATTTTATAAATTTCTTAGATATATCTCTACATAAAATAGAAAAAGTGAGTATAAGGGTAGGGAACAATATATTAATGAGATAGGGAAAGAGTAAAACAATTAAAGACGCCAATGGAAAACACATGGGGAGCTCAGAGTCTAAACACACATGAGGTGGTAAATATCTAAACCCGAACCTGAAAGTGGATTCAGAATCATAATTTATTAAAAGTTATATAGAAACCAAAAATGAACGATAATAGGGAGATATTGATGTTGGAAAGATAAGACGAAATCAAAGAGCGGTGAATGGGAAAAGAATTGAAAATCGAAGTGAAGGGAAAAAGAGGGAAAATAAGATGAGGAGGCAGGCAAGATAAAACTGGCTTCAGTATTATAGAGATCTATCTAGCAAAGTCGTACAGAGTTTTATTCTGTTATTTAGATTTACTTTTAAGAACTATATTGAGTTATTTATCAAGGCAATAGAGAGATCCAAATAAGGACCGTAGAGAGATGAATGCCGGAGTAGCCGAACGCTGTCTACAGGGGTCGTTCATAGGCGTCTCTTGGGAACATAGAGAGCTGGAAGGAGATAAAAACAATTCGACTAGGGCATAAACGGATGCAAGGACATAAAGAGAAGTCTACTATCGACATAGAGAGTTGTAAGGATATAAAGATAAGTTTACCAGGGACATAGAGTGCTGAAAAGATATAAAGAGGCGTCTACCATGGACATAAAGCGATGGAAAGACATAAAGAGAAAACTACTAGGGACACAGAGAAACGGAAGAATATAAAAGTAATGCAAGGAAGCCTAACAGGGTCATAGAGAGATGAAATAGTATAAAACGAAGTCTACGAGAGAAATATAGGGATGCTAGGAACAAAGAGAGGTCTATCAGGGACAATGAGTGATAGAAAGACATAACAATAAGTCTGCGTGGGAAATAGAGTGGTTCAATGGCATAAAGAGAAGTCTACAATGGACATAGAGAAACGCAAGGACATAGAGAGAAGCCTACTAGGGAGATAGAGAGATGCAAGGACATTAAGAGAAGCCTACGAGGGCTTTAGAGAGGTGCAAAGGCACAAGGAGAAGTCTGTTAGAGATGTAAAAATTGCAAGGACATCAATACAAATTTACCAGGGACATAGAGAGCAGCTAAAACATAAAGAAAAACCTACCAGGAACATAGAGAGTGCCCATCTAGGCTGTATAGATGTCGGTACTGGGGTAACTTAGAGATAGTTACCTGGATGGTTAATTGGGATATGCCCACTAGCGTTATTAATTAACCATGAGGGTAGTTGAGAATCATCTACCAGGATCGTAGAGGGATATCAATCACCTAAGGTAATACATGGTAACGTCATGGTACAGTAATATTAGTAGCCGAGTGAGAAAAAAGGTTCTTCTGAAAAACAAAAAACTGAAGAACTAAGATATCTTGAAGGTTGAATTTGACCCTAGCATAACTGAGACTTTAACAGATAACATATAAGTATTGTGTATTCATAAGCTTGGAAATGAATTAAAAGAGAATAAAAGGAAAGACAGAAGTTTAGGAGAATTAAGGAACATTGAGATGGAAACAAGATTGAATTTAAATCAACGGAAATGAGTTAAGACTTCCATTTTACCACTTAATTCTGTAAGAAATCTACATAAGTAGAGACGTTGTAACTTACATAGTAGAGTAGCTAATAGCGTAACTTATAGAGTACGTGTAAAGTTCCATGAATATATGCTAACTATACATCCATTTTCCGCCTTGCAAAGTGCAACTCTCCGCACTAGGAAAGTCTATACGTTTTTACTCCTCACGTAATTTAATACAAGGTAACTTTTAAATTGTGAAAATAAAATTGGGATTTCCAAAATGGTCACGAAATGAACATTAAAAATTGTAAGTCATCTAAAAAATATTCGTGATATCATTCTTCATGAACAAAAACAGGTAATACAAAGAGAAATGTATAATTTTAGTTCCTACTTAGGTCAGTAAAAAGAAATGTGGTTTTAAATAATATGTATTAAATAATTAGAGTTATAATAATAAAGTAACTAAAACTATGAGGTGAAACCGCTGTTCTACTGCAAAATTATTAACATAAAATCAGCTGTTTTATGAAATCATATGTTATCTCTTATTTTAGGCCAAATGGGATGAAATATCTATATTGCACATTCTACCCCTTTCCTGAAAAGTGTTTCTTCAACATAAAACTTAAATTAAATCATTCAATTTAACTAATGAAATAGTATTTGAAAAACTTTATTAACATGAAGTGTCATCCACTAAAGTTTAAAAAAATGTGATTTCAAGTAAATTGGATGAATAAAAGGTATTTTATTAAGGACTGAAAATTTGAACAAAATACATAAATATAATATGTATTGAAAGTGTGAAGTCATACAAGGAATATAAAATTACAATTTATTTATTGTTCATATACCTTTAATTGATCAAAGACTTTTCAACAGGTAGTGTGCTGACTTCATTCACTGTTGACCGATTGCTAACAGTAGCAGGTTAGGTTAACTGTTTCTGTAACAAAAGAAAATGTCAAGGCATTGCTTGACACAAATCATATTTTAGAGATCATTCAAATGGTTAGGAAGATACAAAAATACTTGAAGATACTCCTTCGAAAGGAATCAAAGCTATATTGCCTTATTTAAGAAATGTATCTTTCTTGGTTTGAAACAGATACGGCCTTTACTTGTGTCTAGGGAGGGACGAGAGGTAATGCGAAGGCACGCAAGATGACATCCACTCCATGGTAGGTGACAACGTCAGTTCATTTCTAAAGTGAGGGAGGGAGAGAGAGAGAGTGCGAGGAGCATACATATCCAAAGCAAACGTGTAAACAGAGAGAGTATATTAATCGCCAGCGTCTGGGAACGCGTGTCTATACGCAGAAACTCACAACATGCCCACACGGGTACGTTAATACACAGTGTATTAAATTTAAATACAATAAATATAACCAATTTTTTTTTATTGGCATGTATAAGGTTAAATAAAGAGTAATACTTTAAAACATGTTAAAAATAATTTTTACACATACTTCTTAAAGGCGTACTTAAAAACAACAGCCAAAACACTTATAACAAAAAGTATTATCACAGATGTTACTAAACTGAAGTGACTTGGTTTGTATATCAGAATATAATATATTTATGTTATGTTACTCAACACGTCCATCGTAACAGGTTGTATTATATCGATCTTCAAGAATGCCTATTCCACAATGGTATATAACCCCCTAGCGGCAACGGGGCATGAGACGCGCCCCTATCAGTTGACTTCAGTAACCCCATCCCCATTATCACCTACGCATATTTATTTATATGCCTAAAGCGTAGTGTGGAGTAGAGGGTCTGAATATTGACGCTAATAGCTTGTAGAAATTTCTGATAGAAAATCCAAATGTACACTTTTATCTCAACATTCTCATAGTGAAAACAATTTTAGATATCATGACCGAAATTCGAGAATCAACGATATAAAAATGTTGCTGTTGGTTTTTGGAAAGTTTTATCCAAGTATAAATACGTAACAACATTTATATATTACGTAAAAACAATTAAAACTATATATATGACAACTAGTTATTTTCCTTACACAAAATTTTGGAAAGGTAGATTTTTGTAAACTAAAACTTATTTTAAATATGCTGATAATTTTTTCATGCGTCCCAGAACGGCAACTTGGAACTATCAAATATTTGCTTTGTATAAGTCTACATTATGGCTCCGATTCATCCAATATTTACGTTACAGAAATAATTGAAGTGCGTTTAGTCTTCAGAATTTTGATTGTTTGTGGAACGGCCCTCAGTTGAGTAATTCGCGAATATTAAATGTTCCTCAAGTAGGCCTACAAATCAACAATAACATTGATTATTATTCCATATGCAAATATTATAGTCTTCGGCATTTAAATTGTTTTTATTCAATACGAATTATACTTCCAGGAAAATTTAGAGATCGATTCAACGTGAAAAGTGTTTTATTAGTCTATGTCCATGGAATTCTCTTGATATTTTAAATGAACATATAATAAAAGGTTTAAAATGGGTAATATCTGGTTTCAAACATTCTCCTTCCACCCTCTCTATCTTTGTCTCTTTTTTCCATCCCTTCTATCTTTCTTTCCTTCTTTTCCTCTAACTTTGTCTCTCTATCTTTCTCTCTCTCTCGCTTTATCCCCCCCTCTCACCTTCCCCCCTCTCTCTCTCTTACACACACACACACTAACACACATAAAATTACCGTATGTATTTAAGTTCTTATAAGAAGCTATTATCCAGAAACAAAGAACACACAATTTAATTGGACATTTATTTACTTTTAAAATTTACGACGTAATGTATATGGAACCGACGAAGGAACATTGTATTTAAAACGTTATATTGTTTTTACTATGTAATTGCTTTTCTTTTGTGTTAGCATCCGTTTGTGTTTGAACCACGTGAATCAGTAATTATTATTTTTTTTAATCACATAAAGAAACAGATACAGATGATGATGCACGCATTGAACAAAACGTGGCTGCTTTAACAAGACAAAAGCAATTCTAAATATAACATGATCTACCACAGAAGCCGTATGAATGCGTTCTCCTGGAGGAAATACTTATTTATCTTATGGCCTCCCTCTCACGTTCATATGACCATATAATACCTGTGAGTTTGATTTTATTATAATTGTGTGGCTTTACTAACGATATCACAATCTACTTTAATGATAAATTATTACTTTAATGTGTTGAAAATTCTATAAATAATTAAAGAGTTACGGAAAACAACTGTAGAATGCAAACGTAAATAAACAATGTTTAACAATCTCCCCCGGCAAGAGACAAAGGGGGCACACGCAGATTATGTTTGTTTAAAGTGAGTCCGCTTTTATCTATGTGGATTGCCTCCCTACCGTTTATTGTTTAAAGATTTTCACTTGTTTCTCTTAACGAATCGCTTAGAGAAACCAACTCTTTAGTACATTTCCGTAACTAAGGGGAAAATGTGTGAAGTTTTATTAAAAGCACGAGAGGTCTCGGAATACTTGACACGAAACCCTCTCGGGATTAAATGGGCAGATTCAAAGCGAGCATACTTTGCAACTTGGAAAATGAAGCCGTTAAACTGCAAACCGTACCTAGCCAAACACAAGATGCATAGAAACTGTAGCATGCGCGCTCGCGTGTGTGTGTGTGGGGGGGGTTGTGTGTGTGTGTGGTTGTTTGTGAGTGGTTGTCCGTGTGTGGTTGTGTGTGTGGGTGTGGTTGGGTTTGTGTGTGTGTGTGTGTGTGTGTGGTTATGTGTGAGGGGATTTCCGCGTGTGGTTATATGTGAGTGGTTGTGCGTGTGTTGTGTGTGTGTGGCTCTGTGTTTATGGTTGTGCGTGTGTGGTTGTGTGTGTATGTGTGTGTGTGTGTGTGTTTATGTGTGTGTGTGTGTGTGTGTGTGTGTGTGTGTGTGTGTGTTTATGTGTGTGTGTGTGTGTGTGTGTGTGTGTGTGTGGTTGTGTTTGTGTGTGTGTGTGTGTGTGTGTGTGTGTGTGTGTGTGTGTGTGTGTGTGTGTGTGGTTGTGTGTGAGGGGTGGTCGGCGTGTGGTTGTATGTGAGTGGTTGTGCGTGTGTTGTGTGTGTGTGGCTCTGTGTTTAGGGTTGTGCGTGTGTGGTTGTGTGTGTATGCGTGTGTGTGTGTGTGTGTGTGTGTGTGTGTGTGTGTGTGTGTGTGTGTATGTGTGTGTGTGGTTGTGTGTGAGTGGTTGTCCGTGTGTGGTTGTGTGTGTGTGGTTGTGTTTGTGTGTTTGTGGGTGTGTGGTTGTGCGTGTGTGGTTGGTTGTGTGTGTGTAGTTTTGTGTGTGAGTGGTTGTGAGTGTGAGAGCGCCTGGTGGCGTGTGCATGGATGATTTACGAGTATAAAATAAAGGTAAGATTGGGAAAAGTGTGATGTGAGTAAATGAACTATATAGCAGCTGCCCTAAACCACAAATGAATAAATAAACCACAATAAATAAACGAAATTATAGTCTAGCTTACAATGTACGTCCATTGATATCTTCATTTTCTTCGTTACATGGCCTTGGAGTTGTTTTTCCAAGTGTTCTTCGGGGAAAATGCAATATTAAGTCTTTTCTTCTTCGGAGCTTTAAGTAGGTATGTAAAGGGTACGGGTATGGTAGAATGTGGGTACACCGTGCTGAGCCATTTGTTCCCAAACTGGGGGGCGCTAAAACAAGTTGGGGGGGCGCGATATCAGTTGGAAGGTATCAAGATAATAAAATAAACTTAGTGTTATAGGAGCAAACTTGATGTTGCTTATGACTTGGGTTGTACCCTTACTAAAATATAACCTCAAATATTCATGCGAGTGTAATAAGTGCAAGCTCAAGCGTCTTACTTACAGTTTAAATTTACTTTTGAAATTAAAACTTCAAATAATATATCATGTCTCTTGTGAAAGAATGTAAAATCAAGTAATCTAATTTCAATATATAAAATATTTGATTCTATTTCATATGCCCATACTATTTATTTATAGTGTAAATTGCAGGGGGCGTGGAGGATTTCATTTCAAGAGAAAAAGTTTGGGAACCCCTGCGCTGAGAGTACGAAACAGAGAAACAGTATTAAAGAGAATGTGTTAACGAGCTCAAGTATTTGGTAATATTCGCAACGTAGCTTGCAAAAATCTTAAGACCTTTTATATTCTACCAATAACTATATTAATATATATATATATATATATATATATATATATATATATATATATATACATATAAAAATTTGATATATATTTATATAGAAAGTTTTACACTATATTCAATGTTTTGTATTGTTATGGGAACAAGATAAACTTCCCAGTTTGTATAATATTAACAATAATGTTATTGATAATTTGACATAAGTCTTATATCTTGCATTATTGTATTATTCATGCCTGAAGATATTAGTACTAATTATTTACGAAACGTTTTGAATCAATATTTAAAGAAATTAATAAATAATTCTTGTATTTGAATAACCTTATTTGTTTATATATATATATATATATATATATATATTTAAAATACGTTTTCTTGTTTATTAATTTAAAACAACATAGGTTATTCAAATACAAGAATATTTATTAATGTATATCCAAAGCTTTTCGTTGGTAAACAGTACCAACATCATCAGGAAAATTACAACAATCATTGTAAAATAATACATAATTACATAATACAAAATACAATAATTATTGTAATTTTCATTCCTGATGATGTTGGTACTGTTTACCAACGAAATGCTTTGGATATAAATTAGTATATATTTTTGTATTTGAATAACCTATGTTGTATATATATATATATATTAGAACATTTTTTATTCCAAAATATTGATAAAGCAAATTAATGTAACATGTAAAATTATGAGTAATTTCCCACATATAAAAAACACATAAATTTCCCATAACAACCTTGTGTTTTGTAACATAACTTAAGATTTATGCGAGTTTCTCCTAAACTCCTTTTGTTTTCAATATTTCTTGTCATCACACACTCTCCTAACTATTCTCGTCTTTTCCTGTAACAGTAAATTTTCAATTCTCTCTTGCAAATTTATATGGATTATTCCCGTCCATCCCATGGCCCTACTAGTCTCAGAATACTTAAAACGCCATTCCCTATTCCTGATGGTAATATATTGAAATATACAGTTGTGTAAATTGTACAATATGCACGATTATTTCCAATAAATCGCAATTCTCCACATACAGTAAAAAAGGCAATATTCACATGTTTGCCATATAATAACATCAACGTCCCTTAGATATGTTACTACGCTATTTTTCGTGACGTTTTTAATGATCAAATCGCCATATCTACACAACACACTTTGGACTTATTTTTGTTCATGGATTGCAATTTAACTCTCTTAGGCTTGGGGTAATAGAATATTCTTTACTTTACAATTTTAACTAGCTTTTGTTATATGCATTGTTTGCAATGTTAGGGTTATTATACTTAGTTTGAGATATTCAAACTACGGCGTGCCCCTACGCGCTCTCACTGCCACTCACACCTGCTTGTCTAAACCATTTTCTTACCGCAGAAAGTTTATTCCCCACAAACATCAATTATTAGGTTATTTGCTGTAAATAATCTGCCCCATCTCTGTGGGTTTATGTAAACAAAAGGGATGTGCTAGGCTATGCTTTATTTATTAATTTAAAGTACTTTGATGAGTTGAAAATTCTATTTGTAATTGTCATAAAATCATAAGGAAGTAATGTAGAATTTTCGCAAACGCATTTATAAACCATTATGTTTGTTTCATACTGTGTTGGAAAACTAACTTTATTGCTCATCCTAACTAGTTCATTTAAGTTAATCAATTATCCGTGATGCAAGAGGAGAAACATCAAACTGCTCGTAAGAACACGCTTTGTCATGTAATTTCATTCCTCAAATTTCAATCACTCTTTAGTAATATTTTAAATGTCATTACCAGTATAGAATTCACTTATGCTGAAATTGATAATCTTAAAACATAGTTTATAGGCTATTTCGAGGTTATGATTAATAAGGTAAAATCAATTCACTATATACTGTATTAAACAATTTCGGAACTCATTTATTTTAGTTATATACATAAATTTTACTTCTTTGTGTTTGAGAATTTTAACTTAGTGCAATATTGTATGTTATTCTAGGCTGTACAAATTAGAAAATTACTTGATTATTAAAATTTTCTGCAACACTAAGAATTAGTATATAGGCCTGTCTCTTTGTTAAATTTCTTATTTTTACGTTTCCTCCAAACGCGTCAACAGGAATGTAAATGGCAGCACTAGGAGTAGCCGACCCGTATAGTAATCAATAATGTGGCGAGTGTGTAGAGATCAGAAGTAATTTTTAGAAGTAAAATCAGACGTAAAATTCAATAATAAATTAAATTTAAACCCTTATATTACATATTCAAATTTATTTGTATATAAAAATTATTTAAACAAAACCTCCAAATAACCTCTGAAATATATAACAGAAAAGACAATGTTGCTAGTGGTACAAAGTTACAATATGAGTTACCATTAAATAGATAGATTAATTATATGCGTGTTGATGTAAGGTTTCATAAAAGAGGTGTTTTACTCCTCGTAGTTTATGTTACTTAAATAAGATTTATTATAAATAACATTTATGTTATTTTTTAATATAAATTATTTGGTTATTCAAGTCACCAGCACTTTTAAACTTTCCTAAAAAAACTAGTAAATTTGAAAATAACATTTATAAGCCGTAAAATTAAAGGACGCAAAAAGTTACAATAAAATGAGGTCTTTTCTTTTAATATTTAAAAAAACAAGCTAATAATTGACGTTTTTAAAATGCAGAATAAATATAGTTTTCTAGTAAAAAAAACATAAGATACATTATATAATTTCATAACTAATTTAACAATAAATAGGGTAGTATTATTTTTTATTATAAGAATGTTTGTATACTTGAACGTTTGATCCGTTTCAAAAGCTAGCACCAGGACAACGTGAAAGGTTCAATGATGATAAAAACGTATCTAGTTAGATTTGGCTATCTAGTTTATAAGGTAGGCTATAACTTGTGTAACACAGGTTTTTGTATAAACATCATTGCGCCTACATTCTGGCCACAAGTCGTGCTTATCACTCAATACGTTACGGATAAACGGTTATCCTTCTTTCTAGGATAACAATATGTAATTAGTTATAAAAGTATCCATAAAAAATACTTGAGTCAACAACGATAAAGTTTATTTTAGTTACTTTTAATTTTATAATTACAACTAATAAAAATATAACAAAATAACAATATTACTTGCCAAAAATTTCGCTTCTAATTTATCGTTTTCGTTTTTATTTATGGTGTTGGACTGTTTTGTTTTTTACTATATATTCGCATTTTTTATTGCCGCTTGCATTGTGTTGTAGTTTCTTTTCGCTCTCCTTCCGCATTGTCCGTTTCTGAAATATGGTTCGTTAGTACAGTTTGTTTGTTTATTTTATTCGGTTCGTTCATTTTTAATCCTGCAGCATTATTTATGATAATCTGTCTAAATATGGCAACAATGTAGGGTTATACAATGGATGTTTGGACAACAACCAAATGTTGGCATAAAATCATATACTTTAAAAAACATTTATTTCTATCTATGGGAAAGTTAGCTCAGTGCCAAAGAGCTAGACTTCGAATATGAAAATACTGAGTTCGAATCAGACCTAGACCCCCCCGCCAATTGTTATAATATAATTAATGAATAAATACATTGTGTTGTAGTTTCTTTTTGCTCTCCTTCCGAATTGTCCGTTTCTGAAATATGGTTCGTTAGTACAGATTGTTTTTTTTTATTTTATTCGGTTCGTTCATTTTTAATTCTGCAGCATTATTTGTGAAAATGTGTGGTAACTATGGCAACAATTTCAAGTTGTACAATGGAGGTTTCGACAACAACCAAATGGTGGTAAAAGAAAAATGTATATATATCTTCAAAAAACAAACATTCTAGCTTTATGATATTTGGCTCAGTGCCAAAGTGCAAGACCTCGAATATGAGGATACTCAGTTCAAATCTGTCCTAGAAACCCCCACCCGAAAACTTTTATAATATAAATATTGAATAAATATTTCAAAAAACTGTATTAACATCAATTGTCATCCATTATAGGCTTTAAAAATATATTAAAACTTGATTGGTTTAGTAAAAAAAACTTTCATTAACGATTGACAATTTGTATTATATATATATATATATATATATATATATATATATATATATATATATATATATATGCATATAGGAGTAGAGTGTGATCCAATAGAAGGAACTGAATAAGCCCAAAACTTTATACTCGTATCTCAAAACTTTGTGACAGTGAATTTTAATAGGAACGATGTAGTTGTAAAACAAATACAAATATATTAAATAAAATAATGTTTAACTATTTAAAATGTTTAAGCAACAAAGAAGTTAAATGTTGATGTAATCTCACTTTACGTACTAATTATGGGATTATCATTCAAGTCTGAACAATGGCCAAAGTTTCAAGGGCTTAGCTAACCGGGAAGGGAAATCGGAATAATTACAAAATTTATACCTAAAATCCAATAACCCGATGACCTAATAATCCATTAACTTAATAACCCATTATGGTGCACAGAGTTAGTAAAGTCTAAGCTATTGTAAAGTTTCAAGTATGTATTTAATCGGAAAATTAGTTTAAAATTAATTCCAAATTTGTACCAAACAAACAGAGAAGAAAGCGTAGCAGTAAAGACTTATTCAAATATATTCAAAAAGTGTAATATTTGTAAATTAGTAAAACATTTCCTACGATGAGAATAAATAGTGACAAAAACGTATTCATAGCTGAGTTATTATGTTCAGAAATATATCACTGAGCGGGAAGGTTTTCATTTAGAACACACCTTATCAAACATCGAACGAAGATTTATACTAAAGTGTTATTTCAAACGTTAATATTTTACCTACTTATTAATAATACTTTCATTTCGTTTCGGTGATTTTAACGCCTAGCTAATTCTATGTTTATTCAAATCGACCCTGAGAAGTCAACTATTCGCGAAATGTTTTGGTAAAACATAATCACACAGCCCTTTACTGAGTGTGTACACAAACTGTAAACATAACAAACGGACTAGGTAATGGTACTTGAAGGTTGGAGCCGTTAAATGTAACTGTCAAGAGATTATCAAGTGCATCAACGGTTATGTGATGCGGAAATGCATAATATCAGGAGTGGAAGTTACCGATAAGTACAATACCCAGTGGTGCAGAAAGTATAAAATGCACTCTGGTGTAAAGTATGAGATTTGATTTGGTGAAACCTTTTTATAGAAATTGGTAATATTATTTGCATTAATTAGAGATGAACACTTTACGTAATTTTTTGTAATATCTTTTACATATAGATGAATAAGGGAATAGAGGAAACGAGAAACTGTTATATGACCCAGGTGAAAGAAAGAGGAATGATAATAAAAATCATACGGTGAAACAAAGTAGATGAAAAAGAGAACGTTTCATTAAGAAAAAATCAGAAGACAAAGAAGAAAGAGATAAGAGGTGTGTCGTGAATGGAAGGTAGATTGAAGGCCGAAAGAGAGATGAATGTAAAAGAGAACGAAGAAGATGATACACAGTAAAATAATTACCTATTATTGAAAAGAGTACTTTTGGCATTAGCTTTTTACTTACTCAATATCCAAGACACCAATCACGAAGATAGATGACGGCAGTAATTGTTAAGTAAACCTTTAAATTTTTTAAATTACTCTAAAATAAGATCTCAATCCATATATCTGTAATTACAAATGTCTATAACTATATGCAATGCAACCTTTAATAAACACTTAGTTAACCTGGCCTGAGTAACGGAATTAATACACTGCAGTACAACCAAAGGATGTCTGCTGGGGGCAAAGAGGGTGTTCATACAAACAGAATTATATATATATGCGTGTGTGTGTGTGTGTGTGTATATATGTGTGTGTGTGTGTTTTTTTGCGTGTGTGTGTGTGTGTATAGCAGGATTTCTGCATCTAATATATATTTTAAGAATGTATATCTTTAGTAAGAGTTGGTCTTCATCCTGGTTGAAACAAGCCTTCATCGTGTATGAGAGCCTGATATCCCTAATTAGAAGCGAGACAATCTAAGGTAGGTGACACGGGCAGGACGACAGGTGATAACACAAATGGGGATCTCCAGTTCCAAAGGGATCACTTTATCCTTTACTTTTTCCTACCCACTTCATTCTACCCACTTCCTTCTACCTTTTCTTGTACGTCTTACAATTTAGATAACGAAAAAGAAAAACATTTTATGATATTTTTGTTGGAGAGTAGGTCTACATCCTGTGTAAAACCCTATACATAAGCAGCCATTTTATCTTCTCGGTCCAGGATGTTTATTTGCTAGCCTTAATCATGACTAATATTCCTAGGAATTTATAGTCAAAGTTTTAAAAAAATGACAGCATATATGGAGATAATATGAGATAGCAACAAAAACCTAAAGTATACATATAATGTCGAGTAGGCAAAAGTAGTGTTGCAGTCAAAATAATATTGCTTCTGAGATTCCTGCTTTATTTAGTTAACTATTAACGAACAAAACCATATCCAATAAAGGAAAACCAGTGTTGTCAAGGCGCCCACACCGACGACGTTCACTCTTTACGGTTTCAGACAAAACAAATCCCCTCAAAATGCCAAAGAATTTCTAATTAATCCCCTCTAATTATCTGAAACAAAAGAATTTTGACAAAGAAAACAAAATTTACGATGTCTTTTAAGTTTGCTCTCTCTAGAACCTTAAGTTTCATCATTGGTAACAAAACTTGCTATGCATTTATTACCGTACTATCTACTTCACTAAGTAGGTTAACTAAAACAATATTCAAAGATAAATAAAACTTCGCACAAATAGATTATTGTTGGTATTGTGTTTCTGTTTGTTTTAAGGAAGTTTACTAACAAAACCTCTTACAATGGGTTTTAGGAAATTCTATTTCTTTCCTATTTGTAGAGTGCAAAAACAACATAGTTTGGCATCGTTCACAAACAAAGCCGTGTATCTGTGACCTTATTTTGTAGTAAAAGCAAACAGCTGTCCAATGTATCTAGGTTACATCTGCAGTGGAGACACGTTTCTTATAATTTAATAAATAAGTAAAAATTTTACAAATAAAGAATTGAGAAATATACATATATAACTTTAAAACGATTCTTGTATTTTGTCGCCAGCCCACACACACACACACACACACACACACACACACACACACACACACACACACACACACACACACACACACACACACACACACTCACACACACACACACACACATACATATGCGGGGGGATTGTGCTTCTGTTTGAGTGAGTGCGCGCGTGCGTGTGTGTTGTAGGTCATTATGTAGAGAAGTTGAGTATTGAACTCCGTAATAATGATTTAATATATTAAAACGTGTTAAACTTGAGCCACTGTACAATTTGAGAAGTAGATTTCTTGCATTACAGCAGATTCAAATCCGTTTCTTATTTGATGTACATTCAACATGTCTGTTTGAGTAAGTGCGCGCGTGCGTGTGTGCATGTGTGTTGTGGGTCTTTATGTAGAGATGTAGAGTACTGAATTCCGTAATAACGATTTAGTATATTATAACGTGTTAAACTTGAGCCACTGTACAATTTGAGAAGTAGATTTCTTGCATTTCAGCAGATTCAAATGCGTTTCTTATTTGATATACATTCAACATGTTAATTACTGTGTTCTTTATATTAGTGATTCGTGTAAGTGAGGAAAATGTCTTTTTATGTGAAGGTGATTTTTAAAGGTTTTCAATTCAGAGCTATTAAGTCTAGGTACAAGTCTAGGTAGAGGTCTTGATGCTATTCTTGAAAGAACAGGAATATTTTTAGAATTATCAACTATTTAAGATGTTTATCCTTTCTATAAAGAAACAATGTTATCTTTTATTTTTATAAACGAATTTTAAAAAATACTGCTTTTAAAGATATGCTAGTTATATTTGTATTTGAAAGCAGTGTGGTATTTGCAGAAAACAAGTGATATATTAGATTGAATATTATGCGATATTATTGGAAATCTTTCCAATATTCATTTGAAAACCACCTAATACATTATGGAAAACAAATATTGTCAAAAATATTCCGTGAATACCATTGTTATATATACGTTGGTTTACTGGGTAATATTCAGAATAGATGGGGCGATATTTGTTTAAATACCGGGAGATAAAATCAGTGAAAACACGCTGAAGCGTTCGCAGGCTTCACAATCAGTGCGGTATTTGCTTAGAATCAGTTTGACGTTCGGCTGAAAAGACTGTGACATTTAGTATAATAAAGATTGTTATTAGGGGGGGGGGATGATATTCTATATAATGATATAAAGTTATGATATTCAGTGAAAATCAGTGTGGTATTTGGAGCAGTAGAGTATTGGGTGGAATTAAGCTTGATATTCTTCGATATTCAATCAAATATAGTGTGATGTGTACTGATAACCAGATTTATACCCAGTGGAGCGCATTGAGGTGTACAGTATAATAAGATTGATGTGTAAGGAGAATAAAAGTAATAAATCTGTCAAAACTGTTTCCTCCCATTGTTATTTAAATATAAACATCTGTAAACAACTACCCCCATACAGTTATTTGTATGGAGAACAGAAATGGTCCATCGTATAAACTCCAAACCGTTCTACTGTTTGAGATAACTGAATCATCGCGATTGTTACCTGATGTTACGTACGGCTCTTATAACCTCTAATTCTTATAAATAATCTCCATATTAAAGTAACACCTTAAATAGGCATTAGTGGCGTGTAATAAATACTTGTTTCAATTATATTCCTTTTATCGTTAAATCTCGGTACGAGTTTTAATCGATATTGTTTTGAAGGAGGAATTGTGTTTTTCGAAGCTAGGCAGACATATTTTATACCATCAAGTTACGTTTTCTGTTATTGTATCTGTTTCTGGAAATGAATTAGTCCAGCTATGTCACTTCCTCTGTAGTAATTCTTATAACCGCCATATATCACACCAGGTGTATCAAATAGAAAATAGAAATGGGAAATGTAATGGTAGGAGAGCGACTTGTAAAAGAAAACAAAGAGAAAGAAAGAGAGGGAGTGACATGCAGATAAAGGAGGAAGAGGGGAAACAGAGACAAATAGACAGATAGACTGGGAACAAAGAAAGGAAAATGTACAGGGAAGGGGAATACACACAGACAAAAGACTTAAAAAAGATAAAAAGACAAATTAACGGAGAGAGAGAGAGAGAGAAGAGAAAGTGAGAGAGAGAAAATAAAATGGAACTTCTCTTTATTTACTATTCCGAACTGTCCAAGTTGATATATACATTTTGTTTTTAAATATTTATGAGTTTCATAAGTGATATAATCATGTTAGGAGTGAAGTAACACTTTAACTTGTAGTTTAGAAGTTTGGTAATAAACGCTGGAGAGACCAAAACAAATTCGGTCAGGATTTTATAAGTTTTTTCATGAGCAGATACTTATTAACGTGACAAAAGTGCAAGACAATGTTTTTTGTTCATACGTCATTATCCCCAACCAAGATAATTCAAGGAAAACTCGGTGACTAGATGCACACAATGCATCAGAGTAGAATAAAAATAAAAATTCTCTTCCTTTAGTAAAAAGCGAGTAATTAAACCTGAATAGGGTTGGGCATGAAAGGGCACCAACAAAACACAATTACCTCTGCGTAATAGAGATAGCTAATTTGTTTACATGTACGAGAGGCCTCTGATTGTAAACAGTTTATCTTTCTAAAGCCTTTTTACTATTTATTAGGCCTATCTGTGCGACATTTAATGGGCAATTCTACTCGTATGGAAAATCAAATCCAAAATCAATTATTCAACAGATTTGAAAACCCTTTATTGCCAATAATAGTTTATATATTTTACAATATTTAAAAATAAATAAGAAAAGAAGTGAAGTTTTCTTGAACTATTATTAGTTTTATAATGCCACCGGGCATAGAATTTAGGAAATGATGCAAACATTTCAAAAAATATTTTCTCCATCTTTTTTAAAGACTATACTATCATTGAAAACACGTCCAACTAAGATCGACCGGAGAATAAATGATTTCATTATATGAGGACAGCATCACGAAAGTACCGTCAACATTGTTGCGACCGCCCTTGTTATGTAGCTATTTATCAAGTTAAACCAGTAAATAAATCCTACATATAAAAAGAAATAAAAAATTCAATAATAAATCCTAAAGAATTACGTTTAGGTGGATAAATAAATGAGTAATTGATTTGTGTGTGATTGTACGTGCATGAGAGAGAAAACGAGGCACGGAAAAGCAGAAAAATAATAAATTAGGAAAAATCAATTGTTTGTTATTTACTTGTAACAATATTAGAAAGAAATCCAAGCACTAAATTACTGCTTCTATCTCTAAAGGTCTCATTCCATACACAAGTTTAAACTGTTGAAGCAATCAGCGTGTTGTAGTACAAATTTCGGTATTTAAAATAAAATGTCAACTTGCAACACTTTGCAAACACCCCGCTTTCCACTCATCAGTTCCTAATTTCTCCGAGGATTTGGTAAATCCAGAATGTTTAATATGAAGAGCTGTCGAAAGTAATTCTTATCAGTTTCCATTGTAACAAGTAATATAAAGAAAAATAAATTTAATGTCATTTCCTACTTAGGTCAATAAAATAATGTTTATTATAGTTAATTTTATTAAATAAAACAGTTAAAATAAATAAATTTTATTAAAATATGCCTTACAACAGCTGTACCACAACATAACCTATAACATAAATTATCTGTTTTATGAAATTAAAAGGTATCACTAGTTTCAAGCCAAATGGGATGAAATAAGTATATAGCTCACCTTAGTGAGCTAGTTTTAGTGAGAAACGTTTTTCTCCTATATAAAGCTAGAATTGATTCAATATTAAATTAAATGAATTCATATTAGAAAGAAAATGTATTAAGATCACGTGTCAACCAATACAAGTAAAAAAAGTCTATTTGAACTTTAGTGGATGAATAAAATGATTTTATTAACTAATACTAATTTGTACAAGGTACATATTACGAGAGTGGAAACTAATAGAAGGAATTGAAAAAGAACCATTGGTGATTAGTTCATTTACTTCCTAAAGAATATCACAGAATTCTGTTAGATATTATGTTGATAAGGTTTATTAATATTTTCAACAATAGCTATTGTAGACGTTAAATTATCGTTTAGCGTAAAGAATCCCTTATAAAACCTGAGAATATTTTGCGTTATTGATAAAGCCCAGGAACATATCCTTTTCAATGCGGACAATCTCACGCCCAGGTTCTTGAATATGCCCTACATAAATACTTAGGGTGAAGGTGATCGTTCGATTGCATTTAATCTAAGCGGAAATCGATAAAGTCCTTCGGATCATGTTTAGGGATTTTATTTGATAAGATAATTTTGTTATATACTGTGGGAAATTATACCTGAACAAGGAGGGTAACTCACAAGGTAGGATAAGGGTGGGTTAAAATATTAGTCTGTTGAATGATCGTTTAAGGGATAAATGGAAGTGAGGGTGGAAGTGCTTTAAGATTTTGTAGCATTAACTAGCAGACGTTTATTTAAGGAGAAAAGAACAATTATTTGGAATAAATCGAATGTGTGCTATTTGTAAACTTTTTAGGAGAATAAAACAAGCTAATTTATAGATAATATTGGCATTCATTAAATATAAAAGGGATATTTAGGAATAAATACAATTATACGAAAAAATTACTTTTTATCAGATTCTAAGCAGTATTTATATATTTATAATGTAATTTATTAAATTGTGAAGCCCTTAATGTATTATAACAATATGAGTTAACTTAATCTTATAGCTACTAATAGTTCTAATTCATGAGGATAAAGGTTGAAGTCTAACCTGCTGCTTGTTTCGGTTATCAGGTTGGTATCTTCATGTGATATCCTTTTTAGTTCAATGAATTAATGTAATTTATTAAATTGTGAAGCCCTTAATGTATTATAACAATATGAGTTACTTAATCTTATAGCTACTAATAGTTCTAATTCATGAGGATAAAGGTTGAAGTCTAACCTGCTGCTTGTTTCGGTTATCAGATTAGTATCTTCATGTAATATCCTTTTGAGTGCCATGAATTAAAGTAATTTTTGTGGTGTAAATATATTTTACATTTATTTCAGTGGATATTGTGAGTAAAACATATACTTTCAGAGTGAGAAAGATAAATAAATTGTTGCCACCTTTCCTTCTTTTCCTCTAATGGAACATCAGGTAATGATAATTTGAAACTGAAAAATATTCAGTTTTAAAAATATTATTTTTATTTTCATGTTTAAAATAATATCATCATAACATAAAAATGCAATAGGCCTACATAAATATATTTATGTGTCAGAACTCTCAAGCTATTTATTTATAATTAATTACTTCCACTCGAAACACAATCAAAGAATTAAACGGGTGCCTTTTATTTTCATATTTCCCATAATAAGTAATAAAACAGGTGTTTGAGTACAGTTTTCTGCCATTCTTAAAGTCTCAATATTCCCCTATGTTGACGTGTTTCGGAGTAACTAAAGTTTCGAAACTTCAATCGTACTTCGAAGTACTTCGGCAGTAGGATTGAAGTTTTGAAAATGAAGTTACACCGAAACGCGTCAACAGAGGGGAATATTTAGACTTTAGGTATGGCAGAAAAGTGTACTGAAACATAAAGAAATATTCGTAACAGAAAAGAAAGATGAGTATTTATAATAAAACAGTTTAAATTAACATACCAAGAAATAAAATCACGAACACATGACAACAATTTCTGTACAACAAATAAAGGTACTACAACATTATCTAAAGGTAAGTTGCAAAAGTTAATATGTGGATTCATATAACTTGCCAAATTCCATGAATACATATAAGCTTTCAACTTAATTGCCAAAGTTTAATGTATTCACTTATCTGTAAATAAACTCTAGTCGCTCTACCGTGTAAATGTTTCAATGCGAGGATCGTTTAACTACTTTGTAGTAGCTACGTGAATGTCACGTGACATTAGGTAGGTATCCAGACATGAAAGCTAATCCTACCTGAAGCCGAAACAGAATATTTTTAAAACGAGATAAATTTATAGATCTCAACTGATGAAATTTCATCAAGAATTTTAAAGTTTATGGTTTTACGAGACTATTCATGGTGAGAGGATAGTGGAAATTTAAAAACCAGGAGCTAAAGACCTAATATGAAGAACAAATGAAACCGTTAAACTTTAGACCAATTTTAAAAAAATATAAATCATACAGAGGAAAGTACGTTTAACAAAAAAACAAACAAATAAAAATATCTTGAAGACATAATAAAAAAAGAAAATAATTCAACACTTACGAATAGGATGAGGTATTTAAATACAATGTTGAACTTCAAATATTAAAGACATATTTTCATTTCAAAATAAGTTTTTCATTTAACTATCGTTGTTTAAAACAAACAAGTAATATATCAAAAACAAATTTAGTGTCAGTTCCTACTGACCGAAAAAGACTAACTTTATTTGACCTACTTTTGATTTTTTAACTACATTTAATACAAACATGTATATACATATGACCGAATAACAATATTAAGTAACAAAATAATAAGCTAATTTCCCTTTAATTTTTACCTTTTTCTTCGTTTTACAGTATATGGTGTGGACTATTATTTTTGTTTGTTATTACTTTTTTGCTTTCTTTTTTTCGTTTCTAATTTATGAAGCTGATGGTGTTCTATAACTTCTTATTCTACCCCCTCTTGAAAATCTTGCTATTCCAAGGATCGTTTCTCTTATAGTTTCGTATACATCTTTAAGTAATTGCTTTATAACTACGGAGGAGTTGGCTCAGTGCCATAGTCCTTTTTTTCAAATAAAAAGTTCCTCAGTCCGAATGTGACTGGAACATCAAGTTTTAAAAATTGATTTAAAGAATAAATATTTGACAAGACTATATTAACTAACCCTATATGTTTAAAAAATATGTTAGTACTTGAATGGATGAATGACAATATAGTTTACTAACGATTGAAGATTTATACACGAGATACATAAATAGAGTGTGAAGTAATAGGAGGAATTAATAAAAAATGTATAAAACAGATGACATTAATTTTACTGCTTTCCTAACGTGTTTGCATTCAAGCGTTTCTGAAGCCATCATCAATCAGAATGAACCCAACCTAAGGACGGATGACACCCGAAACACGACCACTACAAACCGATATCATCATCAGAAAAGGTTAGGAACTATTGTACTAAGCAAATGCATGAATTTAAAAATGAAATTATGATAGGTAATTTGAAACATGAGTAAATTAATCGAATAAATGTATTTTAGAAATGTAAGAATTTATTGAGTATTATAGTATAGGTATATCTGTTGCGGGAAAATGCTGACATAATTTTAATGATGTGTCCATCTTCTAACACTGAATCCTCTTCTAGCAATACTATATTTTTTTCTATTACTTGTTTAACTAAGTTTAAACAAGTTAATTAACATATAAATTCACCTTGCTACGGCTACCAGTCGTTATTTTTACAATTTAGACCTACTACTATCATTTTACCATATATTTTGAATTAATTTTATAAATTGAAAATTAGATATTTATAGTTTGATTTAGTCGTTTAGGAGATTATACGTAATATTCACTCTCTCTCTCTCTCTCTCTCTCTCTCTCTCTGTGTGTATGTATATATATATATATATATATATATATATATATATATATATATATATATAATTAATTAAAAATATTTCAAGAAACAAGAATATTCATAATGAATATATTTATTCAAAGCTTTTCGTCGATAAAATAGTATCAGCATCAATTCTGTAAAAATATTTTATTAGATAATTTTTTTTCTGAAGATGCTGGTAATATTTTATCGGCGAAAAGCTTTGAATAAATATATTCATTAAAAGAATTATTGTTTTTGTAGTATTTTTAATTTATTAACTATATTACAAGAAAACATATCACCATATTTAATATATATATATATATATATATATATATATATATATATATATATATATATATATATATGTATATATATATATACATATATATCAATATGTATCCTTGTGTATTAATAAAGAACTAAGTCAAAATACAAATACAAGAATTATAATTGAATTTACAATTCAAAGTTTTTCGTTGGCTAACAGTACCAACATCATCAGGAATATTAAGCAATTAAAATTCTAATTGTTTAATATTCCTGATGTTGTTGGTACTGTTAGCCAACGAAGAGCATTAAATTGTAAATTCAATTATAATTCTTGTATTTGTGTTTTGACTTAGTTCTTTATATATATATATATATATATATATATATATATATATATATATATATATATATATATACTCTTAATTTATGAAGTTATTATTATTACGAGGCATGTTTTTAAAGTAAGTACCGTTTCTAAATTTCCCCGCCGCAGCTCTGCGGTCGGCGTTTAGCGGATGCGCGCAGTGTAGCTACATCTGTTGGGAAGCTACAGACGCCATTGTGACGCCGTTTGATCGAGTCTTAGTTTGTTTACGTGATTTTAAAATGTCGCAGACAATCGAGAATCCCGCCGACTGTGAAGTGCGTGGTGTGATTCGTTTTCTCTGTGCTAAAGGCTTAAAAGCAATTGACATTCAACGTGAAATCAGTGAAGTTTATGGTGAAAACATTATGAGTGAAGGAATGGTGCGGAAATGGGTTAGGGCCTTCAAAGATGGCCGCACAAACGTTCATGATGAGGAACGAAGTGGGCGACCTTCAGTCATTACCGATGATCTCATTCAAAAAGTGGACTGTAAAGTGAAAGAGAACAGACGGTTCACAATTTCGTCCTTTGCTGTAACATTTCCTGCTGTATCAAGAAGTGTTCTCTACGAAATTGTGTCTGAACGTTTAAATTATCGGAAACTGTGTTCACGGTGGGTACCGAAAATGTTGACTGATCAGCACAAAACCAAACGATTGGGCAGTGCATTGAGCTTTCTCGAGCGTTACCGTAACGAGGGCGATGATTTTTTAAGCCATATCGTTACAGGTGATGAAGCGTGGGTGGCCTACGTTACACCAGAATTAAAACAACAGTCAATGGAATGGCGGCATTCAACATCCCCTAGGAAAGTCAAATTCAAGCAAACAATTTCTGCCCAGAAAATCATGTGCACTGTCTTTTGGGACAGAAAGGGTGTGTTGTTGGTCGATTTTCTGCCTCGCGGTGAAACGATCAATGCAGCCGCGTACTGTGAAACTTTAAAAAAACTGCGCCGCGCAATCCAAAACAAAAGACGTGGCATGTTGAGTGCAGGCATCGTTTTGCTCCACGATAATGCTCGTCCACATTCAGCAAATCTAACGCAAGAGCTCATCACTTCATTTGGCTGGGAACAATTGGACCATCCTCCATACAGTCCCGATCTAGCGCCTAGCGACTACCATTTGTTTCTACACTTGAAGACGCATTTAGCGGGGAAGCGTCATTCCAATGATGAAGAAGTAAAAACGTCTGTGCAGCAGTGGTTGTCCAGTCTGGCGGCAAGCTTCTATGACGACAGCATACAAAAGCTGGTCCCAAGATACGACAAGTGCCTTAATAATAATGGAAATTATGTAGAGAAGTAGAGGAAAGAATGCTCTTTGAGGTAAATAAAGTTTTGTTTGAAAAAATTTACTTGTTCATTTTTTATATCAAAATGGTACTTACTTTAAAAACATGCCTCGTACTTGTAAATAACATTTTTCCACCACTAAATGCTATAATTTTACCTTATGTGATGAGGCACCTTTTGGTCACTTGAACATGGACGAATCACTGAATTAATTTCTCTATTTTTCTGGTGTGGATGTTCGGTCCGTGATGTTGGTATTTGTTGACGTCATACATGTTTCTTCTTGAGCCGTGTGTATAATGTTTTTGAATAGTACGTCGTCTGCATATGTTGTCTGTATGTTCATTAAATTGTTGCGTATGTTTCTATAAATGTAGTATTTTTTTAGTGAGTTAAGTTCTTTTGGGTTATTATTTATTTCAAGTATTGTTAGGTTATTTTCGTAATTTAGTATTTCTTGTTTATGTGATATTAGTTGTGATGCAACATTTGATGCTTTAGTATTTCTATTTTTGTATGCTCTGTTGTTGTTTCGGAAATTGGTTTTCTGTGTACTTTAGTTTCTATTTTATTATTGTTTATAATAAATGTATTGTCAAGATAGTTAATTGTTCTGTTTGTTTCTGTTTGGAAGGTGAATTGTATGTTTTCGACGTATGAATTTAATTTATGTAGTATTATGATGTGTTGGTTGTGAATGGTAGGTTGGTACATTACAAGTATATCATCTACGTATCTTGTCCATAGTAAAATAATATGTGTGTTTAGTAAAGGTTTAATTATTATTTTTGTTCAAAGTGTTGTGGATATATTTTTGACATGACCGATTTTATGGGCTATCCTTTAGACGTTTCTATAACATCCTTAGACAAAATAAATTATTAGGTCTTTGCAAAGAAAGCCTTTTATATTTACGAGAATTCTGTCACAACAAAATGTTCCAGTTAAGCTGCTGTTCACCCGCAGAACGTCTCCCCGACTGGAACCTCTCAGTGACGGCTGGATTCAAAGAAACTTCTGAAAGGAAATTATATTTTCACTTTTTTCTTATACTCATTTATTTTATAACACTGGTTGTAACATGGTTTTATTATACCATAACCTTAAATTACCATCTCCTCGACAAAGTGTTCTACATACTCCAATTTTGAAATAAAAAACCGTTCTATATAGAAATGAGTATCAAAAACAGAATCAGACGAGCATAGCACGCAATTGGGACATCAATCTTCTTCACTAGATTTTCCTTTTGTTAACAGGTCGTTGTTGCTCAACCTTAGACAATCTAGTGATGTCACCAAAGTAATAAATGTTTTGAATTTATTCATTAGTCCTTTCGCTTACATAATTTTCTAGGGCTTTTCTCGTTCACCACCACGTCCATCCATGGCACCGATATGGGATCTTTTCCGTTATACGTATACCACTATTTAAATATATTGAATAATACATTTTAACCATTGTTTGGTATAAATAACGGAACATGTTTTAAAACCTGTTTTCCTCATTTTCAACGTTTAGAACCGGCTTTCTTATCTGTAAAGCGGTTTTCTTATCTGTAATCTGGCAGTCGTCAGTTTGTTTGCGAGACATAATGAACTTTCTTCGATTGGCCGATCTATACAAAACTGAAGAAGATGCGATACATTTTTCCAAGGTAAATATGTTTTGCATAATCCTCGGAAATGTGTGCGTGGACACGACATGGTCCTTAACGTGAATTCGTGTAAATGGGTATGTTCTAAACGTGAGTGCCGTGAGTACAAATCTATTCGAGTTGACACTTATTTAACAGGTTCGAAACTGCCATGTCGAAAGGTGTTACTTTTTATCTATTGTTGGTCCAGGAAATTAACAACAATTGAATTTTGTGAGCACGAACTAGAAATCAATCATAACACAACTGTAGATTGGTGTAACTATATGCGTGAAGTATGTGCAGACAATTTGTTACGCAACCCTATTCAAATTGGAGGACCTAACACAACTGTGGAAATTGATGAAAGTTTATTTTCGCGTCGTAAAAATAATGTTGGTCGTGTACTTCAACAACAATGGGTATTTGGAGGAGTTTGTCGTGAAAGTCGTGAGTGTTTTTTAGTTGCCGTTCCTGAACGTTCCGCTACTCAACTTTTGCCCATAATTAAGGAATACATTAGGCCGGTGACAACAATTATATCTGACGAGTGGTGAGCCAATAATAGCATTTACAGGTTAGGCTATGAACATTATACGGTGAACCATACGTATAATTTTGTTGATCCCGAAAGTGGTGCTCACACACAAACAATTGAGAGTACTTGGCGTCTGGCTAAACTTCGAAATAAAAACCAGTGCGAGACCAGACGCACGTTGTTAGATTCTTACCTGTGCGAGTTCATGTGGCGGCGGCGACACGCAGGAAAGGACTTGTTTGAGGAAATACTGCGTAATATCGCCGAGTATTGGCCACCTTCATCAACATAATAAGGTAACTTACTTGCATAAATATAATACTTATAATGAGAAAGCATATAATTCGACATTAAATAGTGGTATACGTATAACGGAAAAGATCCCCGATATGCTACGCCTACATGTTTATTCTTTATATTTTGAGCTACAGCTTGGAACTTATTGAACATTTACTATTTTATTTATTACGACCTTCCTACAAAATGCTTTTACGTACAGGCAAAAAGATGTTGGAAATGTAATTATAAGGTGCAAATTGGATATATTGTTATGTTCACTTGTTTTGTTTGTTATTATGTATGTTTATACAGGGTGACACAGAAAAACGGGAATTTTTAAAAAAATTCTAAAAATATAAGAGTGATGGAAGAAAATGGTTTTATTTATATTACTTGAAATATCAAAACTTGCCATTTATGAAACACTGATGGAATTTATGATTTTTTAAAAACAACATCCTTTAGGTGGCGTCCTCCTCTACGAATGCATTCTTGAAATCTGCGGTGGAGATTCCTCATTGACCGCTGCAACATCTCAACTGGAATACTGTGAATTTTATCCCGAATTCTCTGTTTTAACTCATTTACAGTTCTTGGTCGAGTTGTGAACACTTTAGTTTTGAGATAGCCCCACAAAAAGAAATTGCACACGGTCAAATCTGGCGATCTAGGGGGCCAGAAAACGTTACCGAATCTTGAGATGACACGGTTACCAAACAATACTCGCACAGCCTCCATTGATCGCCGTGCAGTGTGTGATGTCGCACTATCCTGTTGAAACCAGGATTCTTGAACGTCTGGAAAATTGTTCAATTCAGGTGTAACGAAACGTTGTAACATTTCCACGTAACGATCAGCATTGACAGTCACTGCAATCCCCCGTTCATCCCCTAAAAAATAAGGTCCGATGATCCCATGTAATGAAACAGCACACCATACTGTAACCTTATTAGCGTGTAAAGGGCGCTCATGAAGTGCATTAGGATTTTTGTCTCCCCAGTATCTGTAGTTCTGCTTGTTAACATAACCTGTGAGATGAAAGTGGGCCTCATCTGACATCCACAACTTGTTTAGAAATTCATCGTCATTGTTTATGTGTGTTAACATTTGTTGGCAGAATTGCAATAGCGACTGGTAATCATTTTCCTTCAACTCTTGCACTATCTGCAGCTTGTAGGGGTGAAATTTTAATTCTAAATGAAGAATTCTGCGAACACTCTCACGGGACATTTCAACCGCAGCTGCTTGCTTACGAATCGAACGGCGTGGACTCTTCAATACAGATCGGCGTACAACATCAATGTTCTGTGCCGTACGAGCACTTCTTGGCCGTCCCGTTGGTTTCTTCTTTAAAGCTGATCCACTCTCTTCAAAATTATTAATCCAACTTCTAATGGCATGTTTTGACGGAACGGAATCATGCCGTCCTAAGCTGTAAAAATGTCGGAACTCAATCTGGGCAGCTTTCAAACTATCACCGTTTTTATAAAACATTTTTATAGCTAACGCACGCTGTTGCCCGTTCCACTGGTCCATGGCTACTGTAATGGCGGCTTGTTTACTTGTACACTGTCGCTGTCCCGCAGTGCTGCCATCTGCTCCCGGCTGCCACGACGGGTTACAAAAATTCCCGTTTTTATGGGTCACTCTGTATATAGTCTAAAGGATTTGTAAAGTCATAAGATTTAATATCAAAGTCATTTCAAAATCAATTGATATTAAAATATGTTTAACGAATATTACATTCTAGGTAATACATTAACTATACATTTTACGTTACCAATGTTTTTGATTTGTTCCCGACGTAAATTATGTTCAATTTTTAGTAAATAGTTATTATAACTTGGAAGTAAAATTTAAAAATTGATAAATAATTTAAAACTAGACCTGGTATTTTAAACAAAGTATAATTCTCTATTTTATCCTGTATTTAAATTCAAGGTAAAATCAGGTAATTTATAGCTATAAAAACAGTTTGTACAGTAATACTTTGGTCCTTTATAGTTTAATTACAATAAATATTTATAGTTACTTAAATTATATTTATAACAAAGTCTAATATAGGCACAAATCAACTCTAAATCCAGGAACGTCAAGTTATAAATAAAATGTGGTAGTGTTACTTTATTCAATGAATAAGTTTTAACACACTACCCAATGAATAAGTTGTTCAATGTGGGTGTGTGTGTGTGTATGTATGTGAGTGTGTGAGTGTGTGTGTGTGTGTGTGTGTGTGTGTGTGTGTGAGTGAGTGAGTGAATGTCTGTGTGTGTGTGTATATATGTGCGTTTGAATGTGTGTGTGTCTGTGTGTGTGTGTGTGTATGTGTGTGTGTGTGTGTGTGTGCCAATTAGAATCAAATTGAGATTCTCCAGAGCACATTTAATTTTATACATTTATATAAATGCCTTAAAAAACACTACATCCAGTGCGAAAACACACTAGGGAAATCGTGACTCCAGGAAATATCGTCAACTGGACTTACAATGGGTAAACCTGAAAACCGCCGAAAGTTGCCACACTTTAAAAAATGATGTACCGAAGCTTACCTATTCACATTTAATTAGTTAATTAAGAAGACAACACTTTGATTTTGTTTAGACGCTCAGAACCTTCAATCTGTAGTTTATATAATTCAATATACTAACCTATTTTTGAATAGAAAACTTTCGATACCGATTGGCAAAATTTTTGTGAATTAGACTGCATTTAATGAACTTGCATTTCTTTATTATCCATATTAATAAACTCAACAAAATTTTAATTAATAAAAAAAGAATAGCTTTTATATCGAATTGCCGAGAAATATGTGAGTGTGTTTGTAGGTGTTTTCCCTGTATGTATGTGCATTTCATTGTGTGTATGTGTGTGTGTGTGTGTGTGTGTGTGTGTGTGTGTGTGTGTGTGTGTGTGTGTGTGTGTGTGTATGTGTGTGTGTGTGTGCAAATTAGAATCAAATTGAGATTCTCCAGATCGCATTTAATTTTACACATTTATATAAATGCCTTAAAAAACACTACATCCAGTGCGAAAACACACTAGGGAAATCGTGACTCCAGGAAATATCGTAAACTGGACGTCAACTGGTGTGTGTGTGTGTGTGTGTGTGTGTGTGTGTGTGTGTGTGTGTGTGTGTGTGTGTGTGTGTGTGTGTGTGTGTGTGAGTGTGTGTGTGTGTGTGTGTGTGTGTGTGTGTGCATGTTTGTGTTTTGTGTATGTGGGTGTGTGTGTTTGTTTTGTATGAGTGTGTATGTATGTGTCTATCCCCGTGTTTGAGTGTGTGTGTGTATGTGTTTTCCCTGTATGTATGTGCATTTTAATGCGCGCGTGTGTGTGTGTGTATATGTGTGTGTAAGAGAGAGAATGTGTGTCTGTGTGTGTGTGTGAGAGAGAGAGAGAGAGAGTGAGAGAGTATGTGTTTGTGTGTATGTGTGATAGAGAGAGGGAGAGACAGAAAGAGAGAGAGTATATGTGAGTGTGTGTGTGTGAGAGTGTTTGTAATTTAGAATCTAATTGAGATTCTACAGAGTGCAGTCAATTTTATACATTGCCATAAATGCCTTAAAGAACTGTACATCCAGTGCGAAAACACACTAGGGAAATCGAGGCTCCAGGAAATATCGTAATCTGGACCTACATTGGGTAAACGTGGAAATGGCAGAAAGTTGACACACTTTAAAAAATGATGTAACGAAGGTTACCTATTCACATTAAATTAGTTCTTTAAGATGTAATTGTAATTTATATAATTGTATATACTAATCTATTTTTGATAAGAAAACTTTCGATACCGATTTGCAAAACGATTGTGGGTTAGACTGCATTTAATGAAACTGCATTTCTTTATTATCCATATTAAAAAGCTCAACAAAATCAATAATGAAATAACAATAAGGTTTAGATCAAATCACCAAGAAATATAACGATAAATATTCACCTTTGGGCGTTTGTTTAATTAAATTGAGAAATTAAAAAAAACTGATACAAGAAAACTATACTCTTCATATTCATGTTATTAAAAAGGGTTTTAACTTACACGTATTTTAAACAACGTCATTGCATTTCCATCATCTTTTACGTAAACCTAATTTTGGTTTTTTATAGTAATGATTTCGATAATGATATCTGAAATATTATACAGTTTTTGCAATGTGTATTCCATGAGGCTTAGGGACATGATTTGAAAGAGACAGACTCCAGGAGGCTAAGCAAGGAAACCGCCGATTGGTCAAACGGTAATATTCTAGAAAGGTGATACATTAACTGGAACATTTTCACCAACCAACATACACCAAAATAATTTCTAAAATATGAATAAAATGTTTCAACATAATTCTAATATCCATAAAAATATAATTTAAATTCATAAACAAAATAAAGTTTTTATTATTAAAATAAATTTGCCTATCGCATATTTCTGTAACAAAAGATAAAACTTTGTAACAAGACAGTAATACTTGCATATAAAGCCCTCTAGTACAGTAGGCCTATAGCAAACAAACTAGGCCTTTAAAATTCGCGCGGAGAAATGATTGTATTTTGTTGCTGACCGTTATCCGATCCTAATTAGGTTTAATTACGCGGTTCTTGTTAAAGGAAAAGGGCTGACATTTAATTCTAATTTTGTTACATTGTTTTATAAATATTTTTAGACTATGTAGTGTGTGTATGTGTGAAAGAGTGAGGGAGAGCTAAATATTAACTAATTATTTGTTTTCTAAATTGGAATTCCAAGTTGAGTAAATATTTTTATATATTAAACAGTCGAAATTAGACTGATTTAAATTTATAAAAGGAACTCATGACATATTTTAATTTATTATGAAAAATTCCCACTGCTATATTACGTCATTAAAAATTAATTTAAAATGTAATATACAAATACTTAGTAACATTAGATAAGGGCACTTGTATTTTAAATACAAACATAACATTCACGTAATGAGATATTATTATGTTTATAAAACTCTGTGAATAATTGAACTATAATTTTTATTAAATTGTATTGTTGTTATTCTATATTCTTGCAGACGTTTCAATTTACTTAACAATATTGTCTGGCAAATCGTAATATGCTCGTAGATGCTTGCTTTTGTTGAAACGTTTCAGTTATCTTTATTCTCTGAAGAGGTTTTGTTCTGATAAGATGCTTAATACGAAAACACTCTAGGAAAGCAAGAGCATTACTCTATTCAGCACGTTTTTACAATGGAGCGATTTAGTTACAAAACACGCTTTTTTGACTCACAAGTATAACAGAGAATCTGTACAGACTCTCTAAACATGGTTTCGTGTTACAATGGATTAAATTTTTCATGTTACTAAAAAATCCTAAGTACATATATTATAAACTAGCTGACCCGACGAACTTCGTATCGCATGAAAGTAAATTAATTCCGTTTTAACATTAGGTAAACTTAGTTTAGTATTTTATTACCATAATATTAGCTGAAGTTATAGCAGTAGATCACTAGAAAAGTGTGACAGTAAAATTATTGATTTTTTATTAGTTATTGCAGTGCATTCGGATATTTTTTTTTTAAATTGTTTGAATGAGTTGGTAAATAATTTTAGATTATTAAGTGTTGCCTAGCAACCAGAATTTGTAATGCATAAGGCTCATACATATATAGATACATACATACAAACATTGGTATATATATTTATGAATAAAGAAAGAGAGAAAGAAGTTAAAACTGAAGGTATATTCTCAAGATTTTCATGATACAAGATATGTTTCGTCCAGAGCTATTTTTGTAAACCCCTATTAATTTTGTAGTCCTCGGTTACACATACGACTAAATAAACCGCATGTCAGATTGTATTGGAGTATAGAATAAAAAGCGCACAAGTCTGCGTATAGAAGCACTACCGGGAGATAATTTATTTCTTTTTTGAAAATACTTTCCTCCGATAGTAAATTGAAAACGCTCCCAGATAAATAATATATTACAAAATTATATCCCAATTTCTAAAAGAAATGTTATTTTATCTTTTATTTATTTATTTTCGTTCAAGGGTATTATCATTGCTTGTATTTGCTTCTTTATAAATAAAGATAGTCTCTATGTGTATTACAACTCTACTGTTTGTGTCATCTGTCCTTCGTTCTTAGTTTTTAAATGACCAATTACCAATATTCGGTCATCGTAACTAAATCCAGCAAAACATTCAAAATAACATTGGTGGCTATGTCAGTATTCCATACAGCTGAGTAATCTCATTTTAGGTTTATTTTAATTCAGTTTTAGATCAGATTACATTCTAGGTCTTGCATATGTCACGTGTCAATAACGTAGCAACTACTAAGTAGTTATACCAACCTTACGCCATGAATATACCACCTGCTTTATTACTCGAGTTCGCCTTGACACATTTTCAGGGTAGATCAATCTGAGTTGATTTACAGATAAGTGAACACATTAAACTTAGCTAATTAAGTTGAAAGCCTAGGTGTCCATGCAACTTGGCAAGTTATTTGAATCCACATATTAACCGTGTAAGTTATACCTTTAGCTTGAGCTCTATTGCCTTGTAAAGTTCCATTTTATAAGTTTTATTTCTTTTACCCAATTTGTAATATCTTATTTATTTGCAATTTTATAAGCTGGTTTATTAATTTAAATACATGTTTTACTGCGTATTATGTAATAATATTTGTAAAAATAACTATTCGAAATGTTTCTGTTTTGACTGAAAGTAACAAAACATAAATAAATAGTTGAGATGTTCCTTCAGACAAATACAATTTAGCACCGTTTTTCAGTTCTGAAAACCGTATCAAATATCAATTTGAAGAAAACAAGAAAAAATAGCACAAATTTCGTTTAGCATTTTCCCTTATAAATTATACTTCCAAACATTTTCGCTTCAATAAATTTAAACAAATTTATGGGGAAAAGTTTCAAAATGACATGAATATAAGAAACAGGTTGCCGAGACAAGGTAATGAAATAAAAAAATACAGATTTGAACTTGTATGCATAAGTATTATTAGTATCCCTAAGAATATATATAGGGCCTACTTGTATGGTTGTAAACACGTCAGTTTAAATAGAGATATATAAGTAGGATTACCCTTACCTTAGCACAGCCACCCCTAACTCGGCCGCTACGTAACCTAGGACTATAGGGGTAGTTTTGGATGATGCAGGAGGTCATCGCGCACCTGATCCCTGCCTTAGGGGTGGTTTCGACCCCGTCTAGAGAGGTAGGGGGTAGTTTTTCGAAAAAAAATTTATTTTAACCTAACTCGGCCGCTACGTAACCTAGGACTATAGGGGTGGTTTTGGATGATGCAGAGGCTTGACGCCGACCCTCATCCAACCCCTAAGGGTGGTTTTGACCATGCCTAGAGGGGCGGTAAATGAAAATAAAACTAATTCCAACCCACTGACCTAAGCTAGCCAAAATGGATCTAACCTAACCTAACCTAAGTGTTGGGGGACATCTCCGGTACGTTTAGGACCATCCCCGGGGGTTGTCATGGACGAAGGCAGCCCTGAAAGACCTTGATCATAGACAATGGTGCCCTTTTGGCTACGTCTAGATGTAGTTATTGGAAAACCTCGCTAGCCAAATTGTATCTAACCTAACATACTCCTAATAACAAGGGCGACCTTAGCTACGTTCAGGACCACCCCATGGACGAAGGGGCCTATGATTGGCGTTGATCATAGACTATGGGGTAACTACGTCTAGAGTGTATAATCGACTAACCTAAGCCAGCCAAAATGTATCTAACCTACCCTTAGTAGATTGTGCGATGTCAGGAACGAACAGGACCATCCCTGGGGGATGTTATGGACGAAAGGCGGCTCTGAATGACCTTGAGCATGGAACAGGGGCCTAATTGACTACGTCTAGAGGTGGTTATTGGAAAAAAACCTAATCAGGCAAGCCTATGACGTAACAACCTACCCACGGACAGCCTCAGGATCCGCCCCTGAGATGGCTACCAACGTGGAAGATATCGTGAGATATAATTGATTAATATATGAAATATCAACGCTCGAACGACTCAGGGCCCACCCTGAACGGTATAACCCAGGTAACGAGGGCCACAGGTTGATTGCTAAACAAAACAGTGGGCTATGATCCATGACTAGCTAGCGCCCCGCGCTACAGATTAACTAAAAACATACAGAGTTATCTAGTATGGCCCACCATTTAGAGGCGAATAACTAGAAACGCTATCAGTGTATGAAATATTGTCATGAAAATATCAACTCACCAAAGAAGATCCAATGTAGTGAAAACAAAACACCTGATTCACATACAAACCACACTTTAATCACTTGCACTACCCTAAATACATCAATAAATCGTCTAAAACATCATGTCCATTAGACTTTCTCTCTGTATGTCCGATAAATCTATAGGGCCTAAGTCACAAGGGAGCATCTCTATATCATCTGCTTCAGGCAGGGATGATGTAGCAGAGGACGACGAGGTATCGACCAGCATCTCTATATCATCTGCATCAGGCAGGGATGATGTAGCAGAGGACGACGAGGTATCGACCAGCATCTCTATATCATCTGCACAGGGCTGGGAAGATGTAGCAGAGGACGACGAGGTAGGTTCCGAAGACTGGGAGGAGGCCATAGGCGCAGCCGGTAGTTGTACAGGTACAACAAAAAAACGTCTCCCTTTACTCCTGTACGACGTTCCAACAGCGGGTATAACGAGCTGAAAAGCTAGGCCCACCTCTATTGCACCTCCGGCATATTTGTCCCGCAGTTGCTGCTGAATATCGCTAAAAAACAAGAACGAAACAATATAGCAACAATAACAGATGATATAAATTAACGTATAATATTATAAAGACAAAGAATACAACACCGACCTCCTAACTGCTGACATCAGGTTATCCAAACAGCTGTCGATCATGAGCCACTCATCATTACTTGGTCTGAACATGGTGTATAGAATACGCTACAACGAAAACCTATTGAAATCGACAATTCACTCAACCACCAACTCTGAACGACAATAGATGTCTGAAAAAGGAAATCCGGGTAGGAAAGGTTTCCAGGAAATTAACGGTAGGACATCCGTCGATACACACATCCAGTGACAAAATCACCAGGCTGATAACATCTGCTCTTAGAAACCACCTACCGCAAACAAACACAAAAAGAGTTTCCGTAAAGACACATACCGCATCCTGTACTGGTCACTTTAAAAAAAAAAAAAACCACGTCCTAAAAGCAAATCACAAGGCATGACTAAACATCTTTATAAAAGACACTCTCGTTAGTTTACCCCAGGTTAGTGTGAAATCGTTAAGCATGTATAGTGAAATAGATGTTAGTTATTTAGGGTGTTGTAGAGGAGGACTAAAAGTGCATAGACGTAAGTTGGACATTGTAATTAGTGGATGTATATATTTAGATATAATTTTGTTACTTATAAGATATTTAATATTTAGTGTTCTAGGTAGAATTAGTACTAACTTTATGAATATCAATCAAACAAGTGAAATCTTTCAGTTTATAAGATCCGGCGAATGCCAAGATTTAGACACATTTAGAAAACTACTAACCGGGTATTATAAATTGAAAAGATGCGAACTGTTTGATAGATGTTCATTCTGTCATAAATATAAATTTCAAAACAGATATATTAATTACAAACACATTAACTCATCCGAAAATCAAGAACACTATTTCAAGTATATAAATTCTAAATTGAGGGAGGGCGGTTATTTAAAGAAAGTTTTTCTACAAAATTGGGAGTATATAGTATATACCATCCTCGTAAAGATCGAATACGAATTGAGGTTGGAGTATTCAAAAATTTTCAAACTGGACGACCTTCAACATCATTATTATAATATGAAACTGTTGGACGTTGTGAGGCCGTATATAAAAAATGAATCGAAAACCCACTTCTATAACTCGTATCTTTACAATTATATTCTATACAGCGACCCTGACGGTATGTTCTCTGATATAGAATATAATAAAGATGCGATTATAGAAAGGTTTCATTTATTTTTTAGAAAATGTTGTCAATTCGATGAATACTTTAATCAGTCCTTTGACCTACCTCCCCCCAACTGGTCTTGGGACAACAACGATATCGAATCAGACGAGTATGGAATATCCTATACACTGGACGGGGAATATTTTAATAATAATATGGCTCATTACGATCTGAGGTTGAGTCGTAGGCAAGAAAGAAGGGGTATAATTAATACGCATTCCGTATTGGGTAACGTCAGACTGTCAGCATATTAATGTGCCATAATATTATTATTAGAAGTACCGTTATATTTATGACAACCACCGAATGAATAGGTCGTTTGAGAAACAGACCATTTCCAATAGTCTAGCGCTCTATTCCAAATTTTAGTAACATGTCAGTGCCAAATCTATTAATCCATTCAAAATCACAATCAAAATTACATAATGTAAAAATTATCCAGAGATGTAGTGTATCACAAACGATCTATCCATTCGGTATTTAACATAGATGTATCATAGATTATTGTAATGTAATATAGTTATAATAGGGTTTAATGCATAGGCCGTATGAGAAACAATCCCTCTGTCCGTAGAGAACCGTCTTTATGGGGGAAAAGCGGTTAACGTTAATATCTAACGCCATATTCCAAATTAATTACCATGTCTGCACAGTTGTAAGACAGACTCATTTCTATTCAATTTCACTATCATATTTATACATACTGAAAACTATCCGGAGATGTGTTGGTTCTCAGACTGTCTATACACGTGATATTGTAGAATTGTATATATTGTAACATTTGACATAGGTAATAACAATTGTATATCATTGTATAAAAACCAAGCCATTAGCGGGGAAATGGGAAATGAGAAGGAGAGAAAAAGACTAGAATACATCCGAGGTAGCCGCAGCCGTCGCAGAGATGTGAGGACAAATTGCCGATAGAGCCGTCGTTTTATTGACACCGCTTGTATTTAGCAAATGAACACTGTAATAGAGGCTAACACCATACTATATAGTGAAATTGTGACTACAGAACTGCATGTCGGTTATTAATGAACAGTGTAAGCAAGGTTTAGTTTGACATAAATATGGTAAAATCATGTGAAATTGTGACTACAGAACTGTATGTCGGTTATTAATGAACAGTGTAAGCAAGGTCTAGTTTGACATAAATATGGTAAAATCATGTGAAATTGTGACTACAGAACTGTATTTCCATTATTAATGAACAGTCTAAGCAAGGCTAGGTTTAATATCAAAATTGTGACTACAGAACTGTATTTCGGTTATTAATGAACAGTGTAAACAAGGCTAAAACCATACTATATATTGAAATTGTGACTACAGAACTGTATGTCGGTTATTAATGAACAGTGTAAGCAAGGTCTAGTTTGACATAAATATGGTAAAATCATGTGAAATTGTGACTACAGAATTGTATCTCCGTTATTAATGAACAGTGTAAGCAAGGCTAGGTTTGATATCAAAATTGTGACTACAGAACTGCTCGTAATTAGCAAATGAGGACCAAATATATCAGAGGTGTGAAGTACGGCCATCTACCAGAACATCTACCAGAAAACAGAATGGAGTAAATCTACCCAGGAACGATCCAGGCAGATGTTTCTTTCACTCTCTTTCTCATTATAAATATTTTGAAAATACGTTTCGGGGAAGATGTCGGTCATTAAATTCACATATATGATATGAATATATATATGCAATGGCTTAGTTTATAGCGTAACCTAGAGAGGTAATGTTTGTGTATAATATAGCCAAAATATAGATAATTATATACCTCTTGTTTGTAAAAACACAATTAATCTCTAGGGCCCCTGCAATGCTGATTCTGTAACGTCCAAATCTAATAATTGCTTTAAAAACATGTATAACAATGATGTCATATGGGGTTTCTTGTTTTGTAAAACATAATAAATCTATAGGGCTATGATGAATCTGTAAGGTCTAATTGGAAAAATGTAAAACAATCAACTAGAATAAGGGTAATATAAGACAGGTGTAGCTTTGATAAATATTGTTTTGATAAGATCGTAAAATGTACAATTACTATGAGAGGTCACAAAAGCCATATGTTAAAAGGTTCTGACGCAATGTAGAGAGAGTATCTGGAAATACTCATCACTAAAAAATAGATAGAATTGTCATCTGAAATTAATGTTCTCGAATCTGACACCAAAAATAAAGCGGTTAAACTTACAAATCGTAGTACGATACAATTTATTAACCATTGACCCTAAATGTAAGTCGTTCGCAGTGCAGGATTTGCTGTAGGTTGCCTTCTACCTGTCTAGGGTGTGCATTGAACCATCAAGAGTACAGACATCCGCTACGCTAAGAGTCTAATGCAGTGTGTTCCTTCAAGCGACTATGTTTACATGTGCTTGCACTTAATGCAAAGGTCAACACAAGATAAGGTAATTAGTAATAGTCATTAGACAATAGAAAGGTATAATTACAATAACATTATGATCTGAACAATGTACAAAACTAAACATTCAATCTTAAATCTAAAATCAATTGCTTTATACACAATTAAAAGTTTAGACATATCTAGGTAATTAATACATCAACTCAGCCTCTAGACTAGTTTAACACTACCTCTTAATGACAGTGTTTCTGTAAAGTGTATAATTTAGGCTAACTCATGTCATAGGTCTAATGCTAAATCTAACAAAAATATAAACTGATTAGGGCAAAACACAGCAAAGTCATAGATAATATCGTCTGAGAAGCTATTGATAGTATTCCCAGGTCTCTGTAAAGTCTAAAATTCTAAATCTGTATGTTTTACAATATTGGCAATATAACAGGTGCTTCAAATAAATGATTACAAGCATAAAATATATAACACAAAGGTTATTGCAATAATGTTGTCTATACTTTGTTCACACAAATATCCCCCAAAGGGGGAAAGGAGAGGCCCCTGCCCCGCCTACTCCATCGTGACATCCTCCAAAATCAAAATGATGCCTCCGTTCAACCCTCCTGCTTGACAAGTACATTCACCCTTACGAACCTTTACGGCCACTCCAGAGGGGATGCATACAACCTTACGGGCTACGCAGAGCCTCGCCAGTGGGCTTTCATTCGTCTCGTGCACATCACCCGTCAAGGAGGAGGGTCTAAAAATTACTTTACAAAAACATTTGTGTGTGAAAAAATCAACATTCGTCAGCTATTCATATTGTTTACTCATTCGTGGAATTTTGTAGCCATTTTGGTTGGTCTGAATATTTATAGAAAACATAGCAAATCATTGTGCATAATTAATACTTATATATAATCTAGTTGAATATTTATACAATATATAGATAATCAATGTGCATATTTAAAGCATATATATAATCTAGCGTCTGTTAAGCAGACTGTTTATACAATATATAGATAATCATTATTATTATGTTTACCTAATCACAAGACAGTAATCAATGTGTATAAATAATACCTATATATAATCTAGCTTTTGTTAGGCTGAATTACAATATGTTTATCTAACCACTTTACAGATTTAATACATATTAATCTATTAGCGTTTGTCAAGTTGAATATTTACAGTGCATAGCTATTCGCTCATGCGAGGACGCTTGTAACCGTAAGGCAGTGTGTTGTATCCGTCGTCCTCGTCCAACTTCCTCTTTGCACCAGTTAACCTGAATATTTTACTTTCAGACGTGGTGATGACGTCACGATCCTCTGTGCGACGTATCCTATCACTGGTGGTTACGATAGGATCACTACCCTCCAAAACCATCCGTTTCATCGATTCAAAATTGACCGAGGCTGATGTGCCGAGATTCAGAGTCAATCCTTTGACCTTGCACACGGTCACGTGTTTGTTTTTATTTGTAGACCATACTTTGTAGGCGTAGACTTTAGGACCTCCAGAGACGAATTCGGTGATGTAGGAACCATGGCCGTATTCCGAGAGCTCGTCAGTCATCTGGCCTAAATAATCTCCAGTCACTACTCTTGGCAAACCCTCCCTATGAAGGTATACCACACTGTCTGTATCCTTGTAGATAAGTTGTGGGCCGAGAGCGTCCATATATTCGTACAGCTTTAGCCGGGCGTGGGCGGTGGTGTAGACGGCCAGCACAACGTTGACAGTGGGTAGTATTTCGCAAACGTCATCCGAAAACTGCCAATTCACAACCAAGACGTCTTCGTTTACTTCCTGAATGTGGTTGACGTCAATGGAGGGGCTCTGCAGCATTTTGAACAGTTCCTGAGGCTCCCTGATAATCGACGTTTTAGTCTGATTCTCCCTCTGTCCAAATTTTCCCCAAAACGAATTCAACATTAGTTTGGCCAGTGAGCGGGATCCTTCGTTTTTGGCGATCTTTGTTTGGTCCAAACGGACACCCTCGTTGATGTAATAATCCTCCACATACTTGGTCTTGTCCTCTTCAGTTTTGCACCAGCCGGGGTAGCCTGACGCTTCCTGTTTCATCTTTAGAAATTTATTGATAAAATCCTTAAACAGGCCGTCGTTCCCTGAAGCCATCTCGTACTGCCACATCTCGTGCATTTCCACAACAACATAGCCCTTCTCTACAGCCTTGCGTATCTCGTCCATGGTCCATGTGCCTGTCAGAGCCCGCTCGTCCACCGTATGATCGCAATCGCCAGGATTGAGAGTTTCGCCGCATGTCCGACATAGTACAAACATCAACTTGTTATTCATCTTTAGCGGCAATGTTGGGTGGTAGAGCGATGTAGGCGGCAGAATTGTGCACTTGAGCAACCCTTCGGCGCTCATCCCCAGTTTCCTGCATTCGTCGTTGCCGACGGCCAACTTTGGGTGTCCAATCGGGTATTTTCCATACTTGCATACCCACGGGTAGAGGGAACACACGTCGGCGTACTGGATGGTTTCGTCCTCTTTAGCGGCGCAGTAGGTCTTTATATTTCCAGTCCTGCCGCCGAAGAATGCGTGGCGGGGGTTGAGAGGCGCTGCGTTGAGGACGGGGTGGTTGTCGAGGTAATCCATGGACTTGTCGTTTTTCTTCTGCTGCCTAAATACACACTCGACGACCTGGTAGCCGGCCTGTGAGATTTTAGCGTTCTTGGCCTTTGTCCTTTCGAAGCGTGCGTTGTGTGTGTCCGCCGGATCGTCCTCCAGGGCAGCGTCACGTCCGTTGGGGAAGCACTTTGGGCAGCCGTGGAACCAGCATCCTTGGAACTCGTACACCGTATTTGTCTCTATGCACAGCCCGTCGACCTTTAGGCCGTCGACCTTCATCTCTCGGCCGTTACCTGCATGACGTATTCGCAGGTTGCCCTCTGTTTCGAGCCACAACAACCATTGCAGAGCGATATACGATTGTTTATCGGCCAGGCGGGAGCCTGCCTTCGGAAGTATGGCTATGGTGTTTGGTTTTAGAAAATTTCTTCTAAAAGCGAGGTTACATGCGCTGGCGATAGTCACTGCCTCCAGAAACGGATCAACATTGCACTCTTGTAGGAAACAGGCCCTGAATTTCAGGCAGGCCTGTGCCAAGATCTCCACGTCCGATAGGCAGTACTCGAATATCTCCTTTTGAAAGTCAAAGACGTACTCGTTGCGCACCTGCTCTTCGTACCATAGTGTGAACTCTTCGTGATTCTTGTCAAACATAGAATCGGGACAATAGTACTCTTTGGCAGGCAAGGGACCTACATACGCTTGGTTTGCCAACGTGTTGAAGAGGTGCGGAAAATATCCCTTTTTCTTTTCCGGAGGCAGATCGAAGGCTTTAGGCAGTTTAGACAGAGCCATAGGCATGTAGTTGAGAGAGTCAATGAACTTTGTATTATCAATCTCCATGAGGATGACCTTGGTACCTCGCATAATCAGTTCGGGTGTGAATTGTGTCTCTTCTATTACGTACTTTAGGATAAACTGGAAGTCAAAGGCCTGGCCGTTGTGAGCGATTACAATCACCTTTTTGTACGCCTTTCGCACTTCCATTAGGTACGCCATGAACCCGTTGACGGGATCCTCTCTGAACACTCTGGTTCTATCCGTGCACTGTAGGCAAGCGCCGCCGCCTTCCTTCATACACATCCAACAGTATTGCTGGGATACGCACAGGTTGACTCGATGCACACGAGCGTCGTTAATGACTTCATCTTGTCGAGTTTCAAGATCAAAGAAGACAAACAGAAAGTTGTTCGATAGCGGGCGATGTGTATCAATTCTCATGTAGCACAGATGACCTGCAGGCATGTAATCATTACAAACTTTACAATAGTTCTCGCCGCACACGTGAGGGGCTTTTCTACCCTTCTTTAGAATGTATCTATTACAGTCTGGGCACTTTCTTATGGCCCGGCATACGCTCTTCATGTGGGCCTTAAAGCATGCTCTATTTTGAAATTGTCTATTGCAGTCGCCGCACAGGATGCCGTCGTCTTCAAGCACACAGGGCGGGGTCCTCTTGCAAGAGTTGCATTGGGCTGAGCATCTATGGCGTAGGCGATCATCGTATGGGACATGACACAATTCGCAATAGTAATTGCAAGCGAACGCACTTGTCAGACTTGTAACAACATTAAAGTGGTTGGCGTGATATAACAAGTTTAGCCTGTGCTTGGGGTTCTGAACGTCGCCTTCAAAGTAAATATCACGACCTTTCCTGCCGTAATTGTAGACGGTGATTTTATAATCGGAGAGTAAATCTTGAAACTGTTGCAACTCTCGAATGCCTGCACCGCCGTCTCCTATCTGCACCCCGGCGTCAGTCATTAGCTGGTTTGCTCTGTTGGTTTGACGTTTGCATCTGTCCATACACACAAGCTTGTACTCTGGGTCTCTTGACGCATGCGCTATAGCTACAACCAGAGCACGGGGTAAACAGAGGTTGTCTGTATTTTTAATCGTAACAATCCCCTTCCTACGGTGCGATTCTTCTATGAAGTTATTATACAGTCCTGGTCTTGCACGCCCACGCCCTACAGGTACTTTGACCTTTGTACAGGTCACTCTGAAGATGTCGTCGGCTTTAAATGTATTTGCATTGCTCTGGATTATTGAGCCGAGGATGTTAAACAGGGCGTCCACAGTTGTCGCAGAGGCAGCTCTAAATGCAATATATCCAGGGGCGTGGTTTCGGAGATTTAAGCTCTGCATGGCGAAGCCCAGTTGTATGTCTTCGGTAGCGTTGTTCTTCATCGTCTCCAAGATTTCCTCTAGTCCTCGTCTAACCCATTCCAACTCGTTTACCGCCGCGGGTACGGGGTTAAAGTTGAATGTCACTCTAGTACCGTTCAAACGGAATTTCCGTACATATGTCTGTTCCGTTGATACAACACGAACGGCCATTTTACAGATATAATTCACTATAATAGATCTTAAATTAACACAGATATATTCAAATTGATTCTATGTGAAATAGTTTTGAGAAAATAACTAGAATAAGATTACTAAGATTGACAATGGTATATGTTGAACAATTTAAGATTAAATCTAGTTGTTTGCTAATACTAACAATTGTATTTGCTAGATAATTATTAAAATATTGTGATTAATTTGTTTTCATAAATATTCAGATCAACAATGATATTAGATTATACGAGTTATTCGACTCACAAGTCGCAATGAATAGCGATTGCTTTAATATAGGCTACAGATTTCCCCCGAGAACAAGTAAAAACAAGATAGCTTACCAGAATGTTTCTTCTTCCAAAGCTGTATAGCAAGTATTGTTTTTCGCGATGAGATTTATACTTCATAAACGCCTGCCCCTCCATACCAAATGGGATCTCCCGCCGAGATTAATAGAGATCGGTCCATCTCGAATGGACTCGTCCACCCCTCTCGAATGGACTCTTCCACTGCTATTTGTTTACTTTACTAGCCTTCATAATAAATCGATACGGTAGTAGACCCAATTACAATAGCCTTGTTTCACAACAACACAGCAGTGCCTGCTATAGCGGTCACCAGGTGTCTTTGCGGTTCTATGCGTTATCTCTGCATGGTTGCACATGTAGGTTAGGCTTGTTCACTCAGGCTATAAGGCTTTGTTACACCGTTTCGCCTTTAGAGGTGGACTATACTAGATACCTCTGTATGTTTTTAGTTAATCTGTAGCGCGGGGCGCTAGCTAGTCATGGATCATAGCCCACTGTTTTGTTTAGCAATCAACCTGTGGCCCTCGTTACCTGGGTTATACCGTTCAGGGTGGGCCCTGGGATAATTCGAGCGTTGATATTTCATATATTAATCAATTATATCTCACGATATCCCCCACGTTGGTAGCCACCTCAGGGGCGGATCCTGAGGCTGTCCGTGGGGTAGGTTGTTACGTCATAGGCTTGCCCGATTAGGTTTTTTTCCAATAACCACCTCTAGACGTAGTCAATTAGGCCCAGCTCAAGGCCATTCTCCAGGTCCATGCTCAAGGTCATTCAGAGCCGCCTTTCGTCCATAACATCCCCCAGAGATACTCCTGTTCGTTGCTGACATCGCTCAATCCACTAAGGGTAGGTTAGATACATTTTGGCTGACTTAGGTTAGTCGATTATACACTCTAGACGTAGTTACCCCATAGTCTATGATCAACGCCAATCATAGGCCCCTTCGTCCATGGGGTGGTCCTGAACGTAGCTAAGGTCGCCCTTGTTATTAGGAGTATGTTAGGTTAGATACAATTTGGCTAGCGAGGTTTTCCAATAACTACATCTAGACGTAGCCAAAAGGGCACCATTGTCTATGATCAAGGTCTTTCAGGGCTGCCTTCGTCCATGACAACCCCCGGGGATGGTCCTAAACGTACCGGAGATGTCCCCCAACACTTAGGTTAGGTTAGGTTAGATCCATTTTGGCTAGCTTAAGTCAGTGGGTTGGAATTAGTTTTTTTTCATTTACCGCCCCCCTGCCCCTCTAGGCATGGTCAAAACCACCCTTAGGGGTTGGATGAGGGTCGGCGTCAAGCCTCTGCATCATCCAAAACCACCCCTATAGTCCTAGGTTACGTAGCGGCCGAGTTAGGGGTGGCTGTGCTAAGGTAAGGGTAATAATACTTATATAAAATAACATTTTAAATATTGAAACATGATTATAGACTGTAATACTATCAAAGGAAGTACTTTGATAAAAAGTAACAATTTTTATAATTATAATTATTCCTTTATCTTTTGATTTTTATAAATAAATACATTCCCTATAATATTTATTGTTTTATTCTCTCAATATATGGATTATTAGTGATGGATCGTACTTTCATTTTAACTCCACTTTATTTTTTCTTAAATAAACTTCTGTCAGTTAATAATTACTAGTCCCGAAGGACTACCACCCTAGCGTTATTTATTCGCTAAACGACCGTTTAATGGACTGAAATACTACCCCCATCCCATATCTACTCCTATATTCACAGTCATTTTATCTCCTCATAACCCTTCTGGTTCAGGTAATACTTCCTACAATATTTAACAGGATTATCCCTTCAAACAAAATCCCTATATATGATCCGAGGGGGTTTATCGATTTGCGGGAAAATAAATGCAATCTAATGCCCACTTTCACCCTTGAGCGGGATATTCGGGAACCTGGTTGTGCGTTTATTCGCGTATAAAAGAATATGTTTCTGGCCGTATAAAGATAAAGGAAAATATTCTCAGATCGTATAAGAGGTTCTTTTCAGTAAACTTTACTGTCTTGTCTCCTGCAGCAATTGTTGAAAATAAAGATAAAACTTATCCAAAGCATCTCTAAACTGATCACCTCCTCGATATGCTTTGAAACTTATCTGAGTGTTTCAACAATAATTCTTTTTATAATGGAAGCAGATAAGAGATAATCCAACGAGTGATTCCAAACTATATTTTCCAGAATCAGCAAGTGCATGTCCCATGGAGAAATTAGAAACTGAAGAGTGGAAATCGGGTGTTTGCAAAATGTTGACGAACGACTTTGTTCTCAATTTCGAAGTTCGTGCTTCAATGGTGCTGATTGCTTCAACAGTTTAAACTTATGTTTGGAATTAGACCTTTAGTAGTAGAATGACTTTTAGAGCTGTAATGAAATCTTTCATCGGCAAATTGGACCTCTTACTAGCATCGTTACAAATTAAACGGTAGAGAAATAATTTATCTTAATTTACCAGGTTTCGGCATTTCTGTATCTCTTGTTCTCTGTCTTTCTTCCGTGCAAAAGCTCGCACTTCACTCACACAAATCAATTATTCATTTATTTATACGACTAAGTAGACCTAATGTTTTACTATCTATGTATAAATATATTTTCTAATCTAATTGAATATACTTCTTAAATATCTATAAAACCAGAATAGTCACAACATTATTAAGAGTGTTCTCGTGACACCGTCCTCCAATTATCAGGACATTTAATCTCTGGTTGGCCTTGGTTGGATGTGTTTTTACTGATAGCGTAGCCTTTGAGTTTAATTTGGAATTTTTACTTTTTGAAGCAATGTCATTATTTCCCAAGTAAGCCTGACCATTCATTGACTAATTATACTACATGCTAACAATGTTACAAATAAGTGATAATTATTAAATAGTTGTAGAGCCCTATATATTATCTTCTATGTCCCATACATATTAAATATATAATTGATATAGGCCTACAATAATAATATATGTACATATATCTTACTTTCAATGAGAGGGGGCATATCTTTGGTTAAAACTGGGAAACGACAGATATAACTTTCCAATGAATAAAATATGCCTTGTTTTCATTTTCGTACTCATGACTAGATATATCACAAATTTTTATAAACATTAAGTGATTATGCGATGGTATTCGGAGGGTATTCTATGATGTTTTCTGAATAAAATAGGTGTTCATTAGAAGAACCTCTCTAACACTGGGTGCATAACAACAAATATAAAGGGCTCTGTAATTAAAGGTGATTGGGTAAACTGATAGGTTTTGAAGTTAAACAATGGGGGGGGGGGTGCAATGTAAAGATACAAATAGAGTACTTTCATTCTATAACAAATAGACGGAATTTTAGTAACCAAATGGCATATTAAGAATACATATTTCACTAAATGTTTTAAGACACATTTGGAATTTGAATAAAAGAATGAAATATATGATGGATTGTAAAATGTGTTTAATTGAGAATCTATACATTTTGCACTTCGTTTTAAAGTTAATGTCAACTCAATGTACGACACTAAGAAGTAAATACAAAAAACCCAAATGACCCGATAATTAAAAAAAAGGTTTAAAAAAAGGAAAAAGAACAAAACAAATTTTAAAAATGTACCTATTAGTAACCATGCTTATGAACTAATGAAAGATCTTTACAGGACATTGATTACATTTTTATTAATAAATAATATAATAACTAGCCTATTTTTCAAAGTTACATGCGTTGTAATTATTTCTATGTGTCTCTAATCCTTAATAATTAAAATTTAAATGCTCTTATAAGATTTAATTTTGTGTTTGAAAAATATATAAAATTAGAAAAATCGATTTATGTATAATTCAAAATTATTTTCAGTCGAAATAAACGTCTTCCACTTGACGCCCCAATTCACTGATCCTTTGCCTCCATTAAACGACTCTAATATTCAAAGAAGTTTATCCCACGACTATAATCCTTCAAGTAATTTTTCAATCATTTTGTCAATAGAAATAAAATTATCTCCTGAAGTAAGAGTTGTCTTTTTTTATTCTAAATATTTGATCAATTTACGAAGGAAATAAATACTATCAAACCCCTGGCTCCCCCTCAGGTCTATGCACGTGTCCTTATTACCTCATAACAAAAAACTGTTTTATCCCCAAAGGAAGATATTCTCAGATCGTTTCAAAATCCCTTTCAATCTAACAACATCGAAGGGGTTGATACCAATAATGTTTCTTAACTGTTTCAATTTTTTAGTAGATCGTGTATTTAATGAGCTTAGCTCATACCACATTTGTGTTTTACTATTCATGGTTTGAAAAAAAATGTATAACCCTTTTCAGTTTAAACCTGTAAATAGTAAAGGTTGCATATAGTAAAGTTATATACCCTACAGTCACACACAAACACACACTCACACAAACACACACACACACACACACACACAAAACAACCCCCCCCCCCCCACACACACACACAAACAGACACACACACACACACACACACACAAACACTCACACACACACACATATATATATATTTATATATATATATATATATATATATATATATGTATATATATATATATATATATATATATGGTGAATAGTTATTATCTGGCGTTCATCCGTTCATTCTGCAGTGCATAAATTCGCAGTTCCATCTAGAATCTCATCCAGCATTGACGAGGTGAACCCAACAACAGTAGAAGTGCGAGTCTGTAGTCTGAACCAGTAGTTGACTCGCTCGTCTACTGTTGTTGGGTTCACATCGTCAATGCTGGATGAGATTCTAGCGAAACGTTGGAACTGCGAATTTATGCACTGCAGAATGAACGGATGTACTCCAGGTAATAACTATTCATCATATTTTTCCATCCGTATCAGCATATATATACATATATATCTATATCTATACAAATATATATTTTTATATATTTAGCCTCAATGCACCTGGCCACGCTATGAAGAATTTTATTGACAAAACACAACTGATCTATCTACAATCAGAACCCACCTTCCTATCATTTGGTGGAAGCACCAGTACACCTGACATGTGCCTGTTACATGCAAACCTGATAAGCAGATCTGACCTGAAACTGAGAGATGCTGTTGAGGGATGTGGTCATAGAGCCTTGTTCTTACAGGTGCGACCAAAAAATAATAATGCCCAAAAACTACGTCTTCCACGCTGGAATTTCAAAAGGGCAGACTGGGCAGCTTTTGAACAAACATCAAATCAGCTTCTCACTCCTAGCATCATAAATGACAACCCTGACCAGTCCGTAGCGGCTTTTGAGAAGAACATTTTAGAGATCGCCAAAATATGCATACCCAGAGGGTACGTCAATAAATATAAGCCTTTTTGGAATGAAAATCTGACAAAACTACAAAGGGAACGTAATAAAGCCAGAAAAAGGGCAGAGACTACCAACAACCTCGAAGACTGTATCCAACTCAAAAAAAAACAAGCCCAACTCAGGAGGGAGATCATCCAATCGAAACGAAGCACATACCGTAATTTTGTTGCTAAACTAGATTTTAGAAAGGACGGCTCGAAAGCTCACCATTTTATTTCAAGCCTCAATAACGACAAACGTAACTTCACATGGGAACCAATCATTTTCAATGGAAGGAAGCTCACCAGCCCAAAAGATGTTGCACAAGCACTCTGCAAGCACTATGCTGCTGTCAGCACCCTTGACAAGAGCCAATGACCGTAAATACATCAAACAGCAATCAGTGGGCCCTCTCAAAGGCCCTCATCTGAAATGGTCAACCCTTTCCTAACACATGAACTGGAAGCAGCCATTCGCACACTAAAAAATGGAAAAGCAGCGGGACCGGACCGAATATTTCCCGAATTTATAAAACACCTTGGTGTAACAGCAAAGCAGTGCCTCCTCAAGCTCATAAACTTGACATGGATGAAATCGGTCCCCCACCAATGGAAAAGAGCTGAAATTATCTCCATCCGTAAGAAAGGCAAACTCCGTAACAACCTCGAGAGCTTCCGGCCGATATCGCTGACCAGTGTCTGCTCAAAGGTGGCTGAAAAGATGATTGAGCTAAGACTGAGAAACTTCTTAGAAATGAAAGGAGCAATAAACGAAGCCCAAGCAGGTTTTCGCCAAACCCGCTCTACTGCTGACCAACTGGTAAAGTTCACTCAAGCTGTGAAGGATGGTTTCCACAGAAGGCAGTCCACCCTGGCCGTACTAATTGATTTTAAAGCTGCATATGATAAAGTGTGGAAGCAATTGCTACTATCAAAACTAGCGAGACTGGGGGTGGTAAACAATATGATGAAGTGGATAAAAAATTTCCTAACCCAGCGCCTGATAAGGACGAGGTTCATGAGTGCTGTCTCCAATTTTAGAGTCCAAAAACAAGGTTTACCTCAGGGAGCCGTGCTCAGTTGTCTTCTCTTCAACACAATGATTAATGACCTCACCGCCGCCATCGAAAAGACACCTGGCACATCATACCTGCTGTATGCTGATGACATCATTGTGTGGAATACTACTAACAAGACTGACCACCTTGAAGGAACTATGAACCTAGTATTGGAATACATTGGGCTATGGGCCGACTGCAATAAAATGACAGTTAATCCTGAGAAAGCAATTTTTCAGTTTTTCACTCTCTCCACCAAGCCCCCAACCATTGAGCTCAAATATAAAAAGAGTTGCCTACCAGAGTCTAAATTGTCCAAATATTTAGGTGTTAATCTGGACACTAGACTCTCATGGAAAAATTGCATACAAGAGGTTGCTGAGCACGATAGCAAGCGAACAAATTTGTTAAGAAGACTAACTGGTACAAAGTGGGGTTGCACGCAAAACGTTCTTGCCACTGCTTATAAGACCTATGTCAGACCCTCCATGGAATACGCTTCAGAAGTTACGTCACTGGCCAGTCAACCGAATCTGCGAAAATTAGATAAAATACAGAACAGTGCCCTCAGAATCATCACCGGCGCAGCTTTCTCAACGCCAATTTGTGCGATGGAAATGCAAACCTGCATAGAACCATTGCAAAAAAGGCGCGAAAAACTAACGCTTAAATTTTGGGAACGCTCAAGAAGAGTAAATCACCGATACTGGACTAACTATAGAAAGGCTGCACAGAGACTAAAAACCCGGCTAAGCCCACTACAACACGCTGAAGAACTTAGAAGAAGGTATAGCATCGGTGAATCAAACCCAACCCCGCTCAAATCTTTCAACAAGCCGACTATTGCCATGCCTCTCAAAAGTTTGTCATTACTAAACTTTAAAACCCCCAAACATCTTGCACTCCCAGAAGAACTAAAGATTTCTGCCCTTGAGACAATCCACACTTTATATCCTGAACCAGACTGGCTGCACATCTACACTGATGGATCTAAACTCAATCCTACTGGAGCTGGGGCTGGAGCTTTCTGCAAGCTATTTTGAAATCAGCCAGGGCGTTGGGGCAAACACAAGTAATTTTGATGGGGAAGTAACGGCAGTGCGAATGGCCGCAGAGGCTCTTGCTGCGCATCACCCAGCAACGAACCACCAACGAGCTGTTTTCTTTATAGACTCCCAAGCCGCCATAATTGCAATAGCCGATAACTCTTCAACAGACTGTTCGAACATATTCCACTGCCGAGAAGCAATCTCACATCTTTTGCAAAATGAATGGTCAATTAGCCTTCAGTGGATCCCAAGTCACGTTGGCATCACAGGTAACGAAAGAGCAGACGACCTTGCAAAAAATGGAACGCAGATGCAACAACCATATGCAGAAACCACTGCCTCACCTCTGTATATATATATATATATATATATATATATATATATATATATATATATATATATATATATATATATGCTAACAAAGACTCTAAACAGAACTATAAATTAGTTTGCCAAATTAAGACTGCAATGTACAAGGTTAAACTGGTAGTATTATACCTTATAGTACCAAATAAAGGTCAGTTTTAAGACGCAAGGGCTCTCAAAAAGGTAGAGAAAAACGTGGTACCGTTGCAACAGAATGTCAGTTGCAAAAAGACGTTAAATTTCAAAATATAAGTTAAAAAGTAAAAATTAAGAAATGTGATTGTTCTAAACTAGGAGAGAAGGGATAAGAGGTTAAAGAGGTTAGTTGAGAGAAAAAACAAAACGAGGTCGTCCAGGAATGTTCGATGACAGTAGACGTCGATCAAGTTACATCCAGTTCGTGTAATTATATGAAGTAAATCGCCGAAAGCGGTGAATATTAGGAAAATCGTCTGAAGCAGTTAATATTAAGTAAATCGTCAAAAGCAGTGAATATAAAATAGATCGTCGAAAGTTGATTGTGATTATACAATTTCATTCTTATCAGTGATAAGTGGCGCCCAAAACCGAGTTCTATTAATTACAATACAATTTTAATAAATAAAAGTTTTACATTGAAAGTTAACCAGAAGAGTTAGAGTTTTGGTTATCTTTTTATCTTGAGGTCTCTATGTATGACAGAGTTTTGGACGTACTGTGGAGCCCTCACTATGGCTCTAAACACTGTATTTCGGAAGTGAACGATAACTTGCCGATTGTTGCTCTTGGTACATCTCCAAAGTTGTAACCCTTATGTCTACACTAGCTCGAGCACTTTCTTGTACAACAACAATGTATTGTAAGGAGCTCAACTTGGAATACCGACGCACTGGCTACGGTAGCCCTCAGTATCGAATATTCAGATCATATCTTATTTTCTTCACGTGGGATTTCCATTTCAGCTTAGCGTCAGACGTTTTTAGACCTAGGTGATTTGCCTCTCCGTGAAATAATAGATCTCTCTTTATTTGTTTGTTAGTGGGTCGGGTAATTATCTTTACATTTTATACATTTTTACGGTATGACTGATAACAGCATTTTGCTTCCCTTCGACAAGGCTTGCGTATGGTTAAACCCTTGAGTTGTGAGTCTTGCACATCACAATACGATGTACCTTGCCCTATTGAATATTATCAGCTAATTTGAGGCTCAACCCACAATGCAACACAAAGGTAAATACTAAGCACTCCCATTCTTCAAGTACCTGAGTCCTGGTACCCAGCATCACAGCTAAACTTACGCCATTAGAAATATTATTATTTAAATAAAACCTAACATCGGTGACAAGCACTATTTTTTATAAAAGCTATATATAAGCAATAAAAGCTTGATATGTAATTGTATTGAAAATGTTTTTTTAACAAAAGCGTTAAAATATTTAACAAGATTAACAAAATACAGTTTTCTTAGTGGAACCTAATGTTAAAAAATGTAATTCAATTTAATTGTAATAAATATTTTGCAATATATATTTACGGTGGGAATTCCTCAAGATTTTTATATAAACTCGTTTGAAAGGTTGACAATCTTATTGACCCCACTTTCACTTTCCGCACTTCGCTGCTCTTTCTGCTTACACTTTTTATTTTTGTAATTTAAGAAAAAGAATTTTATATATTAATAATTTATTGTTAGTTCTATTTGAGTCCTTAAGGGCATAATAATTCAAACAATTTTAATAAATAAACTTTTAAAAGTTTAATGGAATAATTATGTCTGACATTAACTCTTGGTAGCATAGCTTAATCGCGAGGAAGGTTTTTTTCTACCTATTTTGAAACTTTAGCTCAAGTTGATGAAGTGAAGCGAGATTTTTCATTAAACTTAAAAGAAACTTATATTTTCTTGTAAGAAAAGTTTGGTCACTTCTTCTCAAAGTCTAAATAGCATTTGCCCTTCATTAACAGGTATTGACTAAATACTGCAAAGGATGTCTTAACTCCATACAAAAGGGTTTCTTATGCAAACTTTTAAAACACTTTGCTCTCTTAATAGTTAAAGATTTTCAACAAGTCTCTTCAATTAATAAATTCCTTTACTCAGAAACTATATAATAAACATCTTAAAGAATTTTAAGGAAAACTGTAACCACCTGATAAGTACCCCGAAAGGAAAATCTCACTGGATAATTAAACTGTATTTTACTAAGACCTCGTAAGTACTTGCGATGGTAATAGTTCTCTTGAACAATATATGTGCTTCATAAGGCGACTCAGGCTTTCAAGATCTCCTTAATCCCCTTTTCTCTTAACAGGTTATCGGTGTCGTTAAATGAATCCATCCTACAGTGTAGCCGAATTTTATTTTACACAAATATAGAAAACAAATAGGAGAAACAAATAAATTGTTATTAATTAAAGAAACTAAAAACTCTAAACAAAGGCCAATTACATTTTATATGAAGTGAGTTTTGTATGAAACACCATAAAAAAAATATTATTTTTGTTTAAAAAAATAAGTCTTAAACTGGTTCTAAAACAGTTTTTACAAAACAAGAGAAATACGTGTTAATATTACAATATCCAACACATGCCTTGAACATGTTTAGCCTCTTATCAAGATACACACGTTACGTAACTGAAATTCGTACTTAACTTCCGCCATTGGGATTTTAGTTTTGGAAATTATTGTAAAAAAAAACATTATTTAAAGTTATCTCTTAACATAAGGCAATCACTTAGTTTTTATAGTGTTACCTATTTAAATAGGCTGTTACCTAAAAATGTGTAATGACTTCACTAGAAATTGCATTGTGATCCGTTATACAAAGAATTCGGAAACAGTAAGCAAAAAGTTGACTTGGGCGAAGAAACTTCATTCCTTACTTTGGGAAATACTTCACTGGTTGTAACCATCTCGCTAGTTTGGTACCTTGTACAATAGAGGCCACTTTCAGTGAAATAAATCAGTTAGTCGGAATTAGTCTTTCCTTTTTGAAACTGATTAAACTGTCGAACGAGTTTGAAGGTTTCATCAGTAAAACCGTTCTAGAGAAAAGTGAATTTGCAACAAACTTTTAAATATTTATGTTTACTACGTGAAACAATATATATTTTAAAATATTCAGGTAGGTTTAAAATTGTGTTGAAATGACTAAAGCCAGTAAAACGCATTGTTCGGAGGCCATTCTCTAAAGCACAGAATGCAGGAAACCACGCTAACCATGCGAGACGTAATTGTTCCAAATATTAGGCAAGTAGCTCCTAAATCTTTTAAAAGTACAACACTAAGCATTATATTTTGTCCCATTCAACTCACAAGTATTCATTTATTTTCTCAAAAATATATATTTTTATGAGTATAAAGTGAAATAATTTAGTGATATAAAAGAGATTTATATTTTTATGCCTCTACAGGCGATAAGATGGTAATGATTTTCCCGTTCAATTTTGTGTGAGAAAATTCATTATTGACTTTCAGTTTTTGGTTGTTGAATAAAGATTTCAAATCGGCATATTTTTCTTCACAAGCAAAGCTTTGTTGTATTTTATTTGTTTGAATTTTGTGGGGCAATCTAAACCTAATGTTATCTTTATTTAATGTATGTTATTAACTACTCATTTTTATATAGGCTAATGACAGATCACAAAATTTCGGAAAGAAATTCGAAACGTTGAGTGTTTAAAAAAGCAAAATTGTCTGGGATCTGTCACTAAGCTAATTGTATTTGTTTTATAGCACTTTCTGAATAATAATAATAATAATAATAATAAGTAGCAAAAGACTTGGTTCACACCCGCTCACAAGTTCGTTAATTACAATCCTTTGGAACTCGTTTTCGGTAACCATGTTACTTTCATCCGTATTTAATCTATAAACCCTTTTCTTAATAACAATATATAAATAGAAGAGGAAAAACTTTTAATCTTATTTTGTTTACGTATTAAATATTCAGTTTCTTACATCTCCAATCATTGGTATAACTATTAAAAACAAAAAAAGTGCTTTCTATGTCACAGTTACCTTATACATTTTATCGCCAGTAATTAATGTGCCTGTGTGACGTAATTAGATCCGAGTTATTATTCCTAATATATTTTCTAATATTCTGGATCGAGTTCTTATCAACAAATGTAACCATCCATTTACGCGGTGGAATGTTCACTTTTCCCTAATTAAAATGAACAAACAAGTAAACAAAATTGTAAATTATTTGTAAATATTTTTCGTTATTTCACTATAGTTAATTATAAGAAATAATCTCAGAGACAGGTTTGCCGGAAATATGTTCTGATTATAGAATTTGATTGTTAAAAGTTGAATGTTTTTTCTCTCAAGATGAGGTCTGCCTTATAAGCAGCAAATAAGTTATAAGATTACGGGACGCCGTGCAAATTGTTTTGAAAATATTTAACCTCCAGTAACGCGTATAAGTTCTAGAGAGTGTTTGAATTGTAGATTGAAACAAAGCAAAATGCAAGAAATAGACAAAAGTACATACTCTTGAGGTAACCGACCATCCTCTTGAGATAAACGCCCTTCTCCTTGGGGTATTGTCCTCTTGAGGTATCCGCCCATCCTCTTGAGGTATCCGCCCGTCCTCTTGAGGTATCCGCCCATCCACTTGGAGTATCCGCCCGTCCTCTTAAGGTATCCGCCTGGCGTCTTGAGGTATCCGTCCGTCCTCTTAAGGTATCCGTCCGTCCTCTTGAAGAATCCGCGCGTCCTTTTGAGGTAACCGCCCATCCTCTTGAGGTGACCGTCCGTCCTCTTGAGGTATCCGCCTGTCTTCTTGAGGTATCCGTCCGTCCTCTTGGGCTATCCGTCAACCCTCTTGAGGTATCTGCCCGCTCTCTTGAAGTATCCGCCCGTTTTCCTGAGGCTTGAAGAAAATAAAACAATGGAAAGTTAACTTTACAATAGAAATTTATTTATTTCTAAAAAATGTGTTTTGTATTAATGCACGAGTAAAAATGCATCCTGACTATTTCAGAATGCAAGGCTGCCGTGCACTGTCTGAACCTGGTTGTTGGTCATGTGTCTAATACTTTACTTAAAATGAAAAACTAACTTATTACTTGTTGAAAAATGTATTATATTTACTAATAGGTTTTGATCCTTCCTAACACTCATATTTCTTTATGTAACAGTCATATTTTGTTTATATAACACTCATTATTTGTCTCTATAACACTCATATTTTGTTTGCGTAACACTCATATTTTGTTTGTATAACACTCATAATTTCAAAAAAAGAAAGTCAAGATATTGAACTCAAAATCTCACCAAAAATTAGTTTATAAAACAAACACACAACAAACTAGTTGTGGCAACGATGTCACCTTCCTCAGTGCTTGGCTACTACGGAAAATTTTTATTTTAATCTTTCTAAATTGTTCTCTGCAGCTAAGCTCTAAATAACTAAACATAATATTTTGTTTGTATAACGCTCGCATTTTGTTTGTATAACACTAATATTTTTCTTGTATTATACTCATATTTTCTTTGTATAACATTCATATTTTGTTTGTATAACACTATTATACTGTTTCTATAACACTCATATTATTTTTTGTATAACATTCACATTTTGTTTGTTGGAAATTATACAATAACAAACGACATTGTACAAGCATATACACAAGACATATTTAAAAATTTGTGAGAAACAAAGAAAGATAAATTGTTGAAATTCAATAAGACCAAAGTCATTACAGAAAGGTTCTTCACTGTCACATAGAGCTGTTTTCTCTTTGCAGTCTTCAGACAAACGATATTCTTGTAGCATTCTGTAATATTGACAGACAAAAGAAATTATTGTGTCTCTAGTAAGTAAACATTTTGTGCTTCTAAGGATTCAGCGGGTAGAAACGGTTTTGACTGGCAAAGGCATTGTTTCTGACGTGAAACCTCAATATGATTGCTCGATTCACCGAAAGGAAAATTTACAAAGGAATGAAAAATTTCTACTCTTTTCTTTATTGCTTAAATATTTTCCAGATCGTTTAGGCAAAAACCAATTATTTCTAATAGGTTTAAAGCGCGGGATCAAAGGTTGCCAGCCTGTATGGCGTTCTTGGTCTTCGTTAACATTGTCTTCAAGTGTGTCACCCCGGGATCAAAGGTTTCCAGTTGGTATGGCTCTCTTCATTTTCGTTAACTTCATCTTGAAATCAATGAAGATACAATGAACTCGGATACAACTATCTCGGATCAAAGTCCAGTATCTCAGTCATGATATACTTCATCATGCGATGATGAAGGCATCAATATGGTGCTGAAGGATTGCAGTTGCTGTAATACAGCTTCTTAGACCTATTCAGAGAGCCTTCTCAAGGATGTGTCGTACTTTACGTCCGTCACGCCACCAGGAAACAGCCTCTGAAGTACCCATTTGTATAGTGTTAGTTTTGTTATGCTAAAGCAATTAACAGAATAGTTGTTGTAATTGTAATGACATGAGCTACTACATGACCAGACAACAGTGATAGAGAGAACAACACAAACGACAATACTTTGGATAACACTCAGGAGTAGTGCAAGAAGCACATATTACGGCGAAGGTGCAAGGAGGAAACATTATTGAATGAGTGGTGAAAGAAGGCAGTAGTGGAACGACAGAATGACTGAAGATAGAGCTATGAAAACAAGATATTGCTCTTCAAAATAAAAATGATCAGTTGACGACCACGAAAACGATGGAACAACAAGTTACTTGATATACACAGACTGAAGAAAAGTCAGAGAAGTGGATAGGTAAAAGAGCATGGAGAAGAAAAAAAAGACGTTTTTTTTGACGTTTTGATGCTTAAGAATACAACCTAGTTATTTAGTAAACAATAAATAGGTTAGGTTTAAATAAATATGTAATTATATATATATATATATATATATATATATATATATATTGTATATATATATACAATATACAATGTATATATATATATATATAATACGTTTTCTTGTTCATTAATTTAAAACAAACTAGGTTATTCAAATACAAGAATATATATTATTATTTATCCAAAGCTTTTAGTTGTTAAACAGTACCAACATCATCAGGAATGAATATATATATATATATATATATATATATATATATATATATATATATATATATCATTATATTATTATATATATTATATATGTGTATATCAAATAATGTAACACAAAACTAATAATCCTTGGGTGACAAGTTCTTTCTTGTAACTGATCCATTTGATTTGTCTCTCTTGTTTACATCCATAAAGTAATAGGTAATGCTTACTTTCCTTTTAATAATAATTAATAAGCATCTTTTGATAGTTTCCAAATTTCTTGTCGCACAAATAAAATGTCGGGGAAATATTTGAAAGAGAAATTACATGTTTTTTGTAAAGACCTAACGTATGAACAAAGAATTTGTTCGCATCACATATTTGATTCGATAAATTTGAGAAGCAAATTAAAGAGAAAGTGAAAAATATTATTTGAAGGCACTGAGCCGTTCAATCCAATGCTATATGGAAATCGTAGATGCAAATTATTTGAAAACAAGGCGTCGAGTTTTCGAAAGGTTCATACCTGATTGTATTCATAGAAGGATGAGCATATGATGCAAAAACCTTGTTTTGTCAAATAGGTCATATAGTACGCTTAATGGCGTAAGGAATTGCAAAGGTAATTTTACAATTTTTGATCGACAAAACTTGTAGCAAATAAATGTATTAAACTTTTAAACAATGTATAGCCTTTCATATAAACTTTTATATTTAAATATATATATATATATATATATATATATATATATATATATAACGTACATCTGGAGTGAATCCGTTCATTCTGGAATGTACTCGCCCTTCAACTCTTGTTGGGTTCACCTCGTCAATGCTAGATGAGAAACGTCGGAACTGCAATTTTATGCTCTACAGAATGAACGGATGTACTCCAGATAATACCTAATCATCATATTTTTCCATACGTGAAGTAATACGTATCAGCATATATATATATATATATATATATATATATAACGTACATCTGGAGTGAATCCGTTCATTCTGGAGTGTACTCGCCCTTCAACCCTTGTTGGGTTCACCTCGTCAATGCTAGATGAGAAACGTCGGAACTGCAATTTTATGCTCTACAGAATGAACGGATGTACTCCAGATAATACCTAATCATCATATTTTTCCATACGTGAAGTAATACGTATCAGCATATATATATATATATATATATATATATATATATATATATATATATATATATATATATAATAACGTACACATTCAATTGCCCTAAGGGATAAACTGACTCTAAGGAAATGAAATTAATACGGAGCATGGTAGCATTTATGGGTAGTTACATATAATAAATTTTAATTACCTCTATCTAAGTATCTAAACTTGTACATTTATTATTAAATTAACAGTTCTATTAAACTGTCTTTAATTATCTTAAGTCCTGTATAAGTCACTGCACCTGTTTTGATACAATTTATATTTCAATGACTTAATAGTGTTTAAAGAATTTTAAAAAAAGCTTTTGAAGTTCCTAATATTTTTTACTTCAAATAAATGGTTCAAAATTTAAGATAAATTATTACTTATGATTTGCGTGATTCATTGTTTCACTTCACCATTCACAAATTTAATTATTTCCAGATGTCTTCAAATTCACTTTCTCTTTTCACTCGAAATGCTTCCATGCCGTAATTGACTTATTACTGTAATCTTTCCCTTAATAATTCAACTTACTACACAATTATCCCTCCCTTACCGAATCTTACTTACTACTTCTTTATCTCACTCTCTTAATATATCTCGTTACTCATTAATTCTCACTTAATATCCTTTTATCTCCCTCTTTTAAAACCACTTTCTTTTTAACTATCTCCCTTATAAATCTTAAGTAATTCTTTACATTTCGATCAACTTAATTTGAAATTTACATTTCTTACTAAACTTAACGAAGTTCTCCCTCGAGTTCTGCGTTTTGACTCCTTCAAGTCCTAACACTTGACTCCCTTTCGAGTCTTGTGGGTTGATTTACTTTCGTGTTTCACTTTGGACCGTTTCCGTACGGGACCCATCCCCTTTTCAAATTTGATTGGCTTCCTTATAGCGCTCAAATTTGTTCCAGCCTATCCGAACGTCATGCTTCATCGGTTTTCCTTTGCCTTGGGTGGGAACTTCTCGAACTTCCCCAAAGGTGCAGGTGTTTGCTGGACGTGCTTTTACTGCATTTCTAGAGATTCTTCACCATAAATCTGCATGGTGCCTCGATGTCCAAGTAATGCATCTCTCCAAATGATCGAGTAAAGTCTTGGTTTACCTACTACAATGAATATTTTCGACGTATATTAATATTTATGGCTTACAAGTGTGAGCAGTAACAGTTTTTGCTAAATAGATTTACAATAGCCTACCCTTTGTTAGATAGTGATAGTGTGCTATGATCTCACAAGCTCAAATATTTTACAAACAGTTTTCTTATCTTAATGAATTTCGTTATAATAAAATTATTATACTTTTTGTTGATGTAAAATAAATTCAAGAATAAAAAAAAAATACTAATTAAAATTTTTATTTTTGCTACGTCGAAAAAACATTTTCGTAACTCTGTAACTGTGTTAACAGTATAAATTACTTGTAAAATGTAAATAATTTCCAGGGTTTAATTATATTCTTAGAATATAATTGGTTAATAAACTAATTGATATTTTCCAGGTACAAAAATATTAATTGTATGTAAAAATGTTTCCATTTTCACGGAACAATAAATCCATGCAACTGAATTTATTATGCTTCCAATTATAACTACAGGCCTCTATACAATCAATATCTAATTTGCAGTCCCAAGGTAATTACTATAATTAACAATCTGAATATTAATAGGAAATAATTGTGGTCAAATATCATGCCAATGTGAATTGACAAAATATTTCTGCTTCATTCGAATCCTTTCATGGTAATCAAAGCAACAAAACCAATAAATCCACGTGATTAGATGACAAATCCACGTGTGATGGACAGAGCCGCTAGATTAAACATTATTTTTATCGATTTACTTATAACAAACTTATTTTATTGACTATTTCGTGCAAACTAAACTTTAGTTTTGTTTTAACGTAAATTTATAAATTATAAAAGTATAACAAAATTTACATCCTCAATAAGCTTCAAATGTATATTGAGATATATTTTTAAAAACGTTACAGTTTAATATTTACAGAAATTAATAGGGATGCGTCAGTGATGACAATCGACAATATACAAGTGAGACCGAATATGCACCGGAACTAGCAACAAATATCTCAGTTTTTGATTTCACACCATTGTTTATACAACTGCTTCACAAACTATAATAGACCTATAACTAGGGAAATATTTATAAAAAAACCTTCAACGAATTGATTTAGGTAAATATACTCGTGAATCAAAACAGGCTTGACTTTGTAGAAACTTTCTACTCTACTACTACATAATTGATAAACAAAACGGTTTAGGAGTTTGTATTATTGTTTCACGACTACGATACGAAATACCCCTACACCCTAATCACAGGGAAATTTATCTTCTATCCTCAATTCCACTAAGAAAATAAATCGTCAATTTCAACCTTTTGTGAAAACGTTTGAGTAGTATGCATCGTTATATAGCACTGCTCAAGTTTTAAAGAAATACTAACTATAGAACAATGTTTAGTAATTTTCCAGATCTAGGTTAAAGTTAATGCTATACAAGCATTCATAATAAAGAGGCTGCATTTTCTAAACTAATTATATCGTGACACTGTCTGTATATTTTTCGAAACTTTGCAAATGTGAACAAGAGAATTTCTAAATGCGGGTCATCTATAAATTAAACACTCAAATGATTCACAGAACGATAATTAATAAAATTTAGGAAAGCCGTTCTAAATGATGGAAATTTTATTCTAATACTTCAAGAATCGTGGGAAAGGTATATATGTATACTTATTCATTCATTTCACATTCAGGTAAAATATCTATATGTTATTGTTATATATATACATATATATATATATATATATATATATATATATATATATATATATATATATATATATATATATATATACATATATATATATATATATATATATATATATATATATATATATATACACATATACATATATATATATATATATATATATATATATATATATATACATACATATATATATATATATATATATATATATATATATATATATATATATATATGTATATATATATATATATATATATATATATATATATATATATGTATATATTCTATATGTTGAAAATTTTATAAATAAACTAATAGATCATAGACGCAAAGATATCGTGTAATACGGGGCCAGACATGAGCAATCCTGTCAAGATATTAAGATTAATATATTAAAATTAAACTGAAAAGTTATTAAATGTTCGGACTACGACAGATTAATCTTTTCTTTTAAACCAATTTTACAAAACTCAAAAATTTACAGTTATCAGGAAACAAAACTAGAAAACTATTTGAACAAACCACAACCCAGTTGAATATCAAGTCAAAGTTTATTTATTTAACTTTAGTGACTTGTTAGATTTAACTTATTAGTGATTTGTTGCCTTTTTCAAGGGTGTAGAGCTATGAAATACAAAGTCCTTACAACTACAGAGGCTTGATAAGGGCTACAAATCAGTTGCCGAAATGTCGCAATAAATAATCAAACTTTTTACTTGATATTCAACCAGCTTGTAAATTGTTCAATTATTATCTTGCGTGCTCAAATAAATAGAAATATAAAATGATATTATATACTTTTAACGTATAATTCGTTGATATGTAATACTTTAAACGATTTACATAATTGTGAGGTTCAATATATTTAACTAACCCTCTGTAGCAGTAAAAAAACGTTATTTACAAAGTGTCTTCTGTAAAGTTTTATTGAGCTTATTAACCATTACAGCGAATGAGCTACTCTACAATGGAGTCGGCGCTTCGGTATTAATTGATGCTGAAGTCGGGCAAAGTAATACTGATCGAGCGTGTGACAAGGTCGTAACAAATTATTCTGAAAGTGTTTACTCTAATTATAGTTGTCGCGTAATCAAGGGAAGTATCCAACACTGTTTTTTTAAAAGTTATAATATACAGATTCACAAACTCAAAAAGACATTTTCTAGGTATTTTCATATATACTGAATATTCCGACTATATTGTAACCATGTCTTCGTCACTCGTGAATAACAATTTTACCCCTTTCAGTACAGTTCAAATATTATGTCACGTGAAACATATTTCTATGTTCGCTCTGATCTTGATACTTATATCTCGATAATAAACGATGTCCACTCATCAAAGCGAACGAATAATTGTTATCAGTTCGTAATTACAAGATCCTTCCGGTACCGTAATTTAAACTTTTAATTAAACTGTATCGTGTTGATTAAAATTTGTTTCAAATGAAAGTAATTATTTGGAATGAACATCCTAGAAAATTAATGTAAGTAATTTTTGAACTGTGGTATATTTTATTCGTAAACTAATTCGTAGACGTGGGAAATATTTTCGTAAACTAAATAATGGCAATCCTGACTTAACTCTAGAGAACTGCTAGATCAATGAATGCCTCAAACTGAGTTAATTTTGATCCATCTACTTCTAGGTATTTCATTTATACAGAACATTCCGACTATATTGTAACCATGCCTACGTCACTCGTGAGTTACAATTTTACACCTTTGCAAATATTATGTCACGTGATACATCTTTCTATGTTCGCTCTGATTTCGATAATTGTATATCGATAATTAACCACGTCCGTTTATCAAAGCGAACGACTAATTGGCATCTGTTCGCAATTACAAGGTCCTTTCGGAGCCGGGGTTTACAACTTCTAATTAAATTGTATCACGTTGATTCAAATTTAATTCAAACGAGGGTAATTATTTTGAATGAAGGTTCTAGAGAAATATTGTAAGTAATTTTTACACTGTGGTGTATTGGTTTCGTAAACTTGTAACATCATTTTAGGTGATGTTGCATAATAAGAGATATTCAGAAAACAAACGGGACGTCAAAAATTTTAAAATGTAACATATAGATAGAAATAATAAAAAAAATGTTTTTAAACCGAAATCCATGTAAGAGCACGACTTTTTTTTAAAAAAAGGTGAACAGCCAGACTCGCTGCGCATTTCAAGATGCGCGGAAACCTAGATAGCCACATGCTATTTCTCTTAACTTTTGATATGGGAACGAGGAAGGACCTCTTTCGAAATGCAAGAGGCAAGGGAGGCTTTTAATTTTTTGTAAAGTTTATCAATTAATATTTTGTTTTCATTAGAAGAAATGTTGCTGCATTGAAAAATGCCTTGAGAGGAGATATCGTTGTCGGAACGCTGAATGGGGCAATTCATACCGAAATAATCCTTGTCGCATCACCATGGTCAAGAAAGCAGCTAAGTTGTACTATAAAACATTATGTGTTAAAAAGGAATAACGTTTAAAAACAGAACTTTAAACTTTCAGGCTTTACAAGCAAGTTCTCGGTAAAACAAAAGTGTTAAAAGTTATAGTGCAATGTAATAACTTAATTAAATTCAAATGTACAAACTTAAATGCGTCTTAAATATGTGCAAACCAATTTTAAATAAATGTCACGACTCAGGCCATAGACTTTCATATAATAAGATCTCTTAAATTAAGTATGTATGCATAGAGCGTAGGTCAACATTTCCAGTATATATTTATTTGTAATTTTTCATTTGCAAAAGTAAAATTTGATTTGTTAGAATTAACATTTGTCTATAAATTATTTGTGAAATACATCATCTTGTTTCCACTGAACATTTGATAATGCAGGTCAATCTTTAATCATGTAACGAATTACTGCAATCTTTAACATCACTTAATTCCTGTAGAATTAATGTCACAAAAAACATGTTACAACTAAATAATGGTAATCCTGAGTTGAGCCTAGAGAATTTCTAGAGCAATGCTTCCCTCAAGCTGTGGGAAATATGACCTTCTATTTCTAGGTCTGACCTATAGTTCGTCTCTGTTTTTAGTATTTTTACAATAATTCTGCGAGTATTTAATTCATGCATGGATATTTTCTCTTAAATTGACCTAATTGTAGTTTTGACTGCTAAGCTACTAGCAGTGCTTCCTTCTTACTGTATCCAATATGATGTCTCTATTTCTAGGACGTTTCGTCTTTTTTTTACAAATTCTATATGTGGTTTATTAATTATAATTAGGTGTTTGTTTTTTCATGCTCGGTAAAACCTGACTATTGATCCTCTAGCAACGCCTCCTTCAGACTGTGTCTCAATCTGATCTCACTATGAACATAAGAATGAACTGGCTGAAGCCTCGTAGCACAAGGCTTACTACCGGCACATAGAGTTATTTAAAAATTCTACAGTAGGCCTGCGGCTTGTGACGTATGTCAGGAAATTTATTGCATAGCCCAGACTTTCTATATAGGTGGTGTTGCCACTACCAACCAATCAGAACCGTCGGACATCTTACCAACTAAGGCTAAATTTAGATAATTTAATAATAATAACCTAATTGTCTTCGTCATTATACATAGTTTCATAAATCATAAAACATTGAAAAACAAACCTAATTATAAATATTACATTATGGAGTATAAAGACTATCTAAAATCCATTCATTTAAAATAATTATCAGATATTACTATATACAAATTCTACTCACCATAAATTATAATTTTAGAGTCTATAATTTGTGCTAGATTAACACCGATGATATCGAAAGCATTTTAACTTTGGAGAGCCCATTCAGCCAATCTTTTTCATCTGAGCTTTATGTATCAAATGTATGCAAAATGTCCCTTAAATATCATTGCAGCTTTATCTTTTATTCTGACATAGGCCATAGCCCTACGTAGGCTTGTACACTTCATCACAAGTTAAAAACTGTTTTACAAATTTCCGTTTAGTAAAAAATTGTATACTATATCTTTAGTTTATCAAATATAATCAAAATGTAGTGTGAATTGTACTTTTGCACTACGATTAATGTAAATGTATCGGTAAGCTATCGGTAAGCTACTATTGTTAATAAACTAAATATTAGGGTTTAAATAAAATGGGGTTTTATTTACTTGAATTAAAAAATTAGGACAGGAGACAAATTACGACAGGAATGAAAGACGAACCTGAGACTAGGAGCAATGGGATATTATTTTCTAGCGTGTGCAGCGTAGCTTACGTGAAGTTACCTTAAACTCAACCGTGGAAGTACACTTAACCTCTTGCCGACATTTACCTCGATGCTGTACATAGGACTAGAGCAAGGTGTGGATTAATAAGCTCAAGTTTTGGTTTTGTTAATCGGGTCGTTTTTAGTTGCTATTTTACTGTCTGCACTTAATACCAACGACCCTGAAAAAATATTTTTATTTGAATATATAGGGAAACTTCTGTCTATTACCTTACAAATAGACATTTTCAAAGTACTTTATGTGTCTCTCGCAAACTTCTTACAAGTGCCCCTTGGGCGGTTATGAAGGTTAACTAACGAGGTATGAAGTTTGTTCAAAGTTCGTTCTCAACCGCTGCAGTCGGATATTCGCGAACAAAGTTACGCAACAAGATACACTTTAGCGCCTCAAAGATATATTTGCAAACAGAAACCGCTCCGCAACTTTATATAGGAAAAGGTATAATGGAAAGTGAAATATAAACTTAAAACTTGTAAACCATATGTGTTTTTCACATATGTTCACTAATTTTGTGAGAAAACTTTAAATCTGAAAGTTTATATCAAATTTTAAAAGTTTATAAAAAGTTAAAATCTAACAGAACAACACTTCCACGTACACGTGCGTATGAGCACTCGCGTATTTCTATTGCTGAAGGAAGAATAAAAAATTATAACCATCTCAAATATCAGAAGTGAATCTTTTAACTTTTGACGATGTATCTTGAGTCTTCTTTGTTAGATCTATAATGTAAACAATTGAATCACTCAACAAATACATACATATTAAATACATCTTGAGATTACATTTAGAATCAAAGAATATTTATTACAACAAGTGATTTGTAGTTGCAAATGCCTCTATTCAAATGGAATCAAAATTTCAAACTTTTGTAAATTAACTTTATTTTCTAATACACATTAAATTAATTATAACTCACGTTCCTTATAACAAAATATCCTTAAAAACAATACTTATATACATAATCTTTAATGCTGTTAAAATATTTGTTTGTTTACAAATTATACTCGCTGGTTTTCACTACAATATATTTCTTATGGGCATGTTCCGTAACTTTATTTTCCTCAAAAGCCTATACATTTTGTAAATTGAGAAAATAAAGTATATTTATCCCGCTCTTTCTTGTCAATACCTTAATTTTGAACAATCTCCAAGCTCTTTAAAATTTTCTAATCTCAAACACTCTTTTTCTTAAAACTCGGCCTGTGAAGTTATATAACATACGATTAATTTCACCAATCTAGCATTACAACAGTAATGAGAGAGAGCGGACTATTCTGATCTCAGGGCTACGTATTAGGTCTAATATTGTAGCTTAGTTTATACTACAGTCGAAATATTGCAACCCCATAAGAGGGGGGTTATGTTATTTATATATATATATATATATATATATATATAAATAAATATATATATATATATATATATATATATATATATATATATATTATAACATAAAGTATGAGGGTTTAGAAAATTTTCAGTTAGTTGTTAATATAATTTTCTGTAGGATTAAGCCAGGAAGGACACAAATAGTGCCGACAAAGCAGGTACCAGACATTATCCCTTTCCAGGAAAGTTATAAGTTGAGTGCGACAACAATAGACAATTGAGAGGGTCTAAAGTGATTAAGACGGGAAAATACAGCGATCGATATAGCCTGAGAAATTTAACCGTGTACCGTTAGTTTAAGCTAATTGTACGTATTGTGGTAGTGGGAAAGATTATATTTTTCAATAAAATCTAAATGATCGGAGAAGTTAGAGGAAGTTTGAGGAGAGTCTCAGAGAAAGGTAGGCAGATTGGTGTGGACCAGGATGGAAGTGTTGTAAAGGGAGAAATTGATTAAATTAAGTAAAGAGTGTTTTTTATAAGTAAAATTTAAAAATTGCGACGAAAAAGTTTTTTTTAGAAATATAAAGTAAGTTTTTTTTAGAAATATAAAGTAAGTTTTTTTTTGTGTGTCAAGTGTAAATGCAGAAGGTAATAACCAAGGCCAAGATTCCAGGGACTCTTCAGAACAATAAGTATTATTTGAATATAAATGTAGCCAACAGTCATTTAAACTTTAGTAAAGTTCAGAACAATTTTATTTTCATCAAAATTTATAAAAATTATTCTAGTTTCACCATTTCTTATTTAAAAAGCAAAATTCCAGTAATAGCCACCCGATAGCAAGAATAGAATTTTAATACTGTTTTTTTTGTTATGTTATTTTACTAGAAATCTAAAGCCTCAGAAGTCCACCAATTATCATTGTAATATTAGTTAAGGTGTCAATCCCGTCACTGCAAAATATTAATATAAATTTGGAATAGTGTGTAGAGTTAATTGAAGAGAATAAATGCAAGTGATGTTTAAAAATGCATAAGATTGTTAATTCTTTATAAACTTGAAGGTGGGACATTAAATAGGTAAGGTAAATAAATAACATTAAAATATAATTTTAATTATAATAAAAGTTAGGTTATATAATATATTTATATATATATATATATATATATATATATATATATATATATATATATATAAGTCTAGTAGTACAAACCAGAACAATTAAAAATATAATAGAATATACTGAATAATTTAAAAATTAAGATGAACGAAGGTAAGTCGGTCGACATCAAATTCACAAATTAGATACCAAAGAGCTGACGCTATTAGATATAAATGGAACCACAACCTTATGAAAAAAATTAAACGCATTTAGACATGAGTTTAGATGCTAAACTAGGATGAAAGCACTACATGAAAAAAAGTGGAGCTAATGACGATAAGTGCTACTGGTTCTTGATTTGAAACTCAAAGTTGTCTTTAAATAATAAAAGATTCAATAGTATTACATCTCAATGATAGCGCTAGATGGCATTTCAGTCATATTCCTGGATGTATGAGCAAGAATAAATCGCTTTAGTCTCTCTCTATTTATATACCTCTTGCATTACCCAATAGCCGTAGTTTAGTATTAAATGGTAGAATTAAATCCTCAACCAGAATTACCTTTAATTTACTTTCGCCTCCAATGCCTACCCCGTAACAAATGACGATGTATGATTTGAATTTCTGAGGCATTTTTTATTAAATCCGGTTCATAAACGTTCTATATTGTCCCATGAACATCGATGAATAGTCAGATTCCGCTTTTATTAATTTCTACCTTTCTGAACGCATTTACTACTATTTAATTAAAAACCATAAATTCGTTGTTTTGTTATATACTTTTAATGAAAATGTTTTCGTTAATTTTTTAATTTGCAAATTCAGACCTTTATATTCGGAAAATAGAAAACAGAAAATTTTCCAACTTGAAAAATTCAGACAAATGATGACCATAAGAAGAGGGGGTGAACTTATAAATATCAATAATCATTATTTACATTGTTGCAAGCAAACTGGATTATTCCCATTGTGGAAAACCACCAATAAAGCAAACAGCCCATTGTTTAAATGATCTCTAGTCACTTATCTTGATCATGTGACATAGGTTTATGTAAATAATCTATAAAATTTCAAATTAAACTCAAGCGACGCCTGCAATCCATTAACGCAGACACTGGTTAACGAGTCAATTAACTTTAGCTCCTTGGTATTCGAACGTGACGCTTTCGTAGTGGAGGCTGTTATTTGATTCGGTTCAGAGTGAATTAAGCTCGTGTTGCATCCTATTTCGAACATATGTTTGAATTTGGTTTTTTTTCAAGTTTGAATAAAATATTACTTATTCTATTACAAGAAAATATATAGGTACTAATTGAATTAGGTTTCCTTGCAAACCACACTAAGTAAACTTAAGGCATGTTACAGTAGTTTTCCCTGCCGATTACATATAGATCCACTTGCAAGACATCCATAACTCTAGCTGAAAGGGTATTAAATGCAAACATTACTATTTTTAGCGCTGTTCTATTTCGTACTCCTAGCGTATTTACCGATTACGTAGGCCTTCTTCTAGGATACGAGTATTTACCCATTTCGTACTTATAGCATATTTACCCATTACGTAGACCTACTTCTAGTATATGAGTATTTACCCATTTCGTACTTATAGCATATTTACCCATTACGTACATATAACATATTTACCCATTACGTAGGCGTACTTCTAGTATACGAGTATTTACCCATTTCGTACTCCTAGCATATTTACCCATTACGTAGGCCTACTTCACCCAAGAGACATAAAATCAGGCAATTTAAAATAACTATAGTATTTAAATTTAAATATCCATGATTGTAGATAAGCCATTTTCTTCGTTGTCGTCGTCTTGAAGTGTATCACCCCGGGAATAAAGGTTTTCAGTAGGTATGGCCTTAACCTTCGTTGTTGTCGTCTTGATGTGTATCACGCCGGAATCAAAGGTTGCCAGTCAGTATGGTCTTCCTGACCTTTTTTTCTTCGTCTTGAAATGTACCAATTAAAGGGTTCCGGTCGGTATAGAATTCCTGGTCTTAGTTAACTTCATCTTGAAGTGTATCACCCAGGGATTAAAGGTTCCCAGTCGGTATGGTCTTCTTGACCTTCGTTATCTTCATCTTGAAGTTTATCATCAAGGGATTAAGGTTTCCAGTCGGTATGGATTTAACCTTCGTTGTCGTCATCTTAAAGTGTATAACCCCGGGAATAAAGGTTGCCAGTCGGTATTGCCTTAACCTTTGTTGTCGTCGTCTTGAAGTCTATCAACCCGGATATAAAGGTTGCCAGTCGGTATTGCCTTCACCTTCGTTGTCGTCGTCTTGAAGTCTATCACCCCGGTTATAAAGGTTGCCAGTCGGTATTGCCTTAACCTTCGTTGTCGTTGTTTTGAAGTGTATCAACGCGGATATAAAGGTTGCCAGTCGGTATTGCCCTCACCTTCGTTGTCGTCTTCTTGAAGTGTATCACCACGGATATAAAGATTGCCAGTCGATATGGCCTTCTTGACCTTCGTTGTCGTCATCGTAAAGTGTATAACCCCGGTAATAAAGGTTGCCAGTCGGTATTGCTTTAACCTTTGTTGTCGTCGTCTTGAAGTCTATCACCCCGGGATCAAAGGTTGACAGTCAGTATGGCCTTCCTGACCTTCTTTATCTTCGTCTTGAAGTGTACCACATCGGCATTAAAGGGTTGCGGTCGGTATAGAATTTTTAGTCTTCGTTAATTTCATCTTAAAGTGTATCACCCCGGAATAAACGGTTTCCAGTCTGTATGGCCTTGACCTTCCTTTTCTTCGTCTTGAAGTATATCACCTCCGGTTAAAAGGTTCCCAGTCGGTATATAATTATTAGTCTTCGTTAACTTCATCTTCAAGTGTATCATCCCTGAATAAAAGGTTTCCAGTCGGAATGGACTTCTTGACCCTCGTTAACTTTGTCTTGAAGTGTAACACCCCTGGATCACATCGTCAATGCTGGATGAGATTCTAGCGAAACGTTGGAACTGCGAATTTATGCACTGCAGAATGAACGGATGTACTCCAGATAGTAACTAATCATCATATTTTTCCATCCGTGAAGAAATGGGTATCAGCATATATATACATATAACGATATGCATATATATATATATATATATATATATATATATATATATATATATATATATATATTATAACGATATGCCAACAGGGACTCTAAAGAGAACTATAAATTAGTTTGCCAAATTAGGACTGCAATGTACAAGGCTAAACTGGCAGTATAATTACCTTTTAGTACCAAAAAAGGTCAGTTGTAAGACGCAAGGGCACTCAAAAAGCTAGAGAAAAAGCGTGGTACCGTTGCAACAGAACGTCATTTGCAAAAAGACATTAAATTTCAAAATATAAGTTAAAAAGTTAAAATTAAAAAATATGATTGGTCTAAACTAGGAGAGAAGGGATAAGAGGTTAAAGAAGTTAGTTGAGAGAAAAAACTAAACGAGGTCGTCCAGGAATGTTCGATGACAGTAGACGTCGATCAAGTTACATCCAGTTCGTGTAATTATATGAAGTAAATCGTTTAATGCAGTGAATATTAAGTAAATCGCCGAAAGCGGTGAATATTAGGAAAATCGTCTAAAGCTGTTAATATTACGTAAATCGTCAAAAGCAGTGAATATAAAATAGATAGTCGAAAGTTGGTTGTGACTATAGTGCACGAAAGGAACTTCAGGAACACGAGCTACGAACAAGTGAACCTCAAATTTAATAAAGAATAACTTTTTCAATATCAGTAAAAATTCAACTTTTTTGTTGATCTGCCAATCACCAAATGTTTGTTTATTAATTCTTAAAAGCAATACTCATTAAATCAGAACTATAAAATAATATTAAACCCAAGTTTTTCTAATTGCAACCCGAACCTTAAACAGAAACCCTGAGATCAAATCAAATTTATGTAAATTAAGTATAAAAAACGAAAGAAAGTTGAGAGTCTCTTGCAGGTTAATATAATTGCCCAAGCTAAATGTAAATTAAATTAAGAAATTTTCATTCATATAATATTGTAATTTTGATAAAACCTAGTTAAATAAACTTAACCTGTAAATTGTGTGTTAATTCAGTGTAACCCAGAGATCAATAATACAAATAACAATTTCATTCTTATCAGAGATAAGGGGCGCCCAAAACCGAGTTCTATTCATTACAATACAATTTTAATAAATAAAAGTTTTACATTGAAAGTTAACCAGAAGAGTTAGAGTTTTGGTTATCTTTTTATCTTGAGGTCTCTATGTATGACAGAGTTTTGGACGTACTGTGGAGCCCTCACTATGGCTCTAAACACTGTATTTCGGAAGTGAACGATAACTTGCCGATTGTTGCTCTTGGTACATCTCCAAAGTTGTAACCCTTATGTCTACACTAGCTTGAGCACTTTCTTATACAACAACAATTTATTGTAAGAAGCTCAACTTGGAATACCGACGCACGGGCTACGGTAGCCCTCAGTATCGAATATCCAGATCATATCTTATTTTCTTCACGTGGGATTACCATTTCAGCATAGCGTCAGACGTTTTTAGACCTAGGTGATTTGCTTCTTCGTGAAATAATAAATCTCTCTTTATTTGTTGTTCAAGATGTTTAGTGTTTCCATTTTGCCATTTTTCAAGTACTTTAGCAACTTCATAGTTGGTCGGGTATTTATCTTTACATTTTATACATTTTTACGGTATGACTGATAACAGCATTTTGCTTCCCTTCGACAAGGCTTGCGTATGGTTAAACCCTTGGGTTGTGAGTCTTGCAGATCACAATACGATGTACCTTGCACTATTGAATATTATCAGCTAATTTGAGGCTCAACCCACAAAGCAAAACAAATGCAAATACTAAGCACTCCCATTCTACAAGTACCTGAGTCCTGGTACCCAGAATCACAGCTAAACTTACGCCATTAGAAATATTATTATTTAAATAAAACCTAAGATCGGTGACAAGCACTCTTTTTTATAAAAGCTTTATATAAGCAATAAAAGCTTGATATATAATTGTATTGAAAATGTTTTTTTTACAAAAGCGTTAAAATATTTAACAAAATTAACAAAATACAGTTTTCTTAATGGAACCTAATGTTAAAAAATATAATTCAATTTAATTGTAATAAATTTTTTGCAATATATATTTCCGGTGGGAATTCCTCAAGATTTTTATATAGACTCGTTTGAAAGGTTGACAAACTTATTGACCCCACTTACACTTTCTGCACTTAGGTGCACTTTCTGCTTACACTTTTTATTTTTGTAAGTTAAGAAAAAATATTGTATTTAATAATAATTTATTGTTAGTTCCATTTGAGTCCTTAAGTGCATAATAATTCAAACAATTTTATTAAATACACTTTTAAACGTTTAATGGAATAATTATATCTGACATTAACTCTTGGTTGCATAGCTTAATCGCGAGGAAGGTTTTGTTCTACCTATTTTGAAACTTTAACTCAAGTGGATGAAGTGAAGCGAGATTTTTCATTAAACTTAAAAGAAACTTATATTTTCTTGTAAGAGAAGTTTAGTCACTTCTTCTAAAGTCTAAATAGCTTTTGCCCTTCATTAACAGGTATTGACTAAATACTGCAAAGTATGTCTTAACTCCATACAAAAGGGTTTCTTATGCAAACTTTTAAAACACTTTGCTCTCTTCATAGTTAAAAGTTTTCAATAAGTAAATGCCTTTACTCAGAAACTATATTATACATCGTAAGGAATTTTAAGGGAAACTGTAACCACCTGATAAGTACCCCGAAAGGAAAATCACACTGAATAATTAAACTGTATTTTACCAAGAGCTCGTAAGTACTTGCGATGGTAATAGTTCTCTTGAACAATATATGTGCTTCATAAGGCGACTCAGGCTTTCAAGATCTCCTTAAACCCCTTTTCTCTTAACAGGTTATCGGTGTCGTTAAATAAATCCATCCTACAGTTGGGTCAAATTTGAATTTTACACAAATATAGAAAACAAATAAGAGAAACAACTAAATGGTTAATAATTAAAGACACTAAAAACTCTACACAAAGACCAATTACATTTTATATGAAGAGAGTTTTGTATGAAACACCATAAACAAAATATTATTTTTGTTTAATAAAATAAGTCTTAAACTGGTTATAAAACAATTTTTACAAAACAAGAGAAATACGTGTTAATTCTACAATATCCAACACATGCCTTGAAAATGTTTAGCCTCGTATCACGATACACACGTTACGTAACTGAGATGCGTACTTAACTTCCGCCATTGGGATTTTAGTTTTGGAAATTATTGTAAAAAAAAACATTATTTAAAGTTATCTCTTAACATAGTTCAATCACTTAGTTTCTATAATGTTACCTATTTAAATAGGCTGTTACCTAAAAAGGTGTAATGACTTCTCTAGAAATTGCATTGTGATCCGTTATACAAAGAATTCGGAAACACAAAGCAAAAAGTAGGCTTGGGCGAACAAATTTCATTCCTTACTGTGGGAAATACTCCACTGGTTGTACCCATCTCGCTAGTTTGGTACCTTGTACAATAGAGGCCACTTTCAGTGAAATAAATCAGTTAGTCGGAATTAGTCTTTCCATTTTGAAACTGATTAAACTCTCGAGCTAGGTTGATGGTTTCATCAGTAAACCCGTCCTGCAGAAAAGTGAATTTGCAACAAACTTTTAAATATTTTGGTTTACTACGTGAAACAATATATATTTTAAAATATTCAGGTAGGTTTTAAATTTTAATTTAAAACACAATATAATGGTAACATACTTTTATTTGTGTTGAAATGTCTAAAGCCAGTAAAACGCATTGTTCGGAGGCCATTCTCTGAAGCACAGAATGCAGGAAACCACGCCAACCATGCGAGACGTAATTGTTCCAAATATTAGGCAAGTAGCTCCTAAATCTTTTAAAAGTACAAAACTAAGCATTATATTTGGTCCCATTCTACTCACAAATATTTATTTATTTTCTCAAAAATATATATTTTTATGAGTATAAAGTGAAATAAATTAGTGATATAAAACATATTTAGAACTTTATGCCTCTACTGGCGATAAGATGGTAATGGTTTTGCCATTCAATTGTGTGTGAGAAAATTCATTATTGACTTTCAGGTTTTGTTGTTAAATAAAGATTTCAAATCGATATTTTTTTTCACAAGCAAAGCTTTGTTGTATTCAATTTGTTTGAATTTTGTGGGGCAATCTAAACCTAATGTTATCTTTATTTAATGTATGTTATTAACTACTCATTTTTATATAGGCTAATAACAGATAATAGAATTTCGGAAAGAAATCTGAAACGTTGGGCGTTTAAAAAGAAAAATTGTCTGTTATCAGTCACTAAGCTAATTGTATTTGTTTTGTAGCACTTTGTGAATAATAATAATAATAAGTAGCAAAATGCTTGGCTCACACCCGCTCAAAACTTCGTTAAATACAATCCTTTGGAACGCGTTTTCGGTAACCATGTTACTTTCATCCGTATTTATTCTATAAACTCTTTTCCTAATAACAATATATAAATAGAAGAGGAAGAACTTGAAATCTTATTTTGTTTAATAATTATATATTCAGTATCCTACATCTCCAATTATTGGTATTCCTATTAAAAATAAAACAAGTGCGTTACGTGTCATTACATCCGAGTTATTATTCCTAATATATTTCCTAATTTTCTGGATCGAGTTCTTAACGACAAATATAACCATCCAATGTCTTTACGGTTGGGGGGAATATTCACTATTCCCTATTTAAAATGAAAAAAGTAAACAAAATTGTAAATTATTTATGAATATTTTTCGTTATTTCAATATAGTTAATTGTAAGAAATAATCTCAGTGACAGGGTTGCCGGGAATATGTTCTGATTATAGAATTTGATTCTTAAAAGTTGTATGTTTTTACTCACAAGATGAGGTCTGCCTTATAAGCAGCAAGTAAGTTATAAGATTAAGGGACGCCGTGCCAATTGTTTTGAAAGTATTTAACATCCAGTAACGCGTATAAGTTCTAGAGAGTGTTTGAATTGTTGATTGAAACAAAGCAAAATACAAGAAATAAACAAAAGTACATCTTCCCTTCTTCCTGAGGTAACCGCCCTTCTTCTTGGGGTATCCGTTCATCCTTTTAAGATATCCACCCAGCGTCTTTGAGGTATCCGTTCGTCCTCTTGAGGTATCCGTCCATCCTCTTGAGGTATCCGCCCGTCCTCTTGAGGTACCGGCCTATCCTCTTGGGGTATCCGTTAGTCCTATTGAGGTATTCGCCCGTCCTATTTAGATGCCTGCCCGTCCTCTTGAGGTATCCGTCTATTCTGTCGACGTATCTGCCTGTCCTCTTAAGGTATCCGCCCGTCCTCTTGAAGAATCCGCCTGTCATTTTGAGGTAACCGCTTGTCCTCTTGGGGTATCCGTCAGTCCTCTTGGGGTAACCGCCCATCCTCTTGCAGTATCCATCTGTCCACTTGAAGTATCCTACCGTCCTCTTGAGGTAACCGCCAGTCCTTTTAAGGTATCCGCCCGTCTTCTTGAGGTATCCGCCCATTTTCCTGAGGTTGAAGAAAATAAAACAATGGAAAGTTAACTTTACAATAGAAATTTATTTATGGACGTTTCTGAACAAAGTCTAATTTAAACATTGAGTTTTAAAACAGATTACTTTCGGAAGCCGACAGGTTTAGAACCTATCTATGTTTTTATACAACAGCATCTCGCAATTATTTACTAGAAGATGGAGTTTTGTTTTGCTGAACGCTGCTGAAATGAAGCCTTTAAGTGAGTCGCATCATCGTCTTACACTGTTTACAGTTACTACCTAAATATTATTACTTTTCTTATACTTTAAGTCGAACAGCAACAAATGTAAATGTTATATCATTTATATATATATAAATATAAAACACGTTTTCTTGTTTAATAATTTAAAACAACACAGGTTATTCAAATACAAGAATATTTATTATTTTATATCCTTAAAGCTTTTCGTTGGCAAACAGTACCAACATCATCAGGAATGAAAATTACAATAATGTTAGCTATAGGCCTAAAACATATGTTTATTTAGAATTGTTGCTAAATTTATACAAATTGCCAAATTTATTTTGTCGCTGTAACATTATAGACATTGGATATAAAAAAATAAATATTCTTGTATTTCAATAACCTGTGTTGTTTTAATATATATATATATATATATATATATATATATATATATATATATATATATATATATATATATATATATATTTATATATATATATGTTTTAGTTTCAATTTTCACAAATTGTAATTAATATTATTCGCATAAAATAACTATAATTATTCCATTGTTAACGTTATCCTATTTAGATATCTTCTATGCTCTATTGTAGGAAATCTTAATATCCGAAAGTTATTTTATTTAGAGCATATTTCTTTCAACATTAAATTAGTTACTTCAAATTTATTCACGATAAATTAAGTTAATAAATTAAAAGAACTATTTATACCGTGTATTTGTGCTATATAATTTGTCTATTACTGATACATAAGTTTACTCTTATTTGTCCTACGTCAAAGTTATTTATTTAGACTATTAATTTATAAAATTTAATTTTTATTATTTTATATGGTCCATATTTGTATTCCGAATCTCTGCTTTTAGAACGAATTTGATGATTATGAATATTATTATTTTAATTAGTGAATTTATTAGTATTAGTAATAGTATTATATTAGTATGTATCTTTAGTGACAAACTACTTCCTATTTTATACCAAGCGGTAATCGGTTATACCTTTTGCTCTTTAATAAGGTCTTTTAAAATATTACAATAAATATCAACAAAATGTTCCCATTAAACATATTTTGTTTATTATTTATATTGTTTAAAACCGCTCACATAGTTCATACTGTATCACGAGACTTGATGTTACATTCAATTAAATCATAACGCCTCCCCCCACCGCTGACTAATCCATGCCAGTGCGTTGAAATCGCTTAGTTATTACATTGGTCTACATCTCCCTCAATTTTAGTTTCTTTAATTTAACTTAATTGCAAATTCATTTCAATAGGTAAGAAATCTGTTTCTTTCCCGTGATTTACTTATGGTACCTTCATATACTCTAACATATTTGGTCTCTTTTCTATCGCAAAAAAATGTGTTTTGTATTAATGCACGAGTAAAAATGCATCCTGACTCTTTCAGAATGCAAGGCTGCCGTGCACTGTCTGAACCTGGTTGTTGGTCATGTGTCTAATACTTTACTTAAAATGAAAAATTAACTTATTACTTGTTGAAAAATGTATTCTAATTACTAATAGGTTTTGATCCTTCCTAACACTCATGTTTCTTTCATATAACAGTCATATTTTGTTTATATAACACTCATTATTTGTCTCTATAACACTCATATTTTGTTTGCGTAAAACTAATATTTTGTTTGTATAACATTCATAATTTGAAAAGATGAAAGTCAAGATATTGAACTCAAAATCTCACCAAAAATTAGTTTATAAAACAAACACACAACAAACTAGTTTCGGCAACGACGTCACCTTCCTCAGTGTTTGGCTACTACAGTTAGTTTTGAAAAGTAATATTTGATTATATATTAAGTTTACTATTTTGATTTTAATCTTTGTGAATAGTTCTCATCAGTTAAGCTCTAAATAACTGAACCTAATATTTTGTTTGTATAACACTCATATTTTGTTTGTATTATAATCATATTTCCTTTGTATAACATTCATATTTTGTTTGTATAACACTATTATTTTGTTTCTATAACACTCATATTTTTTTTGTGTAACATTCACATTTTGTTTGTTGGAAATTATACGATAACAAACGACATTGTACAAGCATATACACAAGACATATTTAAAAATTTGTGAGATACAAAGAAAGATAAAATGTTAAAATTCAATAAGACCAAAGCCAATACAGAAAGGTTCTTTACTGCCAAATAGAGCTGTTTTCTCTTTGCAGTCTTCAGACAAAAAAACGATATTCTTGTAGCAATTCTGTTATATTGACAGACAAAAGAAATTATTATGTATTTAGAAAGTAAACCTTTTGTGCTTCTAAGGATTCAGCGAGTAGAAACGGTTCTGACTGGCAGGGGCATTGTTTCTGACGTGAACCCTCAAAAGAATTACTCGATTCACAGAACGAATAACTTACAAAGGAATGAAAAATTTCTACTCTTTCTTTATTGCTTAAATATTTTCCAGATCGTTTAGGCAAAAACCAATAATTTCTAATAGGTTTATGGCGCGGGATCAAAGAATTAAAGACGGTAAGGCGTTGATCTTCATTAACTTTGTCTTGAAGTGTATCACTTCGGCATCAAAGGTTTCCAGTTGGTATGGCCCTCTTGATTCTTAATCTTGACATCAATGAAGATACAATGAACTCTGGTACAATGATCTCGGATCAAAGTCCAGTATCTCAGTCGTGATATACCTCAACATGTGGTGATGAAGGCATCAATATGGTACCGATGGATTGCCGTTGCTGTAATACAGCTTCTTAGACGTATTCAGAGATCCTTCTCAAGGATGTGTCGTACTGTAAGTCCGTCGCGCCACCAGGAAACAGCCTCTGAAGTACCCATTTGTATAATGTTAGTTTTGTTATGCTAAAGTTATTAACAGAATAGTTGTTGTACTAGTAATGACATGAGCTACTATATGGCCTGACATTAGTGATAAAGAGAACGCTGGAAACAACTCAAACGACAATACTTTGACTAGCACTCAGGAGTAGAGCAAGAAGCACATATTTGTGCCAGGAGGAAACATTATAGAATGAGTGGCGAAAGAAGGCAGTAGTGGAACGACAAAATGACTGAAGATAGAGCTATGAAAACAACAAGAGATTGCTCTTCAATAGGAAAATGATCAGTGCGACGACCACGAAAACGATGCAACAACAAGTTACTTGATATACGCAGACTGAAGAAAAGTCAGAGAAGTGGCTAAGTAAAAGAGCATGTAGAAAAACCAAAATACGTTTTGTTTTGGTGGTTTGGATGCTTATGACTAGTCCCTAGTTATTTAGTAAACAATAAATAGGTTAGGTTTAAATAAATATGACATTTTATATATATATATATATATATATATATATATATATATATATATATATATATATATATATATATATATATGTATATATATATATATATATATATATATATATATATATATATATATATATATATATATATATATATATATGTATATGTATATCAAATAATGTAACAAAAACTACTAATCCTTGGGTGTCAAGTTCTTTCTTGTAACTGATCCATTTGATTTGTCTCTCTTGTTTATATCCATAAGGTAATGCTTATTTTCCCTATAATAATAAGTAATAGGCATTTTTTGATAGTTTCCAAAATTGTTCGCACAAATAACATGTCGGGGAAATATTTGAAAGAAAAATTACATATTTTTTTTAAAGACATAACGTATGAACAAAGAAAATGTGTAAAGAATTTGTTCGCATCACATCTTTGATTCGATAAAAACACATTTCGCCTCCGCATTGTCATTCGTTAAAATTTGAAAAGCAAATTAAAGAGAAAGTGAAAAATATTATTTGAAGGCACTGAGCCGTTCAATTCAATGCTATATGGAAATCGTAGATGCAATTTATTTGAAAACAAGGCGTCGAGTTTTCGAAAGGTTCATACCTGGTTGTATTCATAGAAGGATGAGCATCTGAATCAAAAATTTTGTTTTGTCAAATAGTTCATATAGTACGCTTAATGGCGTAAGGCATTCTACAATTTTTGATCCACAAAACTTGTAGCAAATAAATGTCGTATTAAACTTTTAAACAATATATATCCTTCATATAAACTTTTATATTTAAATATATATATATATATATATATATATTTAATAAATTTAAAATATTTCAAACACAAGAATACTTTTAATGAATATATTTATTCAAAGCTTTTCGCCGATAAAAAAGTATCAGCTTCATAAGGAAAAATAGTTATCTAATCAGATTAGATAATTATTTTTCCTGAAGATGCTGATACTTTTTTATCGGCGAAAAGCTTTGAATAAATATATTCATTAAAAGTATTCTTGTGTTTGAAATATTTTAAATTTATTAACTATATATACAAGAAAACATATCACCACATTTGATATATATATATATATATATATATATATATATATATATATATATATATGATACAAAGTAATTATCTGGAGTGAATCCGTTCATTCTGGAGTGTACTCGCCCTTCAACTCTTTTTGGGTTCATCTCGTCAATGCTAGATGAGATTTTAGCGAAAAGTCGTAACTGCGATTTTATGCTCTGCAGAATGAATGGATGTACTCCATACAATACCTAATCATCACATTTTTCCATCCGTGAAGGAATACGTATCAGCATATATATATATATATATTAAATTAACAATTCTAATAAACTGTCCTTAATTATCTTAAGGCGTGTATAAGTCACTGCACCTGTTTTGATAAAATTTATATTTCAATGACTTAATAGTGTTTAAAGAATTTTAAAAAAGCTTTTGAAGTTAATAATATTTTTTACTTCAAATAAATGGCTTTAAATTAAGGATAAATTATTACTTATGCTTTGCGTGATTCCTTGTTTCACTTCACCATTCACAAATTTAATTATTTCCAGATGCCTTCAAATTCACTTTCTCTTTTCACTCGAAATGCTTCCATGCCGTAATTGACTTATTTCTGTAATCTCTCCCTTATTAATTTAACTTACTATTCAATTATCCCTCCCTTCCCGAATCTTACTTACTACTTCTTTATCTCACTCTCTTAATATACCTCGTTACTTAATTATTTCCCTTAATAATTCTCACTTATTATCCTTTTATCTCCCTCTTTCAAAACCACTTTATTTTTAATTATCTCCCTTATAAATCTCAAGTAATTCTTTACATTTCGATCACCTTAATTTGAAATTTACATTTCTTACTAAACTTAACGAAGTTCTCCCTCGAGTTCTGCGTTTTGACTCCTACAAGTCCTAACACTTGACTCCATTTCGAGTCTTGTGGATTGACTTACTTTCGTGTTTCCCTTTGCACCGTTTCCGTACGAGACCCATCCCCTTTTCAAATTTGATTGGCTTCCTTATAGCGCTCAAATTTGTTCCAGCCTATCCGAACGACATCTTCATCGCTTTCCCTTTGCCTTGGGTGGGAACTTCTCGAACTTCCCCAAAGGTGCAGGGGTTTGCAGGACGCGCTTTTTCGGCATTTCTAGAGATTCTTCACCATTAATCTCCATGGTGCCTCGATGTCCAAGTAATGCGTCTCTCCAAATGATCGAGTCACGTCTTGGTTTTTTGCTACAATAAATATTTTCGACGTATATTAATACTTATGGCTTACAAGTGTGAGCAGTAACAGTTTTTGCTCAAAAGATTAACAATAGGCTACACTTTGTTAGATAGTGATAGTGTGCTATGACCTCACAAGCTCAAATATTTTACAAACAGTTTTCATAACTTAATGAATTTCGTTATAATAAAACTATTATACTTTTTATTCATGCAAAATAAATCCAAGAATAAAAAAAAATACAACTTTTTAATCCCCCCCAATATTAAAGTATTTCGTATTAAAGCGTTATTTTTAATACAAAGAGGTAAACAGTGGTTAAAGTAAATGAGATTTCCATATTTAGAGTGACGATGAAAAACGTTTACAAAAATAGACATCGCTTCATTTGGTAACACGTTATGCCCTTACTAATCTTCATAATATTTTTACAACTAATTCGATCCCACCACTGGTATTGACTAATTAAAATTTCTATTTTTGCTACGTCGAAAAAACATTTTCGTAACTCTGTAACTCTGTTAGCAGTATAAATTACTTGTAAAATGTAAATAATTTCCAGGGTATAATTATATTCTTAGAATATGTTTGGTTAATAAACTAATTGATATTTTCCAGGTACAAAAATAATAATTGTATGTAAAAATGTTTCCATTTTCGGTGAACAATAAATCCATGCAACTGAATTTATTATGCTTCCAATTATAACTACAGGCCTCTATACAATCAATATCTAATTTGCAGTCCCAAGGTAATTACTATAATTAACAATCTGAATATCAATAGGAAATAATTGTGGTCAAATATCATGCCAATGTGAATTCACAGAATATTTCTGCTCCGTTCGAATCCTTTCATGGTAATTAAAGCAACAAAACCAATAAATCCACGGTTTAGAAGTTTGTATTATTGTTTCACGACTACGATACGTATTACCCCTACACCCTAATAACAGGAGTACTTATTTTCTATCCTCAATTCCACTAAGAAAATAAATCGTCAATTTCAACCTTTTGTGAAAACGTTTGTGTAGTATGCATCGTTATATAGCACTGCTCAAGTTTTAAAGAAATACTATAAATATGTAACTATTGAACAATAAATATAGAACCAATAAATCCACGTCATTAGATGGAAAATCCACGTGTGATGACTGAGCAGCTAGATTAAACTTTATTTTTCTCGATTTACATATAACAAACGTATTTTATTGACTATTTCGAGCAAACTAAACGTAAGTTTGTTTTAACGTAAATTTATAAATTATAAAAGTATAACAAAATTTACAACCTCAATAAGCTACAAAGGTATATTGAGATATTTTTTTAAAAACGTGCCAGTTTAATTTTTACAGATATTAATAGGGATGCGTCAGTGGTGACAATCGACAATATACAAGTGAGACCGAATATGCAACAACAATTATTGTTTAATATTCCTGATGATGTTGGTACTGTTAGCCAACGAAAAGCTTTAAATTGTAAATTCAATTATAATTTTTGTATTTGTATTTAGACTTTTGTTCTTTATTTAAACACAAGAAAACATACTGGGATATATATATATATATATATATATATATATATATATATATATATAATTAAGCGTTTATTTCTTCCCATCCATCTATATATATATATATATATATATATATATATACATATATATTAATAAAGTAGCCCTACATAAAAACTTCTGAAGATCTGTTGTTACGAGAGAAGAGACAAATAAAGTTGACGAAAAACCAAAAGCAATCACATCGGTATTTCTTCACTTAAAATGAAGATATAACCATTTTAATTGAAAATGTGAACCTATTTATTGTGATCAGTAAAAGATTATCTTCATTAAAAATTATATTTTGCATTACAAAATATAAATACATTTATTTGTATTATAAATACATTTTAATTAAAAAAAGCTTTAAATCAAATAATTTCCAAATATGTTTGTCTCAATAAATTCTAACGCGGCTATACCGAAGTCACTATATACAATGTAATGAGCGTATTTCCAACATAATAGGGATTTCCAGTAATACGGTAGAGGAAAACACATAAACTTATAACATTAAATTTCTGAAGTGAATAAAATTTACTACACCTACCAATAAGCGTCTTAAAAATAACAGAGACTCTCACGTTTAAAATAGGTCATTTGAAAGATAAGATGTTACTCTTTGGCCGAACCATGTAATCTAATTCATTACTCAGGCTACAAATAGTTTCAGTTAAAACGTTAAAGCGACGTTAGATGGTAGTACTAGAACTTCCCTCCAAATTCATTTCGACGCCTAAACATACAATAAAAAAACAACGCAGTAACAAATTTATATATAACACATCAATTCCTACATTTCTATGACCAAGTTATCATAATACATTAGGATATAAAAATGACGGCCAATAAAGGAGAGGCTAGAGTGGATCCCATGGTGCTGCCTCGGCGACACACGCTGATAGTATATATTAAGTTAGTTAGAGCTTAGCTAGTGAGAACAACTCACAATGGTAATCATTTAAACAGTTTACTCTAAATCTCATCAAACACTAGTTTATTAATATAAACTTAATAGATTCGACGACGATGTTTCCTTCATCAGTGTTTGGCTACTACTCAATATTAATAAACTAAATTAGTGTTTCATTTATTAAACCTATGTGTAGCGAGCTTTAGAGCAGGCCTAAACTGTTTTAGTTTTTACCGTTTGAATTATTTAGACAGGGGATTGTAGTAGGGCTGGGCGGGTTTTAAATTGACAGAGCGTATATAGCATAAATGGCATGAAGATATAGAGAAGCTCAACCAAAGTCTAACAACACCACCGAGACAGAAGGCCTGGGCACTGGTGGTGTGACGTCACGCTCCGCAGGCCTATGTTCTACTGCTTTAGCTAATAATACTACCGATTGCCTACCGACGTTCATACCGTTTACCGTTTTATAACAGAGAATCGGCGTACGTAAGCGTAATTGACAGGTAAATTAAACTTGTTATCAAGTAGGGGTTATATCGAATATTTTGTGATCGCTGGACGTTACTGATAAGCCTCCCAGGAAACGTCAATCCCTCCTCCAAGTGGGAGGTTACTAAAAGAGCCTCCCACAGATAAAGATCACATAAACCTGTGTTACGGAGGAACTGATAAGGAATATTTACATTATTTATAAACGTTTATTACAATATTTATATAAATATACATGGTATTCTACTATTTTGAGATGATTTATGTTCTGGAAACTTCTACTGTTGCATAGTTGATGATTACTTTTGCTTTTATTAGCATTATGAGGTACATACAAGTCCAAGAATTGTTTTGACGCTAATTGTTGTGATTTATAACTGTTGTAATCTTCCATCTTTAGATCGTCATCGGTGTCGTTGTCAAATACGATGGTAAACTTTGCAAAAAAATTGTTGGGATTGCAGTTCCTCTTAATGTTGGTTTGAAACGTTTCTCTTATAACGTTACCCGTTTTTTCATCAACAGCTTCATAATATGTATTTAAATCGTCTTCAGTGAAATGCAGTTTGGAGTCTTTAGTGTAAAGGGTAGGGCTGAAGTTCTTGCACCCAAATTCATTCACCCATTTCCTACGATACTCTTCATCTTTTGGAAATGAAAAACACCGTACTTTTGGCCCATCACTTACCATCGTAGTTTGACATACAACATTTGTTTACCATCCTGAGCTTTGAAATAGCAGTTTCATTTGGAAAAGTAGAACATTAAACTATTCAGAATGTATATAAGTTATATCCGGTATAATCACGACCAGTACACTATGAACTGGCTGAAGCCTCGTAGCACAAGGCTTACTACCGGGATATAGAGTTATTTTAGAAATTCTACAGTAGGCCTGCGGCCTGTGACGTATGTCAGAAAATTTATTGCATAGCCCAGGCTTTCTATATAGGTGGTGTTGCCTCTACCGACCAATCAGAATCGTCGGACATCTTACCTACTAAGGCTAAATTCAGAATATTTAATAATAATAACCTAATTGTCTTCGTCATTATACATAGTTTTATAAATCATAAAACATTGAAAAACAAACCTAATTATACATATTACAATAAGGAGTATAAAGACTATCTAAAATCCCTTCATTTAAAATAATTATCAGATATTACTATATACAAATTCTACTCACCATAAATTAGAATTTTAGAGTCTATAATTTGTGCTAGACTAACACCGTTGATATCGAAAGCATTTTAACTTTGGAGAGCCTATTCAGCCAAGATTTTTCATCTGAGCTTTATGTATTAAATGTGTGCAAAATGTTCCTTAAATATCTTTGCAGCTTTTTCTTTTATTCTGAAATACGTCATAGGCTAAGTAGGCTAGTATACTTCATCACAAGTTAAAAACGGTTTTACAAATTTTCGATTAGTAAAAACTTTATATTATATCTTTAGTTTATCTAATAAACTCCAAATGTAGTGTGAATTGTACTTCTACACTACGATTAATTAAATGTATTTCAACAGTTTGGGTAAAAGGTAGCAATGGTAATCTTATATAATCACAATAGTATTACTATTACAAGGTAAGCTAAAAATACTAGGTAGCAAAATGGTAATCTAATATATTTACTAAGCTAGTTAGCTTAATATTACCATAATTTGAATAATATTATTTATTATAAAGCTAAATGGTAAACTGTTAATGTTATTGAACTAAATGGTATGTAATATTATAATCAAGCTAAACCGAAATATAATATAATTATACGCTAAATGGTAAACTAATATTATTAATAGGATTAACTCTATGCTAAATATAGTTACTAAGGTAAGTAGCTTGGAATTAATATTATATTACTAAAATTATAATAAAAGTTTTAGTAGTATAATTATAAGGAGATTGGTAATTTATCAATATAATTATTATTAATATGAGGTAATATAACATAATTAATAAGTAAAGGATACTCTAATATTATTATAAATCATTAAGTCATTATTAAATCATTATTATTAATATTATTATAAGTCGTAAAATATTGTTATATATATTGTTATACGGTCGTTGCAAGGACGCGCTAACTGAAATTTTCAAACAAACTCCCACCCTTATTTATATATATGAATATTCTGATTCGTTCACATGTATCACCTCTTACTTACGTCACATGGCGTGATGTGCTTAATTACCTTAAATTACTAACTCGTACGATATTTTTCAATTTCGCCCGCTAGGAGCGCTCACTACCTACGCTAGATTCACAATGTGCACCCAGAAAACGAAAATTTTCTTTTATATTGAGACGATATAATTATTAAATAAAATTTAATATATAAATGAATTTATATGTAACACCTTAATTTTAAGAGTGTTACATTTTCTCTTGTCGACTTGTAAAGAAAATTTTACATCATTACATCTTATTTCTGTTTCAACATTTTATACGAGTGTGTGTGTGCAGTCCCATTTTACATTTGAAAAAATATACACTATGTAGAGCTCGAACGTACTATAGTAAAAGTATAAACAATCTATTCAACAACGGATGTTTTTGTTTACCTACATTCTCAACTATGAAATACTTGCTATTCCCCCTATGCGCTAAATAAAGTATTACAACAACGGAAGCACATCCGCTTTCTCACACATAAGCTCTTTTACATATCTACCAGTTTGACAACGTTCTACTATTTTCTTTTGCAAAGACATTCTACACATTTCACATTTTAAAATTTTTAAAAATATTACACACTTCAATTACTTTCATTAAAAATCTGACTTCTTGTAAACATTTTGTTTCATAAACTTTTATGAATACAAATTTCTATCTTTTCAATTTATAAATTCATTAGTATGTCTCTCATAAATTTTACTTACAATTAAATTTTTCTTCAAATTTGTCTCTTTTTGTGTCAATAAACCTAACCTACTAGCTGTATTTATCACAGTCCACTACCTGGGATCTGCGAAACTGCTTACTCCCTGTAAGCAACAAATTACCACATTCAAACAACGCTATATATATTTTCTCAACAATTTTCTCACAATTTTCAAACTAAGACTGCACCATTACTTTATATCTTCTCTCTGTTATTTTTACAACATTCGTATACAAAAACCCTGGATTTCAACACTCAGATTTTGAATCCAAATACTTTATTCCTTAATTAAATCCCATCCTTTGATTTATAAACTATACAGCTAGTTGTTGACACAACAAGGAATTTATTCACTTTATATTTCCTAAATTTTCTACAAAAATTGCTATAATACCTTGATTTTAAATTTTGACTAAGCTCTTGCATATATAAAATAAGAAATGAAACTAAACAGAAACTAGGACTGTCCATTCATATACAATTTTTGGTCAAGTGTTTTAGTCTCTTCGTGTAGTATTGTGTATTTTGAGATTTTTGTCGGTGTCTATCTCGTGTAGAAGTTTAATTGCATGTCGTTTAGGCCTTTTCGACATGCAATTATGTAAATGTGTCGTCATGATTTTGTAAAATTGCATATCAAGGCACATCCCATTCTCTCTATTAATCAAGTCCCCTTTTACAAATTAAACAATGGCTTAAATTTCTTTCAACCTTAACCCTTATTACCCTTTTATTCATCTAATAAATAATCTACCCATTTCAGAATGTTTCGATTTTAATCTAGTTATATGAGCTCTTCTATATCATTGAAGTTATTACCTTGTTGGAACAGTACAAACACATGATTTAAAAAATTTACAATATTTTATATGGAACTTTATATTTCATAGTCAATTTACTTTGAAATTCCTTTGAGTTTAAATTATTAACCATACAACTTTTTATACTATTTAATGCTACATTCACATTTGGTTTAAGATCAAAATGACAAGAATTTTTTGAAATATCTTTTACTTAAATTTTCTTTGAATTTGTCTCATATTATGTGAACAATCCTAACCTATCATCTAGCTGTATAAACCTACTCACTTCTTGTAAGCCACCTAATTACCATATTTGCCCCTGAGTACGTTGTTTCAGGACACTATTTGTCTATACAATTTTTACTCTCATTTGGCAAAATTTTAAGCCTGTACAATTGTCTTATAACCTCTTTGTTATCTTATACATCTTCAGTACATCTTAACCCTTTTTGTATTTCAAATCCCACACTTTGAAAATCCACTAACTTTATTCTTAAATTAAATCCTATACTTTAATTCAAGAATTACACACAGCTAGTTGTTTACGCAAAAAATTCTTCATTCAAATCATTATTATTAAATCTTTTTAAAAATTTTTCATCTTTTAAAAAATCATTTAGGTCGTCTGATATTTTACAATCTAAACTTTCTGCTATTAAAAACGTCACTTGCAATGAGAATCTTACTTTTAACTTTAATTTTGACAATGCAATTAGCTTTTATTTTTATCTTTGTATTATTAGCTGCTGAAACTTTATCCTGTTTCTTTACAGTTTTCTTAACTAATTTTCGATTTAACAATGTTAAAAAAAAATTCTTCTTTTATTATATATTATTGAACCTCCAGTGTCCAATAAAACATTACAATTTATTTGATTACTTAATTTAATGTTTATTGTAGGTAACATAAGAATGTTTGTTTCATTCTTTAACTTATCATGATTTTTAAACATTTTCTTTGACTTTCTCTGAGAAACCTTTATTTATCCAATATATTAAATTAACAGGATCGGCTTTACAATTTTATTTTTGGCTATTTTTCTCATTACATATACTGTACTGTCCATTCTAACCTTTACATTTCTAATTTTTAGTTCGAAAATTCACTCGTCTTTTACCAACAGATCAATATTAATTTTTTAAATCACTAGACATTTTATTATTTTTTTAAAATCACTTTTAAATAACTGTTATAATGTGTCTCTCGCAAACTTCTTACAAGTGCCCCTTGTGCGGTTGTAAAGGTTAACTAACGAGGTACGAAGTTTATTCAAAGTTCGTCCTCAACCGCTGCAGTCGGATATTCGCGAACAAAGTTACGCAACAAGAAACACTTTAGCGCCTCAAAGATATTTTTGCAAACAGAAACCGCTCCGCAACTTTATATAGGGAAACGTATAATGGAAAGTGAAATATAAACCTAAAACTTGTAAACCATATGTGTTTTTCTCATATGTTCACTAATTTTATGAGAAAACTTTACATCTGAAAGTTTATATTAAATGTTAAAGGTTTATAAAAAGTTACAACACTTCCACGTACACGTGCGTATGAGCACACACGTAATTCTTTTGCTGAAGGAAGAATATAAAATTATAACCATCTCAAATATCAGAAGTGATTCTTTTAACTTTTGATGATTTATCTTGAGTCTTCATTGTTAGATCTCTATGTAAACATATAAATCACTCAACAAAAAGATATATGTTTAAACACATCTAGAGATTACCTTTTATGTCAAAAAATATTTATTGCAACGATTGAGTTGTAGGGGCAAATGCCTCTATTCAAATTTAATCAAAATTTTAAAATTTTGTAAATTAACTTTATTTTATAATACACATTAAATTAATTAAAACTCATAACAAAATATTGTTAAAAACTATACTTATATACATAATCTTTAATGCTGTTAAAATATTTGTTTACAAATTATACCCAGATATTTTTCATTATAATGTATCTCTTTTAGAGATGTTAGGTAGCTTTAAGCTCCTCATAACCCTTTAAATGTAAGTTGGATAAACCTATATTTTCACCGCTTCTTCGTGTTTGTTTACAAATCATAATCATCTGGTTTTCATTGCAATGTATACAAATAATCTGCTTTCATATGTTAAATTATGTGTTTGTTTACAAGATATACCTTGCTGTTTTTCACTACAATGTATAACTTATGGGCATGTTCGGTAACTTTAATTTCCTTAAAAGGCTTACAAATGTTAGTAATTGAGATAATAAAGTATATTTATCCCGCTCTTTCTTGTCAATACCTTAATTTTGAACCATCTCAGTGCTCTTTAGAATTTTCTAATCTAAAACACTCTTTTTCTCAAAACTCGGCCTGCGAAGTTATATAATATACGATTAATTTCACCAATCTAGCGTTACAACAGTAATGAGAGAGAGCGGGCTATTCTGATCTTAGAGACATTAATGCAGGAGTGCCTCAGGGCTACGTATTACGTAAAATATTGTAGCTTAGTTTGTACCACAGTCGAAATATTGCAACCCCTCAAGAGGTGACCTTTGCAAGCGTTGCAGACAACCCAACTGACCAAACTATATATATATATATATATATATATATATATATATATATATATATGAAGTTAATATATTACTATGTAAGTAATTTTATCCACCATTAAGCGCAATAATTTTACCTTGAGTGATGAGGCACCTTTCGGTTGTTGACCATTGTCGAATCACAGAGTGATTCGACAATGGTCAACGACCGAAAGGTGCCTCATCACTCAAGGTAAAATTATTGCGCTTAATGGTGGATAAAATTACTTACATAGTAATATATTAACTTCATAAAGTCAGTGCAACGGAAAAACAATGGATAATGTTAAATATCAAGAATATATATATATATATATATATATATATATATATATATATATTTAAGATCAAATAATATACACAGATACAGGAATATTTAATTTATTGAATAATAAACTCAAAGCTTTTCGTTGGTTTACATTACCAACATCTACAGGAGTTACAATATTAGGAATGATAAAACAAACTGTCTAACAAACATGAAGCTACTAGATAAAGCAATACACAGTTGCTAAATCTATTACAATATTGCCAAAAATATGTTTTTTATTTGGCAATAAAAGGTTAAATAAGTTAACTTAAAGAGAAATATTATGAAAGACATTAATAATGTCATAATGGATACTGAATTGGCTATTAGTAAATTAGATGATAATATACAGGAAGATACTAGGATTGTAGCAAGTTATGAATTAAAGAAAATTATTAAAAACAGTGAGGTTAATGAAAAAAAAAAAGAAAAAAAAAAAAATTGGCAATATTGTAATAGATTTGGCAACTGTGTATTGCTTTATCTAGTAGCTTCATGTTTGTTAGACAGTTTGTTTTATCATTCTTAATATTGTAACTCCTGAAGATGTTGGTAATGTAAACCAACGAAAGCTTTGAGTTTATTATTCAATAAATTAAATATTCCTGTATTTGTGTATATTATTTGATCTTAAAAATATTCTAACAGGAAAACACATTTGATATTCTATATATATATATATATATATATATATATATATATATATATATATATATATATATATATATATATATATATATATATATATATATATATATATAAATATAAATATATATAAATATCGCAGTATGTTTTCTTGTGTATTAATAAAGAACAAAAGTCTAAATACAAATACAAGAATTATAATTGAATTTACAATTCAAAGCTTTTCGTTGGCTAACAGGACCAACATCATCAGGAATATTAAACAATTAAGATTAACATATGTGCAAATTAGATCAAATAAATAGTTATGCTAAATCAATTACAATGTTGTTAAAAATTTTTTTTTTAATTTTTTATTTTTCTGCCCTAACATTACAAACACAATGTATTATCAAATTTAGATTTTACTTGTATTTGTTCATTTATTAAGTCATTATTAGTATTATATTTATGTATTTCTAAAGCTTCATAAATATTCATTCTTAGGCCTTTGTTAATTTCTTTTATAAGTATCATATTATCTATATTAGGAAATAAGTGATTATTATTAATACAATGACTAGCAAAATTTGATTTATAAATTGCTGGCTTTTTATATGCATTAAAATGTTCTTTATATCTATCTTTAAGTTTTTTCTTAGTTTGTTCTATATAAACTTTATTGCAATGACCACATTCTAATTTATATACACCGTTTTTTTCATGCATATTATTAATATTATTATTATTCATTATATTTATTAATTTATTATTAGTATTACAAGCGAATTTTATGTTGCTACCTTTAAACAATTTTGTGATATTTTTTACTTCATTACCAAAAAATGTAAATGAAGTCCATATGATATTTTCATCATTATTTTTGTAAATTAGATTATTATTTTGTTTCTTTAAAATATTATAATTAAGTTTATCAACAGTTTTCTTTTTATAGCCATTCTCAATTGCAATTTGATATATAATGTTTTCTATCTTATCTTGTTTTCATTATTCATAGGTATTTTATGTAATCTATGTAATAAATTGTAACATATATAATAATTGTTTTATATAATAAATACTGCGATATTTATATCTATAACCTTACAGGGTTGTATTTTGTGTGCATTAGAAGTGAATATATTTTTTGAGGTTAAGTTCCATATCTGTTTATTTTTTATGAGTTGTTTATATATTTGTGGTATTTTACTATATTACAATTTAATATATTTATTATATTATTATTATTTCATATTATTGTAATAAATTTTATATATATTGACATGATATCAGTTAATAATTGTAATGCTGCCTTAACAAAGGACTTAAATTTATTTGAAAAACGGAAAATTCATTTAATAAACACTAATTGTAATATATATTTTAATAAACAATGTATTATAAACAATATTATTCCCAAATATGCAAAAAGTACAATAAAAATCAAAAGTGATACTGCCAAAAAAACTTGTAAACAAGCAGAGAAATTATGGGTTAAAAAAGAAATAAGAAATTTATATAAAAAACAAAACATTTTAACTACTGAAATATATAAATTACATTTAAAATTAGCTTCTGCAATGAATAATATAAAATGGGAAGAAAAATACAATAAAATTAACTTCATGATAAATAAAATTAGAAATATAAAAATAAATAATATATCAAAAAAACTAAATAATTTGAAACTTGAAAATCAAATGAAAATAATACCCGAAGTTAAATATCATAGCTTTCACCCTAATGTTGTTAATTTATCTAATACTAAATTTAATAATTGCGAAATAAAACTACTTGAAAATAATAAAATCAATATAAAAAGAAACATAAATAAAGATATTGATAATATAATAATAGATACAGACATAGCCATTAGTAAATTAAATGATAATATACAAGATATAACCTGAATCGAAGCAGCTCATGAAATAAAAAAAATAATTAAAACTAATAAAATTAATAAAACCCATGGACAAACATATTTAGGAGTTATAGATTTAAAAGATAAACTACAAAATAACAATCTAATTACAGTAAAAGCTGATAAAATTAACGCTATTGTAATTATTGATAAGGACGAACACATAAATAAAACAGAAAAATATATAAATGAAAATCAATTTAGTGAAATATATAAGGATCCTACAAAGAAATATCAAAATGAAATAAAAAATTTAATAAAATCTTCTTATAAATTATTTAATAAATATAATATTAGTAATTATATGAACGATAATCCAAAAATTCCCATAATGAATGGACTTATTAAATTACACAAAATTGAGAAACCAATTAGACCATTAGTAAATTTTATGAATGCCCCTTCTTATAAAATATCTAAAATCATAACCTCTATTCTTAAAGATAAAATGAAACTAAATAATAATCATACCATAAGTAATTCTATTAACCTTATTGATAAATTAAAAATAATTAATATTGATAATAAAACAAAATTAATATCGTTAGATATAAAAAATATGTACACAAATATTCCTATGAAAGAGACTCTCAATATTATAAAATCTAGATTAGAGCAAAATGAAAAAGATAGAAAATTAATATTAGAAATTATAAATACATTAAAAATAATATTAAATCAAAATTATTTTGCATATAATAATAAAATTTACAAACAGGAAGATGGTCTTGCCATGGGTTCTCCCTTATCGAATATAATATCTGAAATATTTTTACAATATATAGATGATAAAATAAATAAAATTATACAGACATTTGATAAAAACGGTTATTGGTTTAGATATGTAGATGATGGTTTATATGTATGTAATAATAATGGTATAAACTTAATAACTATTTTAGATAAAATAAATGTGATAAATAAAAATATTAATTTTACTTATGAAATGGAGAAAAATAATAAGATCAACTTTCTAGATATAACAATTACAAGACATATTAATGAATTTGAATTTAACATATATCGTAAACCGACACAAACTAACCAAATTATACCTAATAATTCTAACCATCCGTATAGTCAAAAAATGGCTGCATTATACAATTTGTTATATAGATTACGTAAAATACCTATGAATAATGAAAACAAGATAAGAGAGAAAAACATTATATATCAAATTGCAATTGAGAATGGCTATAAAAAGAAAACTGTTGATAAACTTAATTATAATATTTTAAAGAACCAAAATAATGATCTAATTTACAAAAATAATGATGAAAATATCATATGGACTTCATTTACATTTTTTGGTAATTAAGTAAAAAATACCACAAAATTGTTTAAAGGTAGCATGATAAAATTCGCTTATAATACTAATAATATATTATTAAATATAATGAATAATAATAATATGCGTGAAAAAAACGGTGTATATAAATTAGAATGTGATCATTGTAATAAAGTTTATATAGGACAGACTAAGAAAAAACTTAAAGATAGATATAAAGAACTTTTTAATGCATATAAAAAGCCAGAAATTTATAAATCAAATTTTGCTAGTCATTGTATTAATAATAATCACTTATTTCCTAATATAGATAATATGATACTTATAAAAGAAATTAACAAGGGCCTAAGAATGAATATTTATGAAGCTTTAGAAATACATAAATATAATACTAATAATGACTTAATAAATGAACAAATACAAGTAAAATCTAAATTTGATAATATATTCAGTGTTTGTAATGTTAGGGCGGCAAAATAAAAAATTAAAAAAAAAAAAAAATTAACAACATTGTAATTGATTTGGCATAACTATTTATTTGATCTAATTTGCACATATGTTAATTTTAATTGTTTAATATTCCTGATGATGTTGGTACTGTTAGCCAACGAAAAGCTTTGAATTGTCAATTCAATTATAATTCTTGTATTTGTATTTAGACTTTTGTTCTATATATATATATATATATATATATATATATATATATATATATATATATTATAACATAAATTATGAAGATTTAGAAAATTTTCAGTTATTTGCTAAAATAATGTCAGTAGGATTAAGCCAGGAAAGACACTAATAATGCCGACAACGCAGGTACCAGGTATTATCCTTTTCCAGGAAAGCTATAAGTTGAGTGCGGCAACAATAGACAATTCATAGGGTCTAAAGTGGTTAAGACGGGAAAATACAGTGATCGATATAGCCTGGGAAAATAACCGTATACCGTTAGGTTAAGCTAATTGTAGAACTGTGGGAAACTTACAAAGAACGTATTGTGGAAGTGGGAAAGATTCGATTTTTCAATAAAAACTAAATGATCGGGAAGTTAGGGGAGGTTTGAGGAGAGTCTCAGAGAAGGGCAGGGAGATTTGTGGGGACCAGGATGGAAGTATTGTAAAGGGATAAATTGATTAAATTAGTAAACATTTCTTTTATAAGTAAAATTTAATAAGTGCGGCGTAAAAGTTTTTTTTTTAGAAATATAAAGTAAGTTTTTTTTGTGTGTCAAGTGTAAGTGCAGAAGGTAATAACCAAGGCCAAGATTCCAGGTACTCTTCAGAACAATAGATATTATTTGAATATAAGTGTAGCCAACAGACATCTAAACTTTAGTAAAGTTCAGAACAATTTTATATTCATCAAAATTTATAAAAAGTATTCTAGTTTCACCATTTCTAATTTAAAAAGCAAAGTTCCAGTAATAGCCAACCGATAGCAAGAATAGAATTTAAATACTGTTTTTTTTTGTTATGTTATTTTACTAGAAATCTAAAGCCTAAGAAGTCCACCAATTATCATTGTAATATTAGTTAAGATATCAATCCTGTCACTGCAAAATATTAATATAAAATTGGAATAATGTGTAGAGTTAATTGAAGAGAATAAATGCAAGTGATGTTTAAAAATGTATAAGATTGTTAAGTCTTTATAAACCTGAAGGTGGGAGATTAAATAGGTAAGGTAAATAAATAACATTAAAATATAATTTTAATTATAATACAAGTTAAGTTATATAATATATATATATGCTGATACGTATTCCTTCACGGATGGAAAAATATGATGAAATGTTACTATCTGGAGTACATCCGTTCATTCTGCAGTCCATAAATTCGCAGTTCCAACGTTTCGCTAGAATCTCATCCAGCATTGACGAGGTGAACCCAACAACAGTAGAAGAGCGAGTGAAGAGCGCAGAATAGCTCGGCTCCTATATATAGAGGAATGAAGCCACGCCCATTGACGTCAATACACACACTGACGTCAATCCACACACACCTGATCCAAACAATTACTCACATTCCTTTGCCTTTGTTCACCTTTCTGCCGATAAAATCTATCAATGACACATTTCCAAACTGCGGGCAAATTCAAAGTATCATCGCGTTTGTTAAGACTCCCTTGCTTCTCTATTTCGATAGCCTCACGAATAATTCTAGTCCTGTAGTTTTCCACTTGAGCAATCTGTCGGCAAGATTGGAAATCAATGGTATGCCCTGTATCGCAGTGGTGCCTGTACAGAGCCGAAGTTTTCTGCTTGTTTTTAAGGCCCAGTTTGTGCTCCTCAAGCCTAGCTGAGATACGTCTGTTCGTTTGGCCAATGTACGATTTCTTACAAACTCCACAAGAAACGCTGTAAACACCATGGTTTTCCAAGAAGATCTTATCTTTGGCGTTACCAAAAACCTTGTCGATGGTGAGGTAAGGTTTATAAACGGAACGTAAACCATGCCTCCTAAAGAGTCTGCCAATCCTGTCTGTAGTTCCTTTAATAAAGGGCAGAAAAACAGTACCAGCTTTCTCAGTCTCTTTTTCATCCACGTCAACAGGAAGGGCACTTTGGCGGTGTAACGCTTTATTAATAGCATATTCCTTATAGCCATTGCTTCTAAGCACCTCTCTCATAGTAATAAGTTCTTGGCCCCTCGAATCGATGTCTGTTAACTTGTGAGACCGAGAGAAGAGCGTGTCGGCGACAGCCTGGATCTGAGATGGGTGGTGATGTGACTCAGCGTTAAGATATCTATTGGTATGAGTCGGTTTTCTGCAGATCGAATGGTGAACACAACCATTCTGACCCTTCCTAACCAAGACGTCCAGAAACGGCAAGCAACCATCACTCTCCAGTTCCAAAGTGAAAAATATCCTGGAGTGGCGAGAGTTGAGGTACGTAAGAAATTTATCACGTTCTGTGCCACCATGTTGCCAAATCATAAAGACGTCATATACATAACGAAACCAAGCTTTAGGCCGGAGAAAAGCATCATTCAGGGCGTCTTGCTCAAAGAACATCATAAAAATATTGGCTACAGCTGGAGAAAGTGAAGATCCCATAGGGGCACCATCAAGTTGCCTGTAAAACTGTTCATCAAACAAAAAGTAAGTATTTTTGAGACAGTGCCTAGCCAGATCCAAGACATGCGGAGGGAGCTCTTCAAAAATAGACATCCTCTGAAGCACTTCATCAATGGGAACGCTGGGGAACAATAACTTGACATCCAAGCTAGCCATTATATCACTTTATTCAACTTGGATTCCTAGCAGCACTTGGACAAAATGTTCAGAGTTCTTGATATAGGAATCAGCCTTCTGAACCAATGGCTGCATAAGTTTAGCCAAATATTTCTCCAGTTTCTGAAGAGGTGAATTAATAGCACTCACTATAGGTCTCATAGGAGTGCCCGGCTTATGGATTTTAGGTAAACCATATAACTTAGGACATCTACTAGATTTTTCCCGAGGAATTATCCTGGATTGAGTTTCCTCAACGATAGGAGTCTGTTTAATAATCCGCCTGGTAGTCTTTTCCAAGTAGGTGGTCGGATCGTTCTTAACAACTTTGTAATTTTCATCATTAAGGATCTCCTTCATCTTGTCTATATAATCTGAAGTATTTAAAACAACAGTAGCGCTACCCTGATTGTATTGACGTCAATGGGCGTGGCTTCATTCCTCTATATATAGGAGCCGAGCTATCTGCGCTCTTCACTCGCTCTTCTACTGTTGTTGGGTTCACCTCGTCAATGCTGGATGAGATTCTAGCGAAACGTCGGAACTGCGAATTTATGGACTGCAGAATGAACGGATGTACTCCAGATAGTAACATTTCATCATATATATATATATATATATATATATATATATATATATATATATATATATATATATAAGTCTAGTAGTACAATCCAGAGCAATTAAAAATATATTAGAATATACTGAATAATTTAAGAATTAAGGTAAATGAAGGTAAGTCGGTCGACATCAAATTCACAAATTAGATACCAAAGAGCTGACGCTATTAGATATAAATGGAACCACAACCTTATGAAAAAAATTAAACGCATTTAGACATGAGTTTAGATGCTAAACTAGGATGAAAGCACTACATGAAAAAAAGTGGAGCTAATGACAATAATTGCTACTGGTTCTTGATTTGAAACTCACAGTTGTCATTAAATAATAAAAGATTCAATAGTATTACATTTCAATGATAGCGCTAGATGGAATTTCAGTCATATTCCTGGATGTATAAGCAAGAATGTGACGTTTTAATCTCTCTCTATCTATATACCTCTTGCATTACCCAATAGCCGTAGTTAAGTATTAAATGCTAGAATTAAATCCGCAACCAGAATTACCTTTAATTTACTTTCGTCTCCAATGCCTACTTCGTAACAAATGACGATACGTGATTGGAATTTCTGAGGCAGTTTTTAATAAACCCAGATCATAAACGTTCTATACTGTCCCACGAACATAGATGAATAGTCAGCAAGAGTAGTGCTTCAGCCTTTATTAATTTCTACCTTTCTGAACGCATTTACTACTATTTAATAGTGGTTTAAAAACCACAAATTCATTGTTTTACTATATATTTTTAATGAAAATGTTTTCGTTAATTTTTTAATTTGCAAATTCAAACTTTTATATTCGGAAAATAGAAAACAGAAAATTTTCCAACCTGAAAAATTCAGACAATTGATGACCATAGCAAGAGGGGTTTGAACTTATAAGTATCAATAAACATTATTTACATTTTTGCAAGCAAGCTGGATTATTCTCATTATTGAAAACCACCAAAAATATAAACAGCCCATTGTTTAAATAATCTCTAGTCACTTATCTTGATCATGTGACATAGGTTTATGTAAATACTCTATAAAAAGTGCTTTCAGATTAAACGCAATAAATTAACGCAGACACTGGTTAACGAATCAATTAACTTTAGCTCCTTGGTATTTGAACGTGACGCTTTCGTTGTGGAGGCTGTTATTTGATTCGGTTCAGAGTGAATGAAGCTCGTGTTGCATCCTATTTCGAACATATGTTTGAATTTGTTTTTTTTTCAAGTTTGAATAAAATATTACTTAATCTATTACAAGAATGTATATAGTTACTAATTGAATTATGTTTCCTTGAAAACCACACTAAGTAAACTGGAGGCAAGTTACAGTAGTTTCCCCTGCCGCTTACATATAAATCCACTTACAACACATCCATAACTCTAGCTGAAAAGGTTTTAAATAGAAACATTAGCATTTTTAGCGCTGTTCTACTTCACCCTAGAGACATAAAATCAGGCAATTTAAAATACCAAAAGTATTTAAATTTAAATATCCATGATTGTAGATAAGCCATTTTCTATTGTAGGTCCTAATAAAAAATATTTAAGTGTTACTTAATTACCTAAAGCAATCGTTCACGACTTCTCAATAAGTTGCGAGAGCCTTATGGCCGGAACAGAGAGAAGACTTCCAATTCATTACACATTCACCAGGTTCTGGCGTAATCAGTGGAAAAGCTTAGTTGGGTGAAAGTGATTGTATGTAAATGCATTTTATTGCCGCTTTTAATTGGCCACTTAAACAGAGGTTCGAGGGACTTTCTCTGCCTGAACTACTTTGAATCTCTTTAATGCATGCACTAGTACGAAAATTAACATAGGTTTAAAGCATTTACTCGCATTTGTGGGGGACAGATAGAAACTGAGCAAGTTGATTTAGTCTGAATATATTTCAATTAACTACCATTAACTTCCATATCCTAATGATTGAATCTGTTTTATGTTAATACGCTCTTTCGTTCTTTATTTTTTAATCACACTTAATTATTGTTTTTTTTTTGTATGAACCCTATATATTTATATTTATCTTCATTGCCTAACAACGATACAGCGAGACCAATAATCGGTTATACACACAACAAACTAGCTTCGACAACGATGTCACCTTCCTCAGTGCTTTGCTACTACAGTTAGTTTTAAAAACTAATTTTTAGCGAGATATTGAGATCAATATTTTGACTTCTTTCTTGTGAATAGTTCTCACCAGCTAAGCTCTAATTAACTAAACATCGTATTTTGTTTGTATAACACTCATATTTTGTGTGTATAACACTCATATTTTGTTTGTATAAGAATCATATTTTGTTTGTATAACACTCATATTTATTTTGTATAACATTCATAGTTAGCTTGTATAACACTCACATTTTTTTTATTGGAAATTATAATATAACAAACGACATTGTACAAGCATATACATAAGACATATTTAAAAACTTGTGACGTACAAAGAAAGATAAAATATTGAAGTTATATAAGACGAAAGCCATTACAGAAAGGTTCTTTACTGCCACATAGAGTTGTTTACTCTTTTCAGTCTTCAGACAAAAAAAACGATATTCTTGTAGCCATTCTGTTATATTGACAGACAAAAGAAATTATTATGTCTTTAGAAAGTAAACCTTTTGTGCTTCTAAGGATTTAGCGAGTAGACACGGTTCTGACTGGCAGGAGCATTGTTTCTGACGTGAAACCTCAAAAGGATTACTCGATTCACAGAACGGATAACTTACAAAGGAATGAAAAATTTCCACTCTTTTTTATTGCCTAAATATTTTCCAGATCGATTAGGCAAAAAACAAATATTTCTAATAGGCTTTAAGGATATGCGCGGGATCAAAAGTTGCCAGTCGGTATAACAATCAAATTCGTTAACTTCTTCTTGAAGTGCACCACCCTGGGATTAGAGGTTGCCAGTCAGAATGACCTTCTTGACCCTGGTTATCTTCGTATTGAAGTGTATCACCTCGGGTTCAAAGGTTTCCAGTCGGTATGGCCTTCTTGACTTTCTTTATCTTCGTCTTGAAGTGTATCAACCCTGAATTAAAGGTTTCCAGTCGGTATGGCCTTCTTGACCCTCGTTATCTTCGTATTGAAGTGTATCAACCCTGAATTAAAGGTTATCAGTCGGTATGGCCTTCGTGACCCTCGTTATCTTCGTCTTGAAATGTATCACCCCGGGATGAAAGGTTTCTAGTCGGTATGACTTTCTTGACCCTCGTTATCTTCGTCTTGAAGTTTATCACCCTGGGATCAAAGGTTTCTAGTCGGTATGGCCTTCTAGATCCTCGTTATCCTCGTCTTGAAGTGTATCACCCCGGGATCAAAAGTTTCCAGTCGGTAGGGCCTTCTTGACTCTCGTTATCTTCGTCTTGAAGTTAATGACCCTAAGATCAAATGATTCCAGTCGGTATATCCTTCTTGACCCTCGTTATCTTCGTCATGAAGTTAATCACCCTGGGATAAAAGGTTTCCAGTGGGTATAGCCTACATGACCCTCGTTATCTTCGTCCTGATGTGTATCACCCCGGAATCAACGGTTTCCAGTCGGTATGGCTTTCTTGACCCTCGTTATGTTCGTCTTGAAGTGTATCACCCCGGGATCAAAGGTTTCCAGTTGGCATGGCCTTCTTGACCCTCGTTATGTTCGTCTTGAAGTGTATCACCCCTGAATTAAAGGTTTCCAGTCGGTATGGCCTTCTTGACCCTCGTTATCTTCCTCTTGAAGTGTATCACCCCGGGATGAAAGGTTTCTAGTCGGTATGGCCTTCTTGACCTTCGTTATCTTCGTCTTGAAGTTAATCACCCTGGGATCAAATGTTTCCAGTCGGTATATCCTTCTTGACCCTCGTTATCTTCGTCATGAAGTTAATCACCCTGGGATAAAAGGTTTCAAGTCGGTATAGCCTTCATGGCCCTCGTTACCTTCGTCCTGATGTATATCACCCCGGCATCAACGGTTTCAAGTCGGTATGGCTTACTTGACCCTCGTTATGTTCGTCTTGAAGTGTATCACCCCTGGATGGAAGGTTTCTAGTCGGTATAGTCTTCTTGACCCACGTTATGTTCGTCTTGAAGTTAATCACCCTGGGATCAAAGGTTTCCAGTCGCTATGGCCTTCATGACCTTCGTTATCTTCGTCTTGAAGTGTATCACCCCGGGATCAAAGGTTTCCAGTCGGTAAGGCCTTGACCTTCGTTATCTTCGTCTTGAAGTGTATCGACCCGGGTTATAAGGTTTCCAGTCGGTATGGCCTTAAACTTCGTTATCTTCGTCTTGAAGTGTATCACCCCGGAGGTAAAAGGTTTCCAGTAGGTATGGCCTTGCCTTCGTTATCTTCGTCTTGAAGTGTATCACCCCGGGGTTAAAGGTTGCTAGTCGGTATGTCCCTGACCTTCGTTATCTTCGTCTTGATGTGTATCACCAAGTGTTAAAAGGTTTACAGTAGGTATGGACTTGACCTTCGTTATCTTCGTCTTGAAGTGTATCACCCCGGGATGAAAGGTTTCTAGTCGGTATGGCCTTCTTGACCTTCGTTATCTTCGTCATGAAGTTAATCACCCTGAATTAAAGGTCTCCAGAAGGTATGGCTTTCTTGACCCTCGTTATTTTCGTCTTCAAGTGTATCACCTCGGGAAGAAAGGTCTCCAGTCGGTATGGCCTTCTTGACCCTCGTTATCTTCGTCTTGAAGTGTATCACCCCGGGATGAAAGGTTTCCAGTCGGTACGGCCTTCTTGACCTTCGTTATCTTCGGCTTGAAGTTAATCACCCTGGGATAAAAGGTTTCCAGTCGGTATAGCCTTCATGGCCCTCGTCATCATCGTCCTGATGTATATCACCCCGGCATCAACGGTTTCCAGTCGGTATGGCTTTCTTAACCCTCGTTATGTTCGTCTTGAAGTGTATCACCCCTGGATGAATAGGTTTCTAGTCGGTATAGTCTTCTTGACCCACGTTATGTTCGTCTTGAAGTTAATCACCTAGGGATCAAAGGTTTCCAGTCGGTATGGCCTTCATGACCTTCGTTATCTTCTTCTTGAAGTGTATCACCCCGGGTTATAAGGTTTCCAGTCGGTATGGCCTTAACCTTCGTTACCTTCGTCTTGAAGTGTATCACCCCGGGGGTAAAAGGTTTACAGTAGGTATGGCCTTGACCTTCGATATATTCGCCTTGAAGTGTATCACCCCGGGGGTAAAAGTTTTCCAGTCGGTATGGCTTTGACGTTCGTTATCTTCGTCTTGAAGTGTATCACCCCGGGTTATAAGGTTTCCAGTCGGTATGGCCTTAACCTTCGTTATCTTCGTCTTGAAGTGTATCACCCCGGGGGTAAAAGGTTTCCAGTCGGTATGGCCCTAACCTTCTTTATCTTGGTCTTGAAGTGTATCACCACGGGGGTAAAAGGTTTCCAGTAGGTATGGCCTTGACCTTCGTTACCTTCGTCTGGAAGTGTATCACCCCGGAGGTAAAAGGTTACCAGTAGGTATGGCCTTGAATTCGTTATCTTCGTCTTGAAGTGTATCACCCCGGGGTTAAAGGTTGCTAGTCGGTATGGCCTTAACCTTCGTTATCTTCGTCTTGATGTGTATCACCAAGGGTAAAAGATTTACAGTAGGTATGGCCTTGACCTTCGTTATCTTCGTTTTGAAGTGTATCACCCCGGGGGTAAAAGGTTTCCAGTAGGTTTGGCCTTGACCTTCGTTATCTTCATCTTGAAGTGTATTACACCTGGGGTTATAAGGTTTCCAGTCGGTATGTCCCTGACCTTCGTTATCTTCGTCTTGAAGTGTATCACCCCGAGGGTAAAAGGTTTCCAGTATGTATGCCCTTGAAATTCTTTATCTTCGTCTTGAAGTGTATTACCCCGGGGGTATAAGGTTTCCAATAGGTATGGCCTTGACCTTCGTTATCTTCGTCTTGAAGTTAATCACCCTGGGATCAAAGGTTTCCAGTCGCTATGGCCTTCATGACCTTCGTTATCTTCGTCTTGAAGTGTATCACCCCGGGATCAAAGGTTTCCAGTCGGTAAGGCCTTGACCTTCGTTATCTTCGTCTTGAAGTGTATCGACCCGGGTTATAAGGTTTCCAGTCGGTATGGCCTTAAACTTCGTTATCTTCGTCTTGAAGTGTATCACCCCGGAGGTAAAAGGTTTCCAGTAGGTATGGCCTTGCCTTCGTTATCTTCGTCTTGAAGTGTATCACCCCGGGGTTAAAGGTTGCTAGTCGGTATGTCCCTGACCTTCGTTATCTTCGTCTTGATGTGTTTCATCAAGTGTTAAAAGGTTTACAGTAGGTATGGACTTGACCTTCGTTATCTTCGTCTTGAAGTGTATCACCCCGGGATGAAAGGTTTCTAGTTGGTATGGCCTTCTTGACCTTCGTTATCTTCGTCATGAAGTTAATCACCCTGAATTAAAGGTCTCCAGTCGGTATGGCTTTCTTGACCCTCGTTATTTTCGTCTTGAAGTGTATCACCTCGGGAAGAAAGGTCTCCAGTCGGTATGGCCTTCTTGACCCTCGTTATCTTCGTCTTGAAGTGTATCACCCCGGGATGAAAGGTTTCCAGTCGGTACGGCCTTCTTGACCTTCGTTATCTTCGGCTTGAAGTTAACCACCCTGGGATAAAAGGTTTCCAGTCGGTATAGCCTTCATGGCCCTCGTCATCATCGTCCTGATGTATATCACCCCGGCATCAACGGTTTCCAGTCGGTATGGCTTTCTTAACCCTCGTTATGTTCGTCTTGAAGTGTATCACCCCTGGATGAATAGGTTTCTAGTCGGTATAGTCTTCTTGACCCACGTTATGTTCGTCTTGAAGTTAATCACCCAGGGATCAAAGGTTTCCAGTCGGTATGTCCCTGACCTTCGTTATCTTCGTTTTGAAGTGTATCACCCCGGGCGTAAAAGGTTTCCAGTAGGTTTGGCCTTGACCTTCGTTATCTTCGTCTTGAAGTGTATTACACCTGGGGTTATAAGGTTCCCAGTCGGTATGTCCCTGACCTTCGTTATCTTCGTCTTGAAGTGTATCACCCCGAGGGTAAAAGGTTTCCAGTATGTATGCCCTTGAGATTCTTTATCTTCGTCTTGAAGTGTATTACCCCGGGGGTATAAGGTTTCCAATAGGTATGGCCTTGACCTTCGTTATCTTCGTCTTGAAGTTAATCACCCTGGGATCAAATGTTTCCAGTCGGTATATCCTTCTTGACCCTCGTTATCTTCGTCATGAAGTTAATCACCCGGGGATAAAAGGTTTCCAGTAGGTATAGCCTTAACCTTCGTTATCTTCTTCTTGAAGTGTATCACCCCGTGGGTAAAAGGTTTCCAGTAGGTATGGCCTTGACCTTTGATATCTTCGTCTTGATGTGTATCACCAAGGATTAAAAGGTTTACAGTAGGTATGGCCTTGACCTTCGTTATCTTCGTCTTGAAGTGTATTACCCCGGGGTTATAAGGTTTCCAGTCGGTATGTTCCTGACCTTCGTTATCTTCGTCTTGAAGTGTATCAACCCGGGGGTAAAAGGTTTCCAGTAGGTATGGCCTTGACCTTCGTTATCTTCGTCTTGAAGTGTATCACCCCGGGGTAAAAGGTTTCCAGTAGGTATGGCCTTGACCTTCGTTATCTTCGTCTTGAAGTGTATTACCCCGGGGGTATAAGGTTTCCAGTAGTTATGGCTTTGACCTTCGTTATCTTCGTCTTGAAGGTAATCAACCTGGGATCAAATGTTTCCAGTCGGTATTTCCTTCTTGACCCTCGTTATCTTCGTCATGAAGTTAATCACCCTGGGATAAAAGGTTTCCAGTCGGTATAGCCTTCCTGACCCTCGTTATCTTCGTCCTGAAGTGTATCACGCCGGCATCAACGGTTTCCAGTCGGTATGGTTTTCTTGACCCTCGTTATGTTCGTCTTGAAGTGTATCACCCCGGGATCAAATGTTTCCAGTCGGCATGGCCTTCTTGACCCTCGTTATGTTCGTCTTGAAGTGTATCACCCCTGAATTAAACGTTTCCAGTCGGTATGGCCTTCTTGACTCTCGTTATCTTCGTCTTGTAGTGTATCATCCCGGGATGAAATGTTTCTAGTCGGTATGGCCTTCTTGACTATCGTTATCTTCGTCTTGAAGCTAATCACTCTGGGATCAAATGTTTCCAGTCGGTATATCCTTCTTGACCCTCGATATCTTCGTCATGAAGTTAATCACCCTGGGAGAAAAGGTTTCCAGTCGGTATAGCCTTTATGACCCTCTTTATCTTCGTCCTGATGTGTATCACCCCGGCATCAACGGTTTTCCAGTCGGTATGGCTTTCTTGACCCTCGTTATCTTCGTCTTGAAGTGTATTACCCCGGGGGTGAAAGGTTTCCAGTAGGTATGGTCTTGACCTTCGTTATCTTCGTCTTTAAGTGTATCACCCCGGGGGTTAAAGGGCTCCAGTAGGTATGGCCTTGAAGTTCGTTATATTCGTCTTAAAGTGTATCACCCCGGGCTATACGGTTTCCAGTCGGTATGGCTTTGACCTTCGTTATCTTCGTCTTTAAGTGTATCACCCCGGGGGTTAAAGGTCTCCAGTAGGTATGGCCTTGACATTCGTTATATTCGTCTTGAAGCGTATCACTCCGGGTTATACGGTTTCCAGTCGGTATGGCATAACCTTTGTTATCTTCGTCTGTAAGTGTATCACCCCGGGGGTAAAAGGTTTCCAGTAGGTATGGCCTTGACCTTCGATATCTTCGTCTTGAAGTGTATTACCCCGGGGGTAAAAGTTTGCCAGTCGGTATGGCCTTGACCTTCGTTATCTTCGTCTTGAAGTGTATCACCCCGGAGGTAAAAGGTTTCCAGTAGGTATGGCCTTGACCTTCGTTATTTTCGTCTTGAAGTGTATCACCCCTGAATGAAAGGTTTCTATTCGTTATGATCTTCTTGACCCTTGTTATCTTCGTCTTGAAGTTAATCACCCTGGGATCAAAGATTTCCAGTCGGTATGGCCTTCATGACTTCGGTTATCTTCGTCTTGAAGTGTATCACCCCGGGTTATAAGGTTTCCAGTCGGTATGGCCTTAACCTTCGTTATCTTCCTCTTGAAGCGTATCACCCCGGGGGTAAAAGGTTTCCAGTAGGTATGGCCTTGACCTTCGATATCTTCGTCTTGAAGTGTATCACCCCGGGTGTAAAAGTTTGCCAGTCGGTATGGCCTTGACCTTCGTTATCTTCGCCTTGAAGTGTATCACTCCGGAGGTAAAAGGTTTCCGGTAGGTATGTCCTTGACCTTCGTTATCTTCGTCTTGAAGTGTATCACCCCAAGTTATAAGGTTTCCAGTCGGTATGGCCTTAACGTTCGTTATCTTCGTCTTGAAGTGTATCACCCCGGGGGTAAAAGGTTTCCAGTCGGCATGGCCTTGAACTTCGTTATCTTCGTCTTGAAGTGTATTACCCCGTGTTATAAGGTTCCAGTCGGTATGGCCCTAACCTTCGTTATCTTCGTCTTGAAGTGTATCACCCCGGAGGTAAAAGGTTTCCAGTAGGTATGGCCTTGATCTTCGTTATCTTTGTCTTGAAGTGTATCACCAAGGGTTAAAAGGTTTCCAGTAGGTATGGCCTTGACCTCCGTTATCTTCGTCTTGAAGTGTATCACCCCGGGGGTAAAAGGTTTCCAGTAGGTATGGCCTTGACCTTCGTTATCTTCGTCTTGAAGTGTATCACACCGGGGTTAAAGGTTGCCAGTCGGTATGACCTTGACTTTCGATATCTTCGTCTTGAAGTGTATCACCGCGGGTTATAAGGTTTCCAGACGGTATGTTCCTGACCTTCGTTATCTTCATCTTGAAGTGCATCACCCCGGGGTTAAAGGTTGCCAGTAAGTATGGCCTTGACCTTCGTTATCTTCGTCTTGAAGTGTATCACCCCGGGGGTAAAAGGTTTCCAGTAGGTATGGCCTTGACCTTCGTTATATTCGTCTTGAAGTTTATCACCCCGGGATCAAAGGTTTCCAGTCAGTATGGCCTTAACCTTCGTATCTTCGTCTTGAAGGGTATAAGTAGTAAGGAGTTGCTGGACTTAGCGGGGCCAATCTCCAAAATTTAGCTCGAAGAGCATTTCAGGGGTACCTATCCGTCTTATCGGCTTTTCTATTGGTCGCCCACGGTCGCCCCCCTCATTTCTCCCACCGTTTCAGGGGTACTCATTCACTTATCCGCTTTCCCATTGGTCCCCCTTTTCGTTTCTCTTATTTTTTCCTTCCTTGGCGGGGTGTGCGGGGAGCCCCAGGAAAAGCTATCTCCCCCCCTCTCAGTTCTCTGGCTCAGAAAAGTCTATCGCGTTGTGTAATACGTAAATTGCGTCATTACCTTGGTCAGTAGTATTGTTTGTGCAACAAATAATATACATATAAATGAGTCATGAATGCTTTCAGAGTCAAGAGAGAAATTTTGTTATTTTTTGTCAGTTCGTTGAACGACTGAAATTTGGTTATCACGAATTATTTCGTTATATTTTGTCAGTTCGTTGAACGACGCCGCTAGTTCAACACAAGATTGTTTTTTCTAATGATATATTTTGTGATTATTGCGTTTGTAAATACGTATTCTGTTAGAGAAGAATTGTTTGATGCTAATGTGTGTGTAGGGAAAGGAAAAAGCTGTACGGATAAGAATTATAATTTTGTTGTAAGTTATTTACATGAATTTGGATATTTGAACGCGTCAAAACCTTCAATGGGTTTGGTGAACATCAATTCAACATTTGTGACTGATGCTATACATCTCTTTCAAGAGACATATAATATAAAAACTAATGGAAAAATTGACAATGCTACTTTAGAATTTATGAAAAAACCGCGATGTGGTCTTAAAGACTCTATACTTCCTTTTAAACTCCATCGTGTGAAATGGCGTAAAAAAGTATTGGGTTATCATTTTGTTTTAGCAACGACCCAAATAAATGAGTTAACAAGACAGGCTTTTAACGCTTGGGAAAAACATACCGATTTGGTTTTTGTGAAAGATTGGGTCCAACCGGATATATTACTTTCCTTTAAACGGACCAGGCACACGTTTGAAAAATCTCCAAATTATTGTTCATATCCACTTGACGCCAATTTACTGGGACATGCGTTTTTACCCCACATAGACCAATCAACTCGAGAAATCCATTTAAATGGCGATGCAGATTGGTGTTTAGAAAACAATATTAAAAAATGCGGTTCAGGTAAACATTTCCTATTAAATGTTTTAATACACGAAATAGGACATGCATTGGGAATATCACATTCTAATCATGTAGATTCAATCATGTATCCATATTATAAAAACGATTTGGCTGATCATGGAGATTACATTTTCGCCATACAGACATACAGAAAAAGATAACATCAACTACATTGAAACCGAAAACCTTGCCTACAAAGAAAGTGGAAGACATTGTTACACCGAATTTGTGCAATTTGAAAAATCTAAAAACGTTTTTAGTTGTTAATAAAGAATTGTATATATTTCACGAAAAATGGATTTGGTCAGTAATGTTGGGTAATAAATATGTTGACAAAGTTCAAAAAATTGCAGAATGGCTGCCGTTTTTATCACCGAATTTTACAAAAATAGATTTTATTTATCAGAGACCATCTGGTGAAATTGTATTTTTCGCAGAAGATCACATATTTATGATAGAATATCCATCTCTAAAATTAGTTAAAGATAACCCGAAACATATTTATTTTTTGGGTGGTGGAAGCCAGATAAAAATACACGGGGTTGTGAATTCATATAGGGGTATAACTTATATCTTTTTCAATGACATTTACTTTTTGGAACTAGATGAAAAAGTATTTCATGTCAAGAATTACGGTCAAATTTAAAACAACTTTCCATTTTTACCGACCCATATGGAGTCTGTATTTAGATATACAAACGGATTGTTATATTTTTAAAAAAAAAAATATTATTGTGCAATATAACGAATTTACGAAAAATATACATCAAACGATTGAAAATAGTTTAGACGCCTTTGGAATAACATGTTTAAATACTATCGCAAATAATGTCTCTGTTTAAAATAAATTAAAAAAATTGGTTTTGCAATTGTTGTAGCTGAAGGTGTAATTGTACTCTGAGAAAGAATAATAAATTATATGTTTGTAATTTTCCTTGTGTACATTATTTAAAATAACTGCCTTCTACAATATAGCTTCCTCAATTACCAGTAAGGAAACTGTGCGCACTGCTTCAAGGATAACCAGCATTATAATAATGCAAGTGTTTTGAATAAATTGATTCTGTAATAGGAAAAAACCAAGCAGTAATAAATACTTCGTGAGCATTAACCGTCATTAAAAATAACTGCGCAAGTAAATATTTCTACATGTTTCTAGACATGAAAATAACGTAAGGTATTTGGTAACTTCTACGATCCTAAACAATAATTTTACTTAGAAAAATTCTAACGAGAGTTAAAAAATGGCTGATTTTCAAGGTTTATGTATCAGCTTTAATTTATAAATTAGATTTTTAAAGTTCAAAGTTTAATACTTGAACATTACAAAATATTTCTCCCCAATACTGTGAAGGAAACCACTAGTTTTTGAAATTTGGTTAAAGAAAGTGAATGTTTATTTACAAGAACAATATAACTTGACTAATATTGTGTGAGATATATGATCAAGATTTCTGAATCCTAGGGTCAAGTCATGAAGCTCCTGAAAACTTCTGTCCTGACAAGTAGAAGCTCATTTTTTTAGGCTATACTATCGCAACCGTTAAATGAACCTAGTGTTAATAGAGTTATTTACCACTTATATGTCCATAAAAATCGGAAAGTTAGGTTACGTCAATATTGGATGAAGGTAACAACATGGTCTTTGAGGTGGCCGAGACCTCACCGTGTACAAAAGCTTCCATATGCTAAATGATAGACTTAATCTTTAATAGCATTTTATGGAGGTTTCCATCTGTTATAATTGTAGCCAGAAATATGTAGATGGCGTATAGATAGGATTTGAAGACGTGAAGGTTGAAGATATTCCCTTAAATGGTACAGACTAGATCTCCTTGTAGATAGGGGTCAAGTAAGCAAAGACAAAACCATGTTACGTCTACTATGAAAATTAAGGGAAAATGTCCTGTATTTGAATAATATACTCTCTAATCGCTCTAAAATTATAATTTTGTTTGTTTGTAAATAAATTGACTATAAGCTTAACTCCACCACTACAGATAATTTTATTCCCACAGTCTCTTAGCAAAAGAGAAAGATAAAAAGGTTTTAATTTTTAGCAGGTATAATCAATTAAAATGATGTTTTATAATTACTAATGCAATTATTTTTAAACACTGTTAAACTGAATATAGAAACAGAGACTTTCTAATTTAATTTAATTGAATTGATAACTTTTATAAAGTGCTAGTTTGTTTGAAATGTTCAACACATGACGTGACTTAGAAAAATAATTACTCTGTACAATGAATATATAGCACTGCTATTAAAATGAAATGAATATTCGGGCTTGAACTTTGCCCTCTTCCGTAGTCTTTATTCATATCCGTACTTTCTAACAGCCAACATAGGCAGTGAAAGTAATTGTTACACATAATCTTTTGTTTGTATAATAGGTGTAATAGCTTGCATCGGCTGTTGTAAGCATTATCAACGGTGTTTTCATATCGTGATTTAACGTAACGGACTGAGCCTTGACTTTGGTGACCTTGGTTACGTCAGGATGAAACGCTTTGTCGACTCCAACCACGCCAAACCACTCTCACTTTTATCTGTAATATCTCTCTGATCCAGTTCCGTATTTGCTACTTAGTTACTTTGACACGCATCAGGATGAATGACCTTTGGAATGTCGTCGAGATTACGGTTAAATTTATACGAGCGACAGGAAGTTTTGAGAGCAGCTGTTTTTGCGTAACTCAATTATTTGCATGCATATATTAGTCTGAGGCGGCAAAATTTAGATCTTTTGATTTCCTTGATTCATGAAATGTATAATATATAAAAATAAGTGCATCTTAAACTTGATCATTTAAAAAAATTAATCAATTTGTTTATAACTAACATATAATATTTATTTATGTATATTTTTTAAATAATATTTCGTTAAAAAATTTTTATTCTGAAATAAAAAAGTAGGTAAAATTTTGAATCATTAAATTTATCTTTGGTCTTTCTATGAACACTTTTACTTTCGAACAAACTCTACTTCGTAATTTTGTGACTGAAAATTTTCATACTTCAATAACTGAAATGATAGTAGCGTTTTAAATAGATTTAAAACAATGTAATATATGATATAAAAACATAAACAATTTTCATTTAAAATTATAAATCTTGAAACATTCAACTTTTTCTAATGCATAAAGAAAGAAATACATCACGAATTTCAAATTAAGAAGCAACTATGTAAAGGTGAATTTTGCAATTTGAACGTTTTCGATTTGGTAATTCGATCTTTAAATATTTTCTTGACTGTTATTACAAAAATGTAAAATTTAAAATAATGGTGGAGTATAAGGATATCATTAGGTTAGTTTCATTTATTTTTCTTACTCTAATGTGTTCAGTCATTTATTTGTCTGTATCACATTTAGTCTGTTTTGTTTGAGAGAATGTCCATAAGAAGAAAATTGTAAATGGCTGAGACTTGATGTAAATATTGACTTAAATTGACTACTGATATATAGAGTCTATGGTTTTGTTCTGTTCGTCAGAATTCTGATTGTGATATACATATATATATATATATATATATATATATATATATATATATATATATATATATATATATTGGCAAACAATTGAAAATATTAGGAAAAGAAAAAATTTAAAATTAATTAGCTCGGAGAGAAAATTGAATGCGTTGATTAGGAAACCCACCTTTTTGAATCGCATAATCTACGATGAATCTTTGTGCGCTATTGAATTGGAAAAAGAATCGATTTATTTTAACAAGCCAATATATATTGGTTTTACGGTTTTAGAAATAAGTAAAACACGTATGTACGAAATACACTACGATGTTTTGAAAGATTTCTATAAATCGAAAATTAATCTTTTGAATTTAGACACAGATGGTTTATTTTATAAAATCTTTACTGATAAATTCTATAAAAATATTAAGGTGAATGATGATTTGAGAAATCATTTTGATATGTCCGATCTTCCTCAAGATCATGAAGGTTATTTCAGAGATAATGCTAAATAATTAGGCTGTTTTAAAGACGAATGCAAAGGCATTGGTTTGTCTGAATTCATCGGACTGAGAGCTAAATTATACAGTTTTAGAACGGTAAATAAAATTGAAAAAAAAGCTAAAGGCATCACTAAAACCGCGTTTAAGACTGTAAATTTTGACGACTACAGAAAGTGTTTAGAATCATTTATTAAAAGCAGGCGAGAAATCATTTCATTTACATCGAAAAAACATATCGTTAAAACCGTCACTGTTGATAATTTGGCTCTCAGCGCCGATGACGATAAAAGATATATATGTAAAGATGGTGTACATACGTTGCCCCTCCTTAATCTTTCTTGTAATCTTGTTCCTGGTCCGCAATACTGATAGCCCGGGATATGTAATTCAACTGGCAATAAATCTATAGCCCGATTTATAACCTTTCCCGGTAAACTTGTCAATGAACTTATTAATCCGCTGCCACTGTACGCACTAAGCTGTTTTTTAGACATTACGTCCTCTTCTTCGGCTTCCGCCTCTTAATGGCGACGGAGGCGATATGAATATTGTTTCTTTCGGTTCTGGTATCAAATAGGCATCTGAAAATCCGACACTATCAGTTTAACTCGCCGCCCTCGGTTCCGATTCTTTATTCAAAATTGTTTCTTTTAATTGCTTTCGTAATTTATTCAATTCACTGCGAATCTGGTTTGTACGTGTATTAATATTGTTTTCCAAATCTGCACATTTTTCATTAAATATTTTTAAATTGATAGCGTCTTTGTCTTCTTTCGGTTCGTGTAAATTCGAAAGTCTTTTATTTTGCATATCAAAATCACCGCTTTTGGTCATTTTAAAACCGACGCCAGGAGGCCCAGGAATTCTGTTTCGTCGAAAAGATGCGTTATGCAAATGACGCCCAAATTTATCAACACTCATAAGATGATGTTTACTGGTGAACAGGTAATACCGAAATGATTGTGCAAAATTATGCAATAATTCCGGATTCTTTTAACTCCACAATTATAGATATTATCTCGTTATTATGGCCTTGATTGCCTGCCAACTGTGATGGCATTAATAATCTTAATCGCTTGCATAATTCGTTGAGATCGTTCCAGTAAATATATGTCGGTTTTTGCTGTTCATATTCTTTCAATATCAAATCGCTTCCACCGGCTTCCCAATCTATATTAGATTTAGGTTTACGCGCCGGAAACAGTTTTGAAATTATTTTCGTATACTTGTGGCTTCTATTTGATTTTAATTTTCCTATAGCAGAATTGTTGACCCTGTGTGCATTTGTGATAAGTAAAATATGCCGATGTTTTGCAAGATCTTCCTCTGTGTAAATATGATCTTCGGGAATTCGCTTAAATAACAATTCGTATATGCCTCGTGTGCCTGCATATCTTATATCGTTGATTATTAGGTCGTCTCCGTTAATTTCCAATTCCTTATCGCCAATCATCCATTTATCGTTTTCTATACGCACACCGAAAACATTATCCGCTTGTCTGGGCCTTTTTATGAAATTTAAAAAATATTCGATTGATAATTTACCTGTAAATGTTTTTCGTATAAATTTTACAGCATCACAAACACCTTTAGGCGTATTCAATAAACCACTAATAGACGGGCTCGATTGGTATACAGTTTCAGGTTTTAAAGCAATTTCTTCTTCATAAGCCTCCATTTCTGTTTCTATGTCGCTGTCTGTAGAGATTTCGCTTTTTACGTCCTCCATTGGCTGTTCGGGTTCTAAAGGTTTTCGCTTCACAGGAATCTCACTGTCCGCTACAATTTCGGTATTGGCGGCCTCATCACTCATCGGCGATTCCGGTCTGGACGGCCGACTTTTCGAGTAATGTTCTTCTTCGGTATCGTTTTTTTTTCTTTTCGCTTCCAGATCTTTTTGTTTTCGCTGTATAGTGGCCAAAAGTGTTTTCTCATTCAACTCATGCGTCGGCTTATAGCTAAATTTTTCGGCATACTCTTTTATCGGTTTAATCAGCGGCTCCATAATATTTTTCTCAATATGCACTTCCATGTCCGTAATGCCTCGTTTTAGGGCGCTATGTTTTTCTTTAATTCTTTTTCTCAATTCTTTTATTTCTAAAATAATTTTTTCGCGCACGTCAAGTGGTTCCGTCAGAGACGTTTTTACAACTGAATGAATTCGTCAAACATTATTCGATATCGTCCGTTATTTAATTTTCGCCTTTTGTCTAACAGTAGAAATGAATTTTCGTTTTTAGACCAGGCCAATGAACACATTTCTTTGAAAGCCTCAAATTTCATGTCTGCGTTGACGTGATCATTGTATGCATGACGTATATTTCTTTCGTCTTGTCAAAATAATATCACTAAATTAGCGTTATGACGAATCAGCTGCTTTGGTATTCTGCTATATGTTTGGCACAAGTAGAATGTATCTACATCGTTATGGCGACCCATTGCGAAGAAATTTCGAATATTATTTTGGCGTTCGCACATTACGTCATCAAATATCATAATTGAGTTTGGGATGATTTCATTGCGATGGGGCACATCGTCGTTTTCGGTGAAAATAAAATAACCGACATTTGGTATTTTCGCAAATACGCGACTTAGAAACTGATATTTTGTTTGATTAATCGATTTGGAAAAAAATATAAATATTCTCAAAAAATAATGCTCTTGGATGGAATATTAAATTGAACATGAGATTAGTTTTACCACAATTTGACGGTCCCACAATAAGACATCTGATGGAATTCGGTAAAAGCGGGCCATTACGCCCATCACACTTATTAGCGCAATCATTTTCGAAATATGTGTCGCAATTCATGACACGTAACGTTTGACTTTGTTTCACCACCTTCATCACATTAATAGATTCTTTTCGTTTATCCAAGTGTCTTTTGTCTTGTCATAACCTAGCCAGCGAACGAGTAATTTATTACCTTTACGACGCACCACTTTTTCAATGAGAAATACGTCACTAAATTTTGTTTTACTCAATTCCTCTTGATAGAAGCCGCCCTTTATCTCATTTCCAGATTCGTCCTTTAGTTTATAGGTCACTGGAATAGTTGGTTCAACTTTCCAAATTTTATATATTTCGTGGCTCCAAGACGGCCAATAACCTTTATTGAAAGTCTTTTTCAACCTACTGATTCTAACATTATCGCCCACATTAAATCGGTTGCGTGTAGATTGCTGTTTCTTTTGTCTATTTTCAACTATACGCCTGAGTACTAAATGCTCATTATTTTCATTGACATCGGCGGGTCGCATTCCAATTGTTCTGTGCACGGTATTATTGTAATTTTCAACTATATCGCCCAAAATGTTTAGCCATTTATAATTTCCTTGCTCGCTAAACGCTCTCCACATTTTCGCTTTCAATGTTCTATTTAATCTTTCAGAAGGCATAGACGCCTTCTTATCGGAATACGTAGAATAATGATTTATATTGCATTTACTTAGTAAGGATTTAATTTTCGAATTAAAAAATTCGGTTCCCTTATCGGTTAGTAAGTGACGCATAGAATATGTATCTAAAATCGGTAGGAAAGCATTTTTAGATTTCATCGGCACCGCCAACGCATATTTACTAAAACAATTTATTAAAACCAAAATATATTTGTAACCTTTATTCGCTCTAGCGAATGACAGCACTTCCACAAGGTCAGCTTGGTTAAGATCATACAATCCTTTTACCTCAACATGACGAGTGGGAAAATTCCTACGAGCCTGTTTATGAATCTCTCTTGCAATGCCCCTCCTCACTGTTGCAGTTGACGTTGTCATTGTTGTTCTGACTAGCCTAAAATGAATAAATCGTTATTTCAATTGTGTATTATTGAAGTGTGTTCGCGTATAATAAGAAAGGATTATTTGGATAGTCTTCAATTACCCACTACGATTATTAAGTGTCTGCACGAATCTTATAAGGAAGTGTTTATGACTTTAATCAAACGCAATACTGATGGATACAATTATTCATTAATAAAAGATATTATGACTATAAATATACCCGATAATGAAGTATACGAATTTTTAAGAGTGTATTCCAAAGAGAGTTTATTGAGTGATGATTTCATAATGCAAATGAACCATCCAAAAAACGAATATGTTGAATTTGTTTACGTTGAAAATTTTATTCTATTTGAACATTTCTCCTATGATAATCGATATAACAATTTGTGCAGGGGCTGTATCACAAAACAGCTTTACAGAAGTGGAGATTACTTATTTGATGATTTTACCAGAGTGATAATAACTTACAGATATAAAAGAGAAGATAATTGGTCAATTTTGCAAAACATTTTTTGGGACCTTAGCAGTTGGTGTGACATGTGTATTTTCGCACCGTTGTTTACAATACTCAGCGCCGAACAATACAGAAAATTATTAAGGTGGGGTCATCGTCCAAAATCAGTAATAGAAGGTATGATGGACAATTACCAGTTTTCAATGTTAGGACAATAGGGATGCTGTGACATGTGTGTTTACGTCCAAAATCAGTAACAGAAATTATTATAGACAATTATCTTTTCTCAATGTAAAGGTGAATAAATAAATTATTTAACACAGAAATTGAAACATTTATTTTATACAAACTAATTTACATTTTGTTACATCTTTTCCTGTTTACTTATTAACTAATTTACATTTTGGCGAATAAATTCGATGTTCAATATCTGGAACGTCTTTTTCCTGCCAACTATGAATTTGTATATTACAACAAATACAAACAGCATGATCTCCAATTGAATTATAATAAAAACCAGATTGTACCATATCGTCAATATTTGGATATGGTTTTGGCCAATTTGCGAACGTATCTCGCATTTTCTTCTCTATATCAAAAATGGACAACTTACACTCTACATAATGTTGGCCAATACAACTTAGATTTAAAATTTTGTACATTAGTTTTCTCATACAGTCATTTACATCTTTACAACATATTCTTTCGTTTTTATTATTATTTTCAATAAAACCCCCCAAATCGCAGTAATGTTTTTTACAAAACCATCAATACACGAATTCTCATCAATATCAATAAAAGAAGACGTCATTTTTAAGTGTAATAAAATATGGTAGTAAATGAAAAATAAATTCTGTACACAATATTTGATAACTTTATTAAACAAAATCCAATATATTATAAATATTTACACAAATCTGATATATTTATTAGAACTTTCTTTACTTAAACTTAATAAAATACATACAATGTGTTTACCAGACAATCTGTTAGAATTTTTCACGCAATACAGTATTAAAAAATGTGCAAATATATACAATCTATTATAAATATTTACACAATTTTGATATATTTATTAAAAATTTCTTTTTTAAACTTAATAAAATACATACAATGTGTTAGAATTTTTCACACATTATAGGATTACAAAATGTGCAATATTTCTTTTATAAAATAAAAATTATTTATAACTTGTATTTTATGTTTATCACAAGGCAAACATTCAAAAATATCTTTGTCGTTTTAAGATTGTCTGGCAATCTGTCATATATATGTTCAAGATTTTCAGAATGATTAAAAATAAAGTGCTTTGGTAAGTAACGAACCAAACTGTCCTCAATGTTTCTATAACCTTTTTCAAAGCACTGTTTGATGCTCAAGTCCACAGCATTAAGTCTATCTTGTAATAATACTTCAGATTTCAACCATTGCTTTATAACGCACACATTCACATACGCACAGTTGGTGACTGAATGGTTAAACTTACACTTTTTATAAAAATTATTGTAAAAAATCTTTTTTAAAACACTTAAATTTGGACATTCCAAGTCCTCTAAATTAAAAACTGTTACATTATTATTTATTAAACAATTTTTTATGATAGTTTTTTTTCTTGTCCCTTAACATAAACTCTCCCACTTATTTTTAAGTTTTTACAAATTTCTTTTACCTTACTGTAACTAATCCTCTCCTATGGGTTGCATGACCTTGACGTGGTGGAGAGGCTTAATCCGGGCGTGGGGGACGGGTGGAGCGGAGCTGTACGTATGTGGCTCCCTATAAACGGGAAGTCCAGGCATTTGTGTGAGTGCATGAAGGCGGCTCAAAAAAGGGGACAGTCCTAGCACCTGAAGGGTTGTTATCTGCCCGGCTCTCGCCCTGCCCTTCCCTTGCGGTCGGCAACCAAGAAGCACCCCTCATCCAGGTTGGTGGTCTGGATGGGCACTTACACCCCCGATCTGAAGGTGTTATGCGATCCGTGCCGATGTAGATTCGTGGCCCTCAGGGTAAGGAGGGTCTTTAACGGAGCCTCAGGGGCACCTGGCGCCACCCCTGAGTACTTACGTCGCCTTACCGCCGTAAGCGGGGCTCTGCGGCGGCGGACATTTATTTCTCTAGCTGCTCGTGGGAACACACATGGCAGAGAAAAAAATAAATTTAACTGGTCAGGGCTTAGAACCTACCGACAAATCTGTTCCTATAGAGGTGGCTTCGGCCCCCGTAGAGACAGATGGAAATCCAGCTGCGAAGGCAACAGGAAGAATGAGTGGGGCACAAAGGAGGAAAGCACTCTGGCTTTCCTACCATGAGGAAGCAAAGAAGGCGGAGGCGGAGGGCAGAGAACCACCGCCACCCCCTTTGAGGAAACACCGATCCGGGCAGCGGAAGGGTTTGACGGAGGCTGGGGCTAGAACCCGCCCTGTCGTCCCGGAAGCCAGTGGATAAGGTAGGACTTTAGTACGACAAAAGAGAGAGAGGAAAAGGAAGGAAAGGAGTACTTCTAATCCTACTCCAGAGTCGGAGGTCAAGAGGTCTAGGCCTGCTTGGTCGGGAGGGCCGTCTTTCTCGGCGATCTCCGCCAACCTTCCGAGGGTTCTTGTGACCTTTGGGGATAGTGTAGGCGTGAGGATGGAGATGGCGGCGTTCGACCACCTTAAGGGCACCGTCATGGACCGGATTCTGGACACTCCTAGTGGAGGTTTTGTTCCGCGGTTCAGAGACACTCACCTAAGGGATGGAGTCGCAGCATTTATTTGTGCTGAGGAGGAATCGGCAAGGCTAGTACTGCCTGATGAACTGATCAAAAGGGTGAAAGTGACGGTGCTAGTACCACCACCAAAAAGGGAGGCCACTCAGCTGGTCAAGTTCATCGGGATGCACAACCCAGAAATTGACACTTCGAAGTTGAAGATCCTACAGTGCATTGAGCGGGGACCTGCAAGCCTCCTATGCCTAGGATTGGATGAGGCATCGGCCAGATTATTAAAGGCAAGAGATGGGAAAGCCTTCCTGGGGACTGCAGAGGTCACTTTTAAGTGGAACTCTAAGGACCTGGAAGAGAAGGGCGAGAGAGAGAATCAGGAGAAGGCGTAGGGGTCAGTTGGAGATGGCTGACCCTCGAGCAATGATCCTGCAAATCAACTTGCATCACAGTAAAAGCGCCTCGGTGGTCCTAACCAGGTGCTTAAATGTGAGGCACACATTACCAGCGCTTGCGCTGGTGCAAGAACCGTGGCTGGTCAGGAACCGTATAAGAGGTTTGACTGCAGCTGGGCGCACCTACGCAAGTGGGGAACTTGAGGGGCACAGAGCATGTGTGATAGTCAGAGGACTAGAAGCCACGCTGATTCAAGAATTCTCCACTAAAGACCTTGCGGTGGTTAGAATTCGAGGTAAGAGCGAGGTAAGTGGGAGCAGGGAGTTCATCGTGGCCTCCACTTACTGCGCCCACATTAGAGAATCGCCCCCTGCAGAATTACGTAAGTTAGTTCGGTACTGCAGGGAGAGGAATATAGGAATCTTAGTGGGCTGTGATGCCAATGCTCATAATGAGGTGTGGGGCAGCACAGACACAAATGAGCGAGGTGAGGAGCTCCTAGCCTTCTTGATTGAAGAAATCCTTGTGGTTTTAAACACAGGTGCCGAGCCAACATTTGTCACTTCAAACAGAGTGGAGGTTCTAGATATCACCTTCTGTAATAGACAAATGGTAAGGTGGGTGCATGACTGGCAGGTTTCGGATGAGCCCTCCATGTCTGATCACCGGATCATCACTGCTACGATGAGGGGAGTTGTTCCCCATGTGGTGTGGTTTAGGAACCCGAGAAGGACAAACTGGGAAGGTTTTAAGTACTCGGTGAGGAGGCGGATGTCTGACTTCCGTGGTAAATATGGTACATCAAACGAACTGGAAAATACTGAGGCCTACATCAGGACTGCAATTTCCACGTCGTTTGAGGAAAATTGCCCTCTCTCGCGGATAAACACTGGGCGTGGTAAGCTTAAGTGGAACAGCGAGTTAGAGGCAAGACGGAAAGAAACTAGAAGGCTCTTTAATAGGGCAAAGAAGAAGAAAACGGCGGAGACCTGGCAGGCATATAAAGACAGCCAGGGTCTCTATAAAAATCTTATTAAAGAGGTTAAACGTGCTTCTTGGGAAAAGTGGTGCTCAGAGACAAGCACACTGAGTGACACTGCTAGACTGTTTAAGGTGTTAGCAGGTGGACCGAGGGGAGAGCCTAAGTTTGTCAAGAAGACTGATGGTAGCTTTACTGACACCCCGGAGGAAACACTGCGTCTGCTTATGAGGAACAGTTTTCCCGATATTAAACCGGTAGGGGACGGTGCTCAAAACCTCCGACATACTGGGCTAAGGGCGGACTGGAATATTGCTGGGCAGGTGATCTCAGCGCAAAAGGTGAGAGAGGCGATTCTGTCTTTTGAGCCTTTTAAAGCGCCTGGATTAGATAACATTACTCCAGCACTACTACAAAATTGCTTGGAGGAAATAATAGGGCCACTGACAGGATTACTCAGAGGCTGTGTTGCCTTGGGTTATACGCCTGGGCAGTGGCTCAAAACGAAGGTTATCTTTATCCCCAAACTGGGGAGGAAAGGTTACACAGAGGTAAAGGACTTCAGACCTATCAGCCTCACATCTTTCTTGTTAAAGACATTGGAAAGGCTGGTGGACTACTATTTGAAGGAGGGACCTTTGAAGCAGTATCCGCTTCATCAGGACCAACACGCCTACCGAACTGGTAGGTCAGTGGAGACTGCGCTGTTGTCGGTCGTAGACTTTATTAAGGGTCAGATGAACAACAAAGGAATATGTATTGGGGCTTTTCTTGATGTAGAGGCGGCTTTTAACAGTACCTCTAGACTGGCCATCAAGAGAGCAGCTATGGATAATGGGATTTCTGATGGAATTATAAATTGGATTATGAGTTCCTTGGAAAACCGGATAAGCACTGCATCCTGGATGGGGTGCACGATAAATGGGATGGTCTCGGAGGGCTGCCCGCAGGGTGGAGTGTTATCCCCTTTGCTGTGGAGCCTTGTCGTGGACGGCCTACTAAGGACACTCAGTGGAATGGGTGTCAAGGTGGTAGGATATGCGGATGACATAGCTATCCTTGTTAGGGGACCATTTGAAGAGGTCCTCAAAGACCTGCTTCAAGAGGCACTCAAGGTAACAGAAGCATGGTGCAGGGAGAATGCACTATGCATTCAAGGAGAGAAATCTGTGGCACTCATCTTCACTAGGCGATATAAAACTAAATCGCTGGAGATGATGGAAGTTGGTAATACTAAAATAAGCTACGTTGAGAGTGCTAAATATCTGGGAGTTATTCTGGATAGGAAGCTACTCTGGCGTGAGCATTTGGAGGATAAGTGCAAAAAAGCCATAGCTACGTTCTGGCAATGCAGAGGAGCAATAGGCACGAGATGGGGTTTGGGTCCACGTCAAATGAACTGGATTTATTCCGCCATTGTGGTGCCGAGGTTGGTCTTTGCCTCTATCGTCTGGTGGGACAGGGCACAGAAAGAAACAAGTAAAAGAATGCTGGACCGCGCGCAGGGGCTCTTCCTTAGAGGCATAACTGCTACAAGGAGAAGCACACCATGTGCGGCCATGAGGGTTATGTTGGGTTTTCCATCCTTGAGTCTTCAAATTAGGATGGAGGCAATGAAAACTGAATACCGGCTAAGCTGTACTGGGCAGTGGAAGACAAGTAGCAAACTTCAGAAACAGCTATTTGGGGATTCACTGAAGGAGCTCTGGATAGAACCTAAGGATAAGATACTGTCTCTTAAAAGGGAAAAAGGAAACTACAAAATCCTTATTCCTGCAAGAGAGGCATGGGCGGAGTATAGACCCAGACATGGTGAAATCTGGTTCACCGATGGGTCCAAGATGAAGGAAGGAGTGGGAGCAGGATTTAGTGGACCGAGACGCCAAGACAGATTTTGTCATCGCCTGGAGGACTACAACTCTGTCTTCCAGGGGGAGGTGCTCGCGATCAAACTATGTGCTGAGGAAATAATCGGGTTTGGCAGGAGGGGCAAGACCATCTGGATTTGCTCGGACAGTCAGGCAGCTCTGAAGGCTTTAGGTAAGGCTAGTACCAGCTCTAGGTTGGTGGCTGAGACTATGGCTTCTCTAGCAGAGCTGAGTAAGTATAATTCACTCAACCTAACCTGGATTCCAGGACATTCTGGCTGGATAGGGAATGAGAGAGCTGACGCCTTAGCAAAACAAGGGTGTATAACCCAAGGACCGTTGCTGAGGGCAGTGGGCATGCCGCCTCGGGAGGGGCGCAAGAGGATCACGGCACATATAGATAGGTTGTGCAGGGAAGAATGGAATGTAACCTTGGGGTGTAACAAATCCAAGGTACTGTGGGGTTACTCAGGAGATGTGTGGGGCAAAGAACTACTCTCCTTAAGTAGACATCAACTCAGAGCTACTGTAGAGCTGGTTACAGGCCATGGGAATCTGAGGGGGTTCCAATACAAAATTGGAAAATCTAGGTCCCCTGTGTGCAAGAGATGCGACGAGGACCAAGAGGAAAGCCCAATCCACGTACTCTGTGAGTGTCCTGCTTTGGGAGCTGCAAGGAGAAAGTGGTTTGGCTGGCAGGTATGTACACCAGAGGATATCAGAAGATTCAGCATCAGGTGGGTACTTAATTTCTGCAAAGAGGTAGGTATCCACTAAGCTAGTCCTGTGATAGGGATGGGAAGAGAGTACAAAGGCTGCAGCTAAGTGCTCTACACCGATAAGGTCCCTCCGAGTTTTAGTAATAATAATACTGTAACTAATAAGGCCTTCTCCCAAGACAATCCGTGAAGATTTCTTTGCAGCCACACTACCTGTTTTTGGACGTTATTCGGAAGATCGTCAAAGCTGTACGGCGACTCAAATAGAAATGACTCGCAGGATCCTTCTCCATCGCTGTCACAATTAACCACTATAGCTAGTTCCTTAAAAATAAATTGATTTTCGGCATCCCGAAATCCTTGAAAATCAATTACAAACTCCATTTTCTTGTAACACGCTTTCAAAGCTGTCTTCCAAAACTTCTAGAGCTTTTCTCAAAGCTTCCTCAAATAACACACAAACACAAGTGTCTGGGCCGTCTCCTGTAAACGACTGACAGGACCATGCACAGCTTTTATAGTGCTTACTAGCCATATCATAGTCTTCCAAACCATAATTCTCTACATAGGCGTTGGCCTTGCTTATGTAATAATGAGCCATGGTTTTTCCGCATGCACAAAGGTTTGGATGTGACGATAATGCAAACACACGTTCTGCTGCGGATAACATATTGGCGGCGTTGCGCAAATAATACTATAGTCCAAGGTCCTGATGCAATTTATCTGTTACACAAAGCAATAAATATTTTATTTACAATCACACCTATCACAATTATTTTGAATGAGTTCCGCGTATCGATGGCGGTTGTTTACAATCGCGACCTTCCTGGACAATTATTTTAATGATGGCGTTTTACAATCGCAACATATCCTGGTGCAATTGTTTACATTACTAAAGGCCAAGGTGATGACGCTGTTTATCTGTTGCACAACGCGATTCCTGAACCAGAGAACTGGGTACCCCTGAAATGCTCTTCGGACGGTACAGAGATCTAAGAGAATTGGGGGGGCTAATAGGATAGCAGACAGGCTCGCCGCACACCCCGCCAAGGAAGGAAAAAATAAGAGAAACGAGAAGGGGGACCAATGGGAAAGCGGATAAGTGAATGAGTACCCCTGAAACGGTGGGAGAAATGAGGGGGGCGACCGTGAGCGACCAATAGAAAAGCCGATAAGACGGATAGGTACCCCTGAAATGCTCTTCGAGCTAAATTTTGGAGATTGGCCCTGCTAAGCCCAGCAACTCCTTACTACTGGTAAAACCCCGGGATAGAAGGTAGCCCGTCGGTATTGCCTTGGTCTTCGTCTTGAAATGTACACCCCGGGATTAAAGGTTGCCATTTGGTATGGAGTCAATGAAGATACAATGAACTCGGATACAATGATCTCGGATCGAAGTCCAGTATTTCAGTCATGATATACTTCATCATGTGATGATGAAGGCTTCAATATGGAACCGTAGGATTGCTGTTGCTGTATTACAGCTTCTTAGACCTATTCAGAGATCCTTCTCAAGGGTGTCGTACTGTTAGTCCGTCGCGCCACCAGGAAACCGCCTCTGAAGTACCCATTTGTACAGTGTTAGTTTTGTTATGCTAATGCAATTTACAGAATAGTTGTTGTACTAGTAATGACATGGGCTACTACATGACCAGACTAAAGTGATTACGAGAACGCTGGAAACAACTCAAACGACAATACTTTGGATAGCGGGAAGACAAAATGTCTGAAGATAGAGCTATGAAAACAACAAAAGATTGCACGTTAATAGGGAAATGATCAGTGCGACGACCACGAAAACGATGGAACAACAATTTACTCGATATACGCACTATGAAGAAATGGCAAAAACTGCCTATGTAAAAGAGCAAAGTGAAAAACAAAAAGACGTTTTGTTTTAGAGGTTTTGATGCTTAGGACTATAACCTAATTATTTAGTAAACAATAAATAGGTTAGGTTGAAATAAATATGAAATTATATATATATATATATATATATATATATATATATATATATATATATATATATATATACAGTAATCTCCCGATTATCCGTGGAATAGGGTTGCCCGGCAACGCCGGATAACGCGGATAATCCGCTATGAACAAAACGCAAAACGATCGATAATCGATTATTATACCATAAGTTATACAAATAATGACCCCGGCTAATGCAATTCTCAAATAATCTTCAGAGGACAAAATAAATACAGAAAATATTTTAAAATGTAGCTGTATTTGACGGATTATAACATGTACATTTATATGTATTACTATTTACAATACGTAAATAAGTATATGTCAAAAGTAAGTATGTATGTACATATGTAATTTCCTTTACACACAATAATTTCACTTTTTAACAAAAAATCTGTCACTTTCGTCTTTTTTTTGTGAGCATTGATGTAGCTTAATTTGCGATCTAGGTTTCTTGAGAACCATTTTGTCGCACAGTGAAGAGTCGTCTTACTCTAATTATTGTGTCCGTTGTTTCCATCTCAGAAATTTTATTTCTACCATATACAGGTTTATTTGGGACATTAAAACAGTGTATTAGACATTAAAATATTGTTTTATTTATCGTTTTACAACAAAAAAAAAGAAATTTACATAAAATATCAACTAATACAAATGATAAAATACTGCATGACAAAAAATAAAATTCAATGAAAAAGACAGAGAGTTATAAATAACGCATAAAAATGCAGAGTACCAACTACTTATTTTAGTATAATAGCCACTCAACTTTCGGAATGTTTGTTTCTACTTGTGTCACGCAGCCATTATGTATATGACAGACATGGATAATGCGTATGTCCCGTTCTAGACTATTTATAGCCGAGATTAGGTGACATTTGCTTACAATCTTATGATACACAATAGGTTTTCGGGCGTCCAAGCATTTTGTCATTGTCTCTTATATGCAGTAGTCTGTTCCCAACTAGAGTTTGTTCATTCAGTCTAACAGGACAGTAATCGTTTATCCTTGCGTTATTTGAGATAGCTTAGTTTACTTTTATGGTCGTTGTTTTTACCGGATATTGTGCTGCGTTGAGTGGTTGAAAAAAAACAATAATAAATCTGATTGGAATAAAAATTGGATATTTATAAAACAATGGCAGACCCCGGATAATCCGCAAACCGGTTAATCCGCCCACGGATAATCAAGAGTTTACTGTATATATATATATATATATATATATATATATATATATATATATATATATATATATATATATCAAATAATGTAACACAAAACTAATAATCCTTGAGTGACAAGTTCTTTCTTGTAATTGATGCATTTGATTTGTCTCTCTTGTTTATATCCATAAGGTAATAGGTAATGCTTATTTTCCCTTTAATAATAAGTAATAGACATCTTTTGATAGTTTCCAAATCTCATCGCACAAATAAAATGTCGGGGAAATATTTGAAAGAGATATTACATATTTTTTGTAAAGACATAACGTATGAACAAAGAATGTGTTTAAAGAATTTGTTCGCATCTCATCTTTGATTTGATAAAAATACATTTCGCCTCCGTATTGTGATTCGTAAAAATTTGAAAAGCAAATTAAATAAAAAGCGAGAAATATTATTTGAAGACACTGGGCCGTTCTATCCAATGTTGTATGGAAATCGTAGATGCAAATTATTTGAAAACAAGGCGTCGAGTCTTCGAAAGATTCATACCTGTTCGTATTAATACAAGGATGAGCATCTGTAACATAAACTTTTGTAACATTTATTAAAATTGTACGTTTAATGGCGTAATGAATTGCAAAGGTAATTCTACAATTTTTGATGCACAAAAACCTTCCGATAATAAATGTCGCCATTAAAACACAACGAGAAGATAGAGAATTAGAAAGTATTGAGATGCTAGCTCATAGTGTTGAATGCAGCACTTTCTTAAACCAATAAAGAAAAAAAAATGAAAGATCCAAATTCTATTTTATTATTTAAAATATCACCTATACTGCCTGTATGAGAAGAGACAATTATTCTGTATAATATATATGATATTTATTTACTTATAGATAAATTACTTGAATTTTTAAAAAATATATAGGCTCTATATAAACTTTTATATTCTAATATATATATATATATAGACGTACCTACTCAATTGCTCTATAGGATAGACTGACTCTAAAGAAATGAAATTAATAGGCAGCTAATTGTTTTTCCTATAACCGATTTATTTTAATCCTGAGTTTACACGGTATTATTTATTGGTAGTTACAAAAGATTAATTTTAATTAAGTCTACTCTTATATTTTTTATTAAATTAATACTTCTAATAAACTGTCCTTAATTATCTTGAGCCGTGTGGAAGATACTGCACCTAGTTTGATAAATTTTATATTTCAGTGATTTAATACTGTTTAAAGAAATGTTAAAAAGCTTTTGAAGCTCCTAATATTTTTGACTTTAAAGAGTTGGCATTATATTTGAGATAAATTATTACTTGCATGGCTCTTTGTTTCACTGCACATTTAACAAATTAAATTATTCACAGATGTCTTCAAATTCACTTTCTCTTTTTACTCAAAATGCTTCCATGCCATAATTGACTTTATTTATGTAATACTTCCCTTATTAATTCCACTTACTGTTCAATTATCTCCCTTACTATATCTTACGTACTACTTCTTTATCTCACCCTCTTAATATATTTCATTACCTAATTGTCTTTCTTATTTCATCTTACTTTTCTGCATTTTTACTGCTTCGAGTCCTAAAACTTGACTCACCTTCGAGTCTTAAAGATTGACTTACTTGCATGTTTCCCTTTGGATCGTTTCCGTACGGGTTTTTTCCCCTCTTCATATTTGATTGGCTTCCTTATGGCGCTCAAATTTGTTCCAGCCTATCAGAACGTCATCTCCATCGCTTTCCTTTTGACTTTGTAGGAACTTCTCGAACCTTCCCAAGGTGCAGGTGATTGCTGGAGGTGCTTTTCCTGCATTTTTAGAGACTCTCCACCATAAATTTGCATGTTGCCTCGATGTCCAAGTACTGCGCCTCTCCAGTGATCAAATCAAGTCTTGGTTCACCTACAATTAACCTTTTCGACGTACATTAATATTTATGGATTACAAGTGTGAGCAGTAACAGTTTTAGCGTATAAGATTTAAAATAGTCTATCCCTCGTTAGGTAGCGACAGAGGGCTACGATCTCACAAGCCCAAATTGTTTACAAACATTCTAAACTTAATGAATTTGGTTATATTATATATAATATAATGATTATACTTTTTATTGATGCAAAATATTAGAAGTGAAACAAAACAATTACAACTTTTGATTTAAAAAAAATTAAAATATTTTGTATTAAACCGTTATTTTTATTACAAAGAGGTAAACAGTGGTTAAAGTAAATAAGATTTCCATATTTAGAGTGACGATGAAAAACGTTTACCAAAATAGATATCGCTTCATTTGGTAACACGTTGTGGTCTTACAAATCTTTATATTATTATTACAACTAATTCCTTCCCACCACTGATACTGACTAATTGAAATTTCTATTTTTTCTACGTCGAAAAAGATTTTTCGTAACTCTGTAATTCTGTTTAACAATATAAATAACTTGTAAAATTTAAATAATTTCCAGGGTAATATTAGATGAATAGAATATGTTTGGTTAATAAACTAATTGCTATTTTCCAGGTGCAACAATAATAATTGTATGTAATAATGTTTCCATTTTCGTTGAACAATAAATCCTTGCATCTGAATTTGTTATGCTTCCAATTATAACTACAGGCCTCTATAAAATCGATATCTAATTTGCAGTCCCAAGGTAATTACTGTAATTAACAATCTGAATATTAATAGGAAATAATTGTGGTCAATTCACAGAATATTTCTGCTTCATTCGAAACCGTTCATGGTAATCAAAGCAACAAAACCAATAAATCCACGTCATTAGATGACAAATCCACGTGTGATGGTCATAAGCGCTGGTTTAAACTTATTTTTCTCGGTTTACTTATAACAAACTTATTTTATTGACTATTTCGTGCAAACTAAACGTTAGTTTTGTGTTAACGTAAATTTATAAATTATAAAAGTATAACAAAATTTACAACCTCAATAAGCTTCAAATGTATATTGAGATATATTTTTAAAAACGTTCCAGTTTAATATTTACAGACATTAATGGGGATGAGTCATTGGTGACAAGTGACAATCTACAAGCGAGACCAAATGTGCACCGCAACTAGCAACAAAGATCTCAGTTTTCGATTTCCCACCATTGTTTATACAACTGCTTCACAAACTATAATAGACTTATAACTAGGGGAATATTTATAAAAATACTTTCAACGAATTGATATAACTAAATATACTCGTGAATCAAAATAGGCTTGACTTTGTAGAAACTTTCTACTCTACTACTACATAAATGATACACAAAATGGTTTAGGAGTTTGTATTATTGTTTCACGACTACGATACGAAATACCCCTACACCCTAATCACAGGGGTACTTATTTTCTACCCTCAATTCCACTAAGAAAATAAATCGGCAATTTCAACCTTTTGTGAGAAAGTTTTTGTAATATGCATCGTTACGCAGCATTGCTCACATTTTAAAGAAATACTAAAAATATGTAACTATAGAACTCCATTTAACCTTAAATGAGATTTCAATGGTTAGGAAAAACATTTAAAATTGGCATTATCTCTAATAGCTAAGACTTTTAGAAGGAATTTTTGTTGACCGGGAATGAAGGAGATAAGTAGTATCACATGTCGTCACAGTACGCGGTTCATATATATTCGTTTGAATAAAATAGTAACACATATAGGTCTAAGTAATTTAAAATAATATATACTAGCTGGTTTAATAAAGTAGGTTATGGTTAGAACAGGTGATTTAACATGTGGATTATGTTACTTATTTCATTGTTCAAATTTAAGTAAAGATAATATTTAATTATTTTTGACAGTTATTAAATATATGTATTTTTTAATTAAATATAATGAAAAAGAGAAATATATTTATATTCTAAGACAGTGCAAACGTTAGTTAAGCACAAATCGGGACACTGAATGTGTCTAGGTTTTACTGTACGTCTCGAACGTGACGCGCCTAGTAATCCTCCTACGCACAGACTACTCACAGATCAAAGATACATTTCAATTTGTCTGCAAAAATAGAATTTTACAATAGATATAATTGTATTTATTTTTTTAAACAATTTTATTTATTTTCCAGAACAAGGTTAAAGTTAATGCTATACAAGCATTCAAATGAAGAGGTAGCATTTTCTAACCTAATTACATCGTGACATTGTCTATATATTTTTCGAAACTTTGCAAATGTGAACAAGAGAATTTCAAAATGCAAGTCAATTATAAATGAAACACTCAAATGATTCGCAGAACGATATTTAATAAAATTTAGGAAAGCCGCACTAAATGATGGAAATTGTAACCAAATCTAATACTTCAAGAATCGTGGGGAAGGTATATATGTATATTCAACCATTCATTTCACAATTACCTAAAATGTCTATAAAAAATATTATAAATAAGCTAATAGATCATAGTCGCAATAATAGCGTGTAACACGGGGCCAGACGTGTGAAATCCTATCAAGATATTAAGATTTTCGAAATTTATTAAATTGATAAAGTTAGTAAATGATCCGACTACGACAGTTCAATCTTTTCTTTTAAACCAAATTCACAAAACTCAAAAATTTACAGTTAGCATGAAACAAAACTAGAAAATAATTTGAACAAATCACAACCCAGTTGAATATCAAGTCAAAAGTTTATGTATTTGACTTAGGTAACTTGTTAGATTTAACTTATTACGGATTTGTTGAATTTATCAAGGGTTTATGCTATGACACAATAAAGTTCTTACAACTACAGATGCTTAATAAGGGCTATAATTCAGTTCCCGAAATGTCGCAATTAAGTAAATAAACTTTGACTTGATATTCAACCAGCTTGTAAATTGTTCAATGATTATTTTGCTTGCTCAAATAAATATAAATATAAAATGATATTATATACTTTTAATGTATAATTCGTTGATATGTATTACTTTTAACGATTTACATTATTGTGAGGTTAAACATATTTAACTACCCCTCTGTAGCAGTAAGAAACGTTATCCACAACGGGACTTCTGTAAGGTTTTATTGAGCTTATTAGCCATTCCAGCTAATGAGCTCCTCTACAATGGAGTCGGCGCTTCAGTATTAATTGATGCCGAAGTCTGGCGAAGTAATACTGATCGAGCGTCTGACAAGGTCGCAACAAATTATTCTGAAAGTGTTTCCTCTAATTATAGTTGTCGCGTATTCAAGGGAAGGATCCAATCATATTCAAAGTGTAATTGTCATTATCTCAGTTTACTGTCGTGGAACTAGTTTTAAATTAGTTTCCAATCTGAATAAATTACCAGTACAATACATAAATATTCCAATACATTATTATTTCTACGTTAATTTATAGATTCAACATCTGATAATTATATGCTTGTCAACGCTGTTCTTTAAAAATTATAATATATAGATTCACAAACTCAAAATGACATTTTCTAGGTGTTTGCATTTATACTGAACATTCCGACTATATTGTAACCATGTCTACGTCAATCGTGAGTTACAATTTTACCCCTTTACCCCCAGTACAGCGCAAATATTATGTCACGTGACACATCTCTCTATGTTCGCTTTGATTTCGATAATTATATATCGATAATTAACGATGTCCACTCATCAAAGCGAAAGACTAATTGACATTGCGTTCGTAATTACAAGGTCCTTCGGTGCCGGGATTTACAACTTCTAGTTCAACTTCTATATCACGTAATTTAATTCAAACGAGGGTAATTCATTTGAATAAACATCCTAGGAAGTTATTGTAAGTATTTCTTACAAACGGGCGAAATATTTTCTTAAACTAAATAATGGCAATCCTGCTTTGACCCTAGAGTATCGCTAGAGCAATGCTTCCTTCAAACTGTGGGGAATATGACCCCTCTATTTCTAGGTAGTACGTTTTTGTTTTAGAATTCTTACAATAATTCTGCGAGTATTTTATTCATACCCGGATAGTTTTTTTTTTTTTTTTTTTAATAAACTGAATGGCATTTTTGACTATTAAGCTACTAGCAGTACTTCCTTCATACTGTATCCAATATGATGTCTCTATTTCTAGGAAGATTCGTCTATTTTTTACAAATTACACATGTGGATTGGTAATTATTAATGTGTGTGTTTTTTCATACTAAGTAAATCCTGACTATAGATCCTCTAGCAACACCTACAGAATGTGGCTCAATCTTTTCTCAAAGTTTCTAGGTAACTTGTCTTTGATTTAGCAAACTCACAACTCAGGGATTAAGTCTTACGTAGCAGTAATTTTCATGTGTTAATTAAAAACAAAAATGTATTTTTCATGTATTCCTGTATATAAAACAATCGTCGTAATAACAATACAATAAGGCTTTACTGATTGAAACTTTCGAACGAATATATATATATATCGTACATTGTTATGTATAAATATACATATGAAGGAATAACAGGAGCATTAAACAATAATAAAGTCAACACTACATAATAAAAACTTGTAAAGATCTGTTGTTATGAGGGAAAAGACAAATAAAGTTAACGAAAAACCGAATGCGATCAAAACGGTATTTCTTCACTTAAAATGAAGATATAACCATTTTTATTGAAAATGTGAACCAATTTATGGTGATTCGTAAAAGATTATCTTCATTAAAAAATTATATTTTGCGCATACTCATTTAAAAAAAAGCTTTAAATCAAATAATTTCCAATGTGTTTGTCTCAATAAATTCTAACGCGGCTATACCGAAGTCACTATATACAAAGTAATGAACGTATTTCCAGTATAATAGAGTTTTCCGTTAATACAGTAGATGAAAACAAAAAAAACTTATAACATTAATATTCCGAAGTGAATAATATTCACTACACCTACCAATAAACGTCTAAATACTCACATGGCCTTTCTACGAATAAAATAGGTCATTTGAAAGAAAAGATGCTAATCTTTGGCCAAAATATGTAATCTAATTCATTTCTCAGGTTAAAAATAGTTTCAGTTAGAACGTTAAAGCAACGATAGATAGTAGGACTAGAACGTTCCTCCAAATTATATTTCGACGCTTAAACATACATTCAAATAACACGCAGTAACAAATTTATATACATCAAATCAATATCTACATTTCTATGACAAAGTATCATACCACATTAAGTTATAAAAATGACGGCCAGAAAAGGAGGGGTATAGTGGCCCCCATGGTTCTGGCTGCCGCGACACACGCTGCATTTAGAAATATGTATTAAGTTAATTAGAACTTAGCTAGTGAGATCAAATCACAATGGTAATCATTTAAACAGTTTACACTAAGTCTCATTACACATTATTTTATTAAAACCAACACACTAGTTTATTAAAATAAACTTACTAAAGTCGGTTCAGAATGTGTTTGCGCCTGATGTAAACACAATCACGAGGCGAACACGTGCAAGGGACGGTAAGCTATGAGTCCGGTTCACAATCATGCATCACCAATTGGGCTACGTCTTACACTGGTACACCAAATCATTCGAAAAAGAGAATTATAGACTAATGAAAGTAATAAGACTATTCAATAATTTATGCTACAAGTTTTTAACTTACCATGTTATTATTTCATGTTTAAGGGGTCTGCAAAATCCGATTCCGATGACGACGATGACGACGAGGAACTGTCGTCAACAGCTATGACGAATGGCTCGATGTCTTCAATTATATTGTCTAATTTCCACATATTCGACTCTTCAACGTCCACCACATGTTTCACATATTTTTCCCACTTATCAGGTGTAACACGCGAGACACCTTCGGTTAACAGTCTGTGCACCTCTTTAATGTTAAAAGACACATTGTTAGACGCAACATAACCTTTAACCTCAGCCCATACCATTTCTATTGGGTTTAATTCGCAGTGATAAGGAGGGGTTCTCAAAACTATTCTATTTGTTTCTTTAGCAATTTCATCGATAACGTATTTTTTGTAATTTGGCCTATGATAGGAAACGAGTTTTAGTAATTCGACCTTCAACATGGATTCATCTGAAAAAATCCCTTTGTCAGTCAACCAATTTCGAATTTGTTGCTTATTCCAACGGGTCGTAGGTAAGCGTTCTACTTGTACAGAATGATACGGAGCGTTGTCCATTACGATAACGCAGTTGTTGTCCAATTTCTGTATTATCGCGGAAAACCATTCTTTAAAATTTTCACCATTCATTTCTGAATGGTAGTCAGTATCTGATTTTGATTCGAAAATCAACAGTCCATCTTCTACAAAACCTTTTTGTGACCCAATATGAGTGACAATAAGTCTCTTACCCTTTCCAGTTGGACATTTTAAACCCGCCGACAGACCCCTCAGAAAAGCATCTTTACTGGAACAGACTGACTTATCTGTCCAAACCTTTGATTTCGTATGACCTGCATTGACCCACGTTTCGTCCAAATAATAAATCGTACGACCTTCCTCGCGATAGGCTTTTATTTTTCTTAAGTAATCTCTTCTCCATAGAATAATATCTTCTTTGTCCAACAGTATACTTTTACGGTTACGTTTCTCATACCTGAAATTTAGCTTTTTTAATATGTGAAACAAAGTGGTTCGTCTTAGGTTAGGTAAGCCTAACTGTTCGTCGGTATTAACTAAGTGTAGTACTTTATTTAAAGTCGGAAGTTCGTTTTTAAAAAATAACTCGTGTACTTTCTTTCTTATAGCAGTTTTTAAAAAGTCATCCATATTATTAAAAATAGTTTTGGTTTTTGGTTTCCTTTTGGCAGGAGACTTCAGCGTACCCGTTTCTTTTTTTTCTTTAACGATTGAAAAAACACTTCGAGCAGAAATTCCTGCAGATATCGCTACTTTCTGCAAGATGTCTTTGATACGGCATTCTGGATTTTCATCCTTTAAATTTTTATAAAGGCGTAAAATAACTTGTTTTTGCCCGGAGTGTATTACTTGTCCTCGTTTATTTTTTTTGACAGGGGATGACATTGCTTAAAAGTTAATCCTTAAAAACTTAACAACACCACAAACTCACAAACACAAATATAACAAACAACGATCTTAAATTATTCCACTGTCACTCACAACTAAAAAATGTTAGGCACAATAAACAGACGAACAAATGTAACCATGGACGTTTCCAGACTAACTGTTAATCGGGCGGCAGGATATTTCAGTTTTGTCACGAGGTCACTCAGCCAATAGGGTTGCCGAAATCGTTATGTTCACGTGAACAGTTCACCACTCCCTGGCGCAAACACATCCTGAACAGACAGTAGATTCAACGACGGTGTCCCCTTCATCAGAGCTTGGCTACTACTCCGTATTAGCTAATGAAGGAGACATCGTCGTCGAAACTAGTCTGTTTTATTAAACTAAACTAGTAGGTTTGATTTATTAAACTAATGTGTAATGAGACTTAGAGTAGGCATAAACGGTTTTAGTTTTTACCGTTTGGATTATACAGACAGAGGATTGTAGTAGGGCTGGGCGGGTTTGATATTGACAGAGCGTATACAGCAACAATGGCCTGAAGACATGTAGAGAAGCTCAAGCAAACTCTAACAATATTACCTAGACAGAAGGCCTGGGGACTGGTGGTGTGATGTCCCGCATAGCAGTCCTTAGGCCTGTGGGATTAAATACTAATAATACAACCCTGGAGTTGCACACTGACTACCGTACCATTTACCGTTTTCTAATAGAAAACCTTTCGGTGTACGTATGCTTAATTGACAGGTAAATTAAATTTGTTATCATGTAGGGGTTATATCGAATATTTTTGGGATAGCTGGACGTTAGTGATAAGCCTGCGAGGAAACGTCAACCCCTCCACTAAGTTCGAGGTTACTATTTACGGAAAAGAGGCTGCTACAGATATATATCACATACATCTGTAGTACGGAGGAACCGATAAGAAATATTTACATTATTTACAAAATTGTATTACAGTATTTACATAAATACACATGGTATTCTACAATTTTGAGAGGATTTATGTTCTGGAAAATGCTACTGTTGCACAGTTGGTAAATACTTTTGCTTTTATTAGTAATATGAAGTAGAATGAAGTACAAGAATTGTTTTGACGCTAATTGTTGTGATTTGTAACTGTTGTAAGCTTCCTTTTTTTAGATCGTCATCGTCTTTGTCGTCAAATATGATGGCAAGTTTGAACAAAACTGTTAGGATTGCAGTTCTTCTTAATGTTGGTAGCAAAAGTTTTACTCTTATAGCGTTACCCGTTTTTTCATCGACGTGTTTTTCATAATATATATTGATATTGCCTTCAGTGAAATGCAGTTTGGAGACTTTAGTGTAAGAAGTTCTTGCGATGCATTTCATTCACCCATTTCCTATGATACTCTTCATCTTTTGGAAAGAAAAACACCGTACCTTTGGCCCGTCACTAACCATGGTAGTTTGACCCACATTTGTTTACCATTCTGAGCTTTGAAAAAGCTATTTCTTTTGGAAAAGTAGAACGATACAGTTTTCACAATGCATAGAGCTAACCAGTATAATCACGACCAGAACACTATAAACATAAGAATGAACTGAGCGAGCCTTGTAGCTCAAGGCTTACTAACGGTACATAAGAGTTATTTTAGAAAGTCTACAGTAGGCCTGCGGCTTGTGACGTATGTCAGGAAACTTATTGCATAGCCCAGGCGTTGGTGGTGTTGCCATTATAGGTGGTGTTGCCTCTACCGACCAATCAGAACCGTCGGGCATCTCACCAACTAAGGCTAAATTCAGAATATTTAATCATAATAATAATCTAATTGTCTTCGTTATTTTTCATAGGTTTACAAATCGCAATAAAACATTGAAAAACCTAATTATACATATTACAGTAAGGAATATAGAGACTATCTAAAATCCTTTCATCTGAAATAATTATTAGATATTACTATATACAAATTCTATCGCACCATAAATTATAATTTTAGAGTCTATAATTTGTGCTAGATTAACACCTTTCTATATTAAATGTTTGCAAAATGTTCCTTATATATCTTTGCAGCTTTTTCTTTTATTCTGGCATACGTCATAGTTATACGTAGGCTAGTAAACATCATCACAAGTTAAAAACGGTTTTACAAATTTTTGATTACTAAAAACTTGTATTATATATCTTTAATTTATCTAATATACCCCAAATGTAGTGCGAATTATACTTTTACACTACGATTAATGCAAAATTTATTTCAACAGTTTGGGTAAAATGTGAGAAATGGTAATCTTATATATATTCACAATAGTATTACTATAACAGGGTAAGCTAAAAATACTAGGTAGCTAAATGGTAAGCTAATATATTTACTAAGCTAGTTAGCTTAATATTATCGTAGGTTGCCTAATATTATTTATTATAAAGATAAATAATTATAATATTAATATTAATTAACTAAATGGTATGTAATATTATAATTAAACTAAACCGTAATATAATATTATTATACGCTAAATGGTAAACTAATATTATTAATAAGATAAACACTATGCTAAATATAGTTACTAAGTTAAGTAGCTTGGAATTATTATTATATTACTAAAATTAAAAGTAAAAGTTATAGTAGTATAATTATAAGGTGATTGGTAATTTATCAGTATAATTATTATTAATATGATGTAAAATATTATAATTAATAAGTAAAGGATAGTCTAATATTATTATTAAGCTAAATATAGCAAAAAAATACTTAGTTGTAAAATATTGTTATAAATATTATTCTGAATTATCGTATTAAATTTATACGCTATACCTTAAGTTAAATATATTTTTATGCTAAACGTTGTGCTAATAAATACAGTCTATTACTCCTGAATGGCAAGCTACTATTATTACTAAACTGATTATTAAAGCTTAAATAAAGAGGGGTTTTATTTATTTAAATTAAAAAAAATAGGACAGGAATGAAAGAAGATACTGACGCTAAGGACCAAAGGGATATTATTTTCTCTCGTATGCAGCATAGCTTACGTGACTTTATCTTAAACTCAACCGTGGAAGTAGACTTACCCTCTTGCCGACATTTACCTCGATGCTGTACATAGGACTAGAGCAAGGTGTGGATTAATAAGCTGAAGTTTTGGTTCCGTTAATCGGGTCGAATTTAGTTGCGATTTTACTGTCTGCACTTAAATACCAACGACCCTGAAAAAAATATTTTTATTTGAATATATATAGGAAAACTTGTGTGAATTACCTTACAAACAGGCATTTTCAAAGTACTTTATGTGTCTCTCGCAAACTTCTTACAAGTGCCTCAAGTGCGGTTGTTAAGGTTAACTAACGAGGTACGAAGTTTGTTCAAAGTTCGTCCTCAACCGCTGCAGTCGGATATTCGCGAGCAAAGTTACGCAACAAGAAACTCTTTAGCGCCTCAAAGATATATTTGCAAACACAAACCACTCCGCAACGTTATATAGAAAAAGGTATAATGGAAAGTGAAATATAAACCTAAAACTTGTAAACCATATGTGTTTTTCACATATTCTTACTAATTTTGTGAGAAAACTTTAAATCTGAAAATTTATATAATATTTGAAAGGTTTATAAAAAGTTAAAAGCTAACAGAACAATACTTTCACGTACACGTTCGTATTAGCACTCGCGTATTTCTATTGCTAAAGGAAGAATATAAAATCATAACCATTTCAAATATCAGAAGTGATTCTTTTAACTTTTGATGATGTATCTTGAGTCTTCTTTGTTAGATCTCTATGTAAACAATTATATCACTCATCAAATACATATATGTTTAAATACATCTTGAGATTACATTTTGTGTCAAAGAATTATTACTGCAACAAGGGACTTGTAGGGACAAATGCCTCTATTCACATTGAAACAAAATTTTAAACTTTTGTAAATTAACTTTATGTTATAATACACATTAAATTAATTATAACTCATGTTTCTCATGACAAATAATCTTTAAAAACTATATTTATATACATAATCTTTAATGCTGTTAAAATATTTGTTTGTTTACAATTTATACCCTGCGGTTTTTCATTACAATGTATTTCTTATGGAGATGTTTGGTAACTTTAACCACTCAAAACCCTCTAAATGTAATTTGGAAAAACCTATATTTTTCACCTCTCCTTCGTATCTGTTTACAAATCCTTATCATGTGGTTTTCATTGCAATGCATAAACACAACCTGCTCTAATATTGTTACAATATTTGTTTGTTTACAAAAATATACACTATTAATGTTATCCTTTATTTCATTATAATGTTTTTCTTATGGAGATGTTTGGTAACTTTAACCCCTCAAATCCCTCTAAATGTAATTTGGAAAAACCTATATTTTTCACCGCTCCTTCGTGTTTGTTTACAAATCACTATCAACTGGTTTTCATTGCGCTTTATACACACAACCTACTCTCATACTGTTAAAATATTTGTTTGTTTACAAAATATACCCTGCGGTTTTTCATTACAATTTATTTCTAATGGACATGTTCAGTAACTTTAACCAATCAAATCCCTCTAAATGTAATTTGGAAAAACCTATATTTCCCACCGCTCCTTCGTGTTTTTTTACAAATCATTATCATCTGGTTTTCATTGCAGTGTATACAAACAACCTACTCTCATACTGATAAATATTTGTTTGTTTACAAATTATACCCTGCGGTTTTTCATTACAATTTATTTCTTATGGACATGTTCGGTAACTTTAAGTTCATCATAACCCTATAAATGTTGTAAATTAAAAAAAGAAAATATATTTTTCCGCTCTTTCTTGTCAATACCTTAATTTTGAGCCATCTCCCAGCTCTTTAGAACGTTCTAATCTTAAACACTCTATCTTTCAAAACTCGGTCATCTAAATTATATATTGAGATAATAATTTCACCAATCTAGCGTTATAACAGTAATGAGAGAGAGCGGACTATTCTGATCTTAGAGACATTAATGCAGGAGTACCTCAGGGCTACGTATTAGGTCCAATACTTTAGCTTAGTTTATACTACAGTCGAAATATGGCAACCCCACAAGAGGTGACTTTTGCAAGCGTTGCAGACTACCTGACTGACCAAACTATACATACATATATATATATATATATATATATATATATATATATATATATATATATAAGTCTAGTAGTAAAATTCCGAGCAATTAAAAATATGTTAGAATATACTGAAGAATTTAGGAATTAGACTAAACGAAGGTAAGGGGCTCGACATCAATTTCACAAATTAGTTAAGAGCCGACACTATTAGATATAAATGAAGCCAAAACTTTATTAAAAAAATGAAAAGCATTTAGGCATGAGCATAGGAGGCTAAATTAGAATGAAAGTGGTCATTAACCTTCAATCACACGCGCCAACTACTCGGACATAAACACACGCGCGGGGTATTTTCCACCCCATTTCTTATCTTAAAAAAAAGTTAATTATCACTAAATTTTCATCTTTATAAAATTGTGTGTTTGAATGTTGTTGTTTATAAAACGTTTTATAGTATTTTTATGGGTTTATCACTTGTAGATTTGTTTTGTAGTGATATAGTCTAAATGCACTTAAATTGACTTTATAAATTGTAACTTTTTTTTCAAATTAAAATTAGACATTTATTCATACATTTTAGTAAGTTGTAATGGCTAAATTCTTTAGAGGACTTTTCAAAAAGTTAGACAACATAAATACGACAATATGTTTATTTGTAAAAAAAATATGTAAATTCAGCTTGAAAATCGTCAAAATTTGCCACACTCAAAATTTAAAATTATTCGTCATAATGAAAAATAATTCTTATTACTATGCAATTTACTTCATATTTAGACAAGTAAACATTAATAAATAACTTTTTACATTGGAATAAAATATTTCAAAAAATATACACATTTTATTAGGTGAAAAAAATTAGCTAAATTCATAACTGTGTACAGAAGTATTGGTTTAGAAGTAAACATTAGGTCAGTCCAAATTAAAAAGTCAAAAAAATTTTAAAAAAGTAAAGATATTTGTTTTAATTAATATTTTCAAAATGTATTTTTTATTCAGGTGCACATTCTTCACAGTATATAAAGGAATGTCCCTACAAAGTAATTTGTTGCAGTTGCAGCATGAAGTGGTTGTCTTCCGGTCTTTTTGCAGCAGGCAAACTTCGCATCGTCCAGAACTTCTTTTATTTTTATTTCTCGAGTTTCCTCAACACCACTTATGTGCTTCACACCTGCTTTTATATGCAAAGGTAGTCCTGGCAGTAAGGCTCTTGATTCAATATGGGGTTTTGAAAGTTCTTGACCCAGAATTTTTATTTTTTTTTATGACAAAAAGACAAAATTACAACAAAAAAGATAAATAAATATGTTAAACACCAATAAAAGACTCACGCTAAAAAATTATTCTAATTAAAAAACCATAACTTAAAAATGTACCAACAAAAACTTTTGGACGAGAACACACGCGCGGGGTCGAATTCACCCCGCACTTAAAACAACGATGTAAACACAATGACTGGTACGCCACAACGGGTTGACCTTGAGTGACAGTGTGGAGGAAGAAGTGAAAAACAACTACCTAGGAGGGGATCGAGAACAAAAATTTTTTGGAGTCGCCTCAGAGAGAAATGAATGGTGTGGGGTGCTTCACACCCCGGCGCGTGTGTTTGAAGGTTAAATAATAAATGAATCTATAGTGTTACACCTCAATGATAGCGGTAGATGGCATTTCAGTCATATTCCTGGATGTATGAGCAAGAATGTATCGTTTTAGAGCCGCAGTTAAGTATTAAATGCTAGAATTAAATCTACAACCAGAAGTACCTTTAATTTACTGTCATCTCCAATGCCTACCTCGTAACAATTGACGATCTATGATTGGAATTTCTAAGGCAGTTTTTATTAAATCCGGATCCCAAATGCTCTATACGCCTATTGTCCCATGAACATCGATGAATATTCAGCAAGAGTAGTGATCCAGCTTTTATTAATTTCTACCTTTCTCAACGCATTTACTAAGATTTAATTAAAAACCACAAATTCGTTGTGTAGTTATATATTTTTAATGAAAAAGTCTTCTTTTATTTTTTAATTTGCAAATTCAAACTTTTATGTGCAGAGAATAGAAAACAGATAATTTACCAACTCAGAAAATTCAGACAATTGTTGACCAGAAGAAGAGATGGTTGAACTTGTAAATACCAATAAACCTTACTTACATTGTTGCAAGCTATCTGGGTTATTCTCATTGTTGAAAACCACCAATAAAGTAAACAGCCCATTGTTTAAATATTCTCTAATCACTTATCTTTATCGTGTGAGATATGTTTATGTAAATTCTCTATAAAATGTGCTTCCAGATTAGACTCAAGCAACACCTGTAATCCATTATAGCAGACCCTGGTTAACGAATCAAATAATTTTAACTCCTTGGTATTTAAACGTGACGCTTTTGTTGTGTAGGCTGGTTTTTGATTCGGTTCAGAGTGAATTAACTTCGTGTTGCATCCTATTTCAATCATATGTTTGACTTTTGTTTTATTTTATTTTACGTTTGAATCAAATATTACTTAATCTATTACAAGAGTTGCTATAGTTATTAATTGAATTATGTTTCCTTGCAAACCACACTAAGTAAACTGGAGGCAAGTTACAGTAGATTTACCTCCCGCTTACATATAGATCCACTTGCAACACATCCATAACTCTAGCTGAAAGCTGAAAGGGTATTAAATACAAACATTACCATTTTTAGCGCTGTTCTACTTGCTTCACCCTAGAGACATAGAAACAGTCAATTTAAAATACCTATAGCACTTAAATTTAAATATCTATGATTGTAGATAAGCCATTTTCTATGGTAAGGTCAAATAAAACACTATTTAAGTTTTACCTAGTTACCTAAACTTCTTTAAATTGCGACTTCTAATTAAATTTCGAGAGCCTAATGCCTGGATCAGAGGGAAGACTTCCAATTCATTACACATACACCAGGTTCTGGCGTAATCAGTGGAAAAGCTTAGTTGAGTGAAAGTGATGGTATGTAAATGAATTTTATTGCTGCTTTTAATTGGCCACTTAAACAGAGATTCGAGGGACTTTCTCTGCCTGAACTACTTTGAATCTCTTTAATGCATGCACTAATACGATACTTAACAGAGGTTTAAAGCATTTACTCGTATTTGTGGGGGACAGAAAGCGTCTGAGCACGTTGATTTATTCTGCATTATTACCATTGACCGCCATATCTTAAAGATTGAATCTGTTTTATATTAATTCGCCCTTTCATTCTTAATTTTTTAATTACACTATATTATTGATTATTGTATGTGATTACTACATATTTATATATTCCTTCACTGCATATCTACGATACAGCGAAATCATTGAAACAGATCATACAGCAACACCATACAGCGGGACTATACAGCGAGACCATACAGCGAGACCATACAGTGAGACAATACAGTGAGACCATAAAGTGAGACGATTCAGGGAGACCATACAGTGAGACCATACAGTGAGACATACAGGAAGACCATACAGTGAGACCATACAGTGGGACCATACAGTGAGACCATACAGTGAGACATACAGGAAGACCATACAGTGAGACCATAAAGCGAGACAATACAGCGAGATTATATAGCGAGACCATACTGTGAGACCATACAGCGAGACATTATTCTTTGGCATTATTATTATTAAGATTCATAATTTGTTATTAATATCAATGTAGAACTATTTACATTCATAGTTCGAGATATTAATTTTTTAATAGTTGTTATTCATTTTATTTAATAAATATATATATATATATAGTGATTAAATATAACAGCCATTTTTTTCAAAAATTCGCTAAAGGGTATTCATGGTCAATATGCTCTATCAACATTTCTATTTAACGTAGAGGACCAATTTATCCAGGAAACAGCAAACGAGTTTGATTACGATATCTAAATTTTTTCCAATATCTGAGGCCTATCATGATTTAATATTATTGTCAAATATATTAGTTAAAGCCAATAACAAAAACATTTTATTTTTGTTTGTTCCAGTTAAAAAGTTCACAATTATATGAAAGAACATCAAGGACAACCATACAAGAAGCAAGTGAAAAAACAGTTGTAAACTAAGAACGAAAAAACTACTTTCGTTTTATAAACTTGCACTTGTTTCCGATCCATCCTTTAGGACAAGGGTTCCCAAACTTTTTTGTACCACGCCCCCCTCTCGTTATTTGGAGACCCCCACGCCCCCTACACATATCAGCTTTCCATTTTGCAATACTTTATTTCCACGGTGCCGTACATAGCAACTCCTACTTGTACAAGTACATGAACTCGTACAAGTATATGCCTACTTGATACGGTGAGTAGGTAGATTTTTTGTTCACTGTTGAATGCGGTATCGCAGAATGGAAAGATTCGATAATTGTACGTATGATGAAAATTAAAACAAGTATTACATGAAAAACGAATATAATTACTGATACAGAATTTAACATTGTAACACAAATACATTTTCAATTTAAGGAAGGTGAAACAATCTTCTGTACTTACTTACAAAAACAAAACATAAAATGTAATTTAGTGAGATGGGTGAACCGAACAGCTTTCTCTGAAACACTGGGGTAAACTTTTAAGTACTTTAACCAAAATGAGGGCTGGTCCATTTGTTCAAAATCGTATTTTGCAGCAGAATCATTTTTTATTTCTATTCCCTCCTCTTGCAACTCTTCTGCCAGCAACTGTATCTCTATGTGGAACGGGTTGGTTGATAGTTTGTAAAACTCCTATGAAGTTAGGAAAATACCTGCTGAACTATTCCTTGAGGTTATTCAAATGGTCAATTATCAAGTTTTTCAAAAGCGGTCCTTCAAAAACGTCCTCAAAACACGCTTCTTCTGAGACTGATACTACTTTGCTGAAACTTGAATACTTGCTGGGGTTCATTGACACTTTACGTATCCAAAGTTGTAGTTTTTCAACGTACATGTTGATGGTATCCTGATGTGTTACTATATTTGAGTATGCACCTTGCAGTCTCTAGTTTAGGTTGTTTAACGTGTCAAAAAAGTCTGATAAATAGGCCAAAATCACTTGGTTACTGGGTTTTTTGAACTCTGCACTAAGCTCCTTTTGTTTCTGCTGTGCCAAAAACGTAATCACTTCATCACGGAGCTCAAATAGTCTTCCCAACATATTGCCTTTTGATAGCCATCGTACTTCTGTATGAAATAGCAGCGTTTTGTGGTCACTTCCTAAATCTTCACAAAGAACTTTAAGCAGTCGAGTATTTAATGCACTGTTCTTAACGTAGTTGACTACTTTAATACATAGCTTTAAAACAGCATTGAGTTCGTATGGAAGCGTTTTTGCTGCCAAGGCTTGGCGGTGAATAAAACAATGAATCCCAACCACATCAGCATTCTTCTCTTTGACCAACTGCACAAAACCTGAATGAGAACCCAACATTGAAGGAGTACCATCTGTGCATACACCAATAAGTTTTATTTTGTTGTAGGAAATTATTTTTGTAATTTTTTTATTTATTTCATTTGGGTGTCACGCCCCTCTGGACTTTCTCCACGCCCCCCCAGGGGGGCGCGCCCCCCAGTTTGGGAACCCCTGCTTTAGGAGAAACAACATAAAGTGAAGCCAGTCCCCAACATGGAAAATAACTACCAAAAAGATAGGATTGTAATGACGTGCGCTGAAACTCTATCTCATATGCACTGAAACTCCGATAGGTATCAAAAAAAATTGGATTGAAAACTATCACGGCGTCCCGATTACTTTCAAGCTCATATGCGCCTAGCCTCAAGCGGGGAGATCAACGCATACACGTCTAGCAACACTGTGGCGAGCGTCTGCCGATATGATAAGTAAAAACCTATTTCCGATAGCTAGTACAAAATTAGCAGAAGCCTAGCTGCATCTATTATGTTAAAAAGAAATTTACTTGAATTGTAGAGACTTTAAAAACAATTAGTTTGTTCCACTCGGGGGAGTGCCGACAGAAGTAAAATCTTTTAAAGCCACGTATGTACACATTTTTATTAGAGTCAAACATTTAATATTTGATTAGTGAGAAATTATCTATGCATTTGTAATCAGACGTTCCAAATAATGTATGAATTTCTAAAGTTGTCTTAAACATACATATATTAAATTATATTTTTAATCCAAATCAATTTAAATTTATTCAGAAAAATTTAAATGAGTTAAATTATTTATTATCTAATCAAAACTATTTAAACAGGTGCAACTCTTTAGGTACAAGGAATAGATGAATTCAGCAATCACAATGTGAATCTATGACACACTCTGCGTGGTTTAGGCTATTTAAATATGAATTCCAGTTTTTGGTGTAAATCAGCAAATCCATGAAATTCATGCATTTTATAGAAAGAAAAAAAGTAAAAACTTATTAAACTCTAATGTGTTACGTTCAGGAGGTGCATGAGAATAGAAATGTATACACTAAGCTACATATATTTTACGGTTCGTGTTATACACACATCTTTGTAGCAGTTTTGAAGCTCGTTTCAAACAAATCTATAAGTGGGCATAACACTTTATCTACAAGGAGTAGATAAATACACCTAACACAACGTGATTCTATAATACATTCTGCGTGGTTTAAGCTATTTAAATATGAATTCCATTTTTTGAAGAATGTCGTGAACTATATTTCGTCATGCACATTTTACGACGAAAAAAACAAAAGTACTAAAACTTAATAAACTCTACACTATTACATTCAAGATGTTAATAGAACTAAATATAACACACTGAGCTACATACATTTTACGGTTTATGTGATATACACTTTTTTGCAGCAGTTTTGAAGTCCATTACAAACAAGACGTTAAAAAGGCATAACTATTTAGGTACAAGGATAAGATAAATTCAGCAAACACAACGTAAATCTATGGCATTTTTAGCGAAGTTAAAGGAATTTAAATATGAGTTCTATTAATTGAAAAAATTCGCCAAAGTCCATGAACGAAAACCAAGCATATTGAAACGTTTTAACCCCATATTTTCCGTTCAGGTGGTTGAATGGTAGAAATTATTACACACTGAGCTACATATATCTTACAGTATGTGTGGTATACACTTTTTAGTAGCAGATTTGGAGTCGGTTGCAAACAAAATCCTAATGATCAACATTTTCCATACTAATGAATAATAAATAACGTAACATAACCTACGTATAAAACCTTTGCTATTACCATAACATAGAATTAGCTGATATAAGAAATCATATGTATTAATATAATTCTCTTCAAGGTGACTCTTAGCTCCATAGAAATTATACTGGCGCGTAATCGTACATCTAATGAAATGCAACAATTTTTGGAGCAGTTTTAGCGTAGCTATAGAAGTTTTCATTTTTAAAAACTCAATTACGAAAATGCGAGAAACGTTTGACTTGACTCAAAATTACCAAAAGTGTTTCAGTGCCAACAACTAGTATAGTATTGCGGACTGAAAGCATATTACTAGAGGGTAAGAATTGGATGCCGAGTTAGCATTACATTCCACGTGACCTAGTTCATTGGTCAGCAAAACAAACCGCCCCAGATCTACTCTTGGCGTCAAGAATGCCAACTCTATTAACAACGGCCAAGTCTGTCTATTTGCTGGGTGGAAATACATTTCGAAGTTCTTCGTCAATTATTGGAAGTTTTAGAGGGTTTTACAAAATCTGACATCTAAAATTTATTTTCCAATAATATACACATACATACATACACACATACACACACACACACACACACACACACACACACACACACACACACTCACACACACACACACACACACACACACACACACACACACACACACACACACACACACACACACACACACACACACACACACACACACACACACACATATATATATATATATATATATATATATATAGAGAGAGAGAGAGAGAGAGAGAGAGAGAGAGAGACAGACAGAGACAGAGAAAGAGAGAGGAAATCATTCCTTGCATCTGTATATGATTTTTGTCTCACACAATTGGTAGTCAGTAAAATCTATATAAATTTATATATATATATATATATATATATATATATATATATATATATATATATATAACACTTACACCGTAATATGCGTAAACAGGAAAATTACTTGGTTATGTGTGAGTTAACTTTCGAAGACTTTAATTAATTGTCTTCTTCATTGTCGAGAATCAGCTGAAACTGAGTACTTTAGTACCAGGTGAGTGGGATTTTCGTTGTCACTTGGCAACCGGTATTAGTCTATTTTCAAAATAGATAACAATCTACAATCCCATTCGACCACTAATAAATTTCAAAATTGCCCCCTCCTATAAAATATTGCAGGTAAACGCAAATAACCTCTAAAAAACGTAAACTGGAAAATAAATACACCATAAAATTAATTCTTTTCACCACGTTCAAATTTATAAAAAAGACCCATAATAACGACCCCAAAGATAGAGCAAATAATACTGTCATTATTGAACTCTAATATTAGTTAAGGAATCAATCTGGTCACTAAATAGTATTAAGTTAAATAGGTATAATATGTAAAAACTAAATGTCAAGAATAAATGCAGTTGATGTTAAGTTTGTTGTTAATTACTTAGAAACTTGAAGGTGAGACTAAAGAGGGTTAAGATAATTAAATATATAACCAAAAAGAAAAGTTATATTTTAATATATATATATATATATATATATATATATATATATATATATATATCGGATTTATTGTTCAATAATGTTGAAATATTTGATTCGTAGTCAATAATATGTTTATATATATATATATATATATATATATATATAACTTACACTAAAATGTACTTAAACAAAAGCTTTACTTGGTATATATGCAAGGTTACGTTATAAAACTATTTGCCCCAAAATTTTCCCAATGTAAGTTATTAATACTCTCAAGAGTTCCTTAAACTGACAACAACGAAAACAACACCAACATACATTCTATGTCACAACGGTGCTAACAAAACCCAATGTTACTAAAATTGTAACGAAAATTTTCAAGAATATATAAGCATATAGTCACATTAATATTCATGCCAAACTGTATATTAAAAAGAAAACGGCTGGAATCTGTTTTATCATGGTAGACTTTTGGCTAGTTACTCGCCAAGAGTTAACAAGCTTTTACTATAATTATATAGCTATTTATATATATAATTTACCCCATTTCTTACAGAAGCTGGAGTTTTAAAAAACATATTTCTGATGTAAAATCAAATTTTCTTAAAAGAAATATAATGAGGATATTTACAGAGAGAGGTTTAGTTGATCTCTTGGTTACGGGGGGTGGGGGTAGTCCTTAAGAACGTATACCTACACTGATGTTTCAGTATCTTTTTAGCTGCGTGATTAAAAATGCTGACTTTACTTATTCTAGGTGGTATGAACACATGTCATTAAAGATACTAATCTCAGCAATACGTTTGTCTTGCACTAACATAATTATTTATACACACACATACACACACACGTACACACACACACACACACACACACACACACACACACACACACACACACACACACACACACACACACACACACAACACACACCCACCCACACACACACACACACACACACACACACACTCTTAGGACGTCTATAGTTTGTACTAGGAACATATATATGTATCACTCGATACATACACACACACACACCCATACGAATGTTTCAACATATTTGTATTATTAATTTATGATATCACTTTTGAAAGAACAATATTGTGATATTTATGTCTGGTAAATAACTTTACACAAAACTTTAGAAGAAAATAATTTTATTTTCTCCTCAGAAAGCAGTTCATCGTCGGCTGCTAAGTGATAATAAAACAACGGTCCGGCACGTTCGTGTAATAATGCCTGTGGCGGCTGTGTTTTACGACGCTTTGGGACTGCGGTCACGTATCTGGCGAGACGTATGACTTATCCGTGCCTGTAAATACTTACAGTCACTAGCGATATTAGTGAATCAAATGTATACGTGTAACATTGGAAGGGCAGCTTCGATGTGTTGACGTGAGACTGTGATTGTAGAAGAAAGTGGGAAACTTGTCTGTTTAGAGAGAATTGTTGCCTTGGCCAGGCCGTACAACGTTTATAAATACCGAAACATAGCAAGAGACTGGAGAATTTTGGTTCGGCGAATAGTAGTGTTGGAAATATTCTCCGTTTCCTAGCTACAGTACGGAACAAGGAATAGGGGATGTGTGATAGGTATAGCAGCGAGATTCCACAATCACAGAGTCAGTGAGATCTTCCACCACTCTAAAAGTCGAGTACGCCAGTACACATCAGCTGGTAATGTCTCTTGGTATGACTCGCGACTTGTACCTACTTGAAATACAATTCTATTTACGTCACTATTGTATTGACGCCACGATTGTATTGACGTCACTATTTTACTGATGTCACTATTGTAACGACGTCACTACTGTATTGACGTTACAATTACCTAGAAGTCACTTCTGTATTAATGCCACTATTGTAATGACGCTGCTACGTACTTTTCTTTAAATTAAATATTATATAAAAAACAGTGTAAATGCTTCAGAGAGGGACTCCTTATCGGCCAACTATTGTCCCTTACAAGGTTCGGTACGGCCCAGTTCCTTTCGAAACGTCGGTTAAACGACATCTCTCCCGTCACTCTCGACGTGACGTAGTTTCTCGACGTGACGTATATGTTTGGTTATATTCAGATGGTGGTCAAACATCTATTTTAGACGATTGAAACATTTCCTTTTTATATCAATATAAATAGTCGTGTAATAATATTTTATGTCATATGTGCACAAAGTGATAAAAGCACCTGGCCACACCATTGCCAGGTGGCCATTGGAACGGTTTAGCACGTCACCCTTATAGGGATAGACACGTAATGGAATGCTCGCTTGACCTGGCGAGCACTACGTTATTGAGTAGGATTATTCGTAAGATTAAATAATAACTAAAACTTGAAAATACAGTATTTTTAATGAAATTTATATTATTTCTTTATGTTTTAATATAGTATTATTGTGTTTATTCGCTTCCATTTTGTTTTAGTTTTTAATTCTATCTTACATTAAAGTAAAAAACTAATGTCTGATCGTCTAACAAAACTAATTTTGCCCAACTGACCAGGAGCCTAATTCAAACCCGACCCTTTGACGATAATCCGTCTAGGGATGTTTTGACCGCGGATCCAGTTCGAATGCGCCTTTTTAGTCACATGTACGAAATTTATACATCCAAATGTTGGTGGCGTGCATAAACAGTAATCTTCATCCAACAACGGAAGATCTATTCATCGATTCTATTAGTGCAGTAAACAATTTTTATCCCGTTTAATATGTTTATAAATAGATAGATTGTGTAGATATGTAACAAGATTATAAAAAATATTAAAAAATGTAAATAATAACAAATTGAAAAAGATTAGTATAAAACAAAAACGTTTTCCTAAGAGGTCAAGGTTCTATGGGTTGCTGATTTCATGAATTGGTCGAGGAGATTCGTTATAGATATGTCAATCAAATTATGTTTTTTCCGGCCCGGAGTACAGACAGCAATGACTTTTGGCAAAGTGTAAGTTTTGTAATGTACGTATCTATAAATTTCGCATATGTGCCTTAAAGTATTTGAATGAAGGCTAACGCTTACCTATTGCTGATTGACGACAAGGGTTGACAGTTGGTGTCTTAAACTCAACCAATGTCGTAAAAGGCTATTGTTCTCAATAGAAACTTTTTTTGCCGCAATTCAGATCCGTTCTATCCCTATTAGTTTTTACTATTTTTTTTTACTTACGTTCGTATTTGGTAAAATTAAACATAAAATAAATGGTGAGAATATTCATTTGCTTATTAGTTATTTTATAGCTCATAATACGTTTTTTGCAAAACCATTTTTAAAAACCCTCTGAAAATTAAGATAGAAATTAACAATTAAGCAATAAAATAATTGCAAATTATAACCTGTTTTTATTTAGAAGCAAAGAAATACATCTAATAAAGTAACAATTAAGTTTACAGAAAACCTGAATGTGTGCGACTCGCGACGCGGAAAATAATTCAATATAAAATACATTTCAAGATGCTTTTCCAGCTTTCCGAGACGTCAGCTATAAAGTCCCTAAGGGACTGGAGTAAGCAATTCGTCTGGAGTACCTTTCACCAAAAGGTTATAAATATATGTCACTTTCTTGACAGTCAAATCCTGTTTAAAGGAAATTGGTTTTTCAGATGTTTTTTGACGGTTGTTCCATTTCAGATGTTTTTCGAAGCTGTTCCCTGAAAAGGCAAATGTATCCAAAAGGGATATGGCGGTGATATATACTCAAATAACTGAATAATTTAACACACGATTTAAAAAATATAAATTAAAAAATATAGTAAAACGGAGGAGTATATTTTGTTGTAATTAGCATAGGGATATAGCTACAATATACAAACAGGGATTGGTTAATCAATAAAAAGATTTACTGTGCCCATAAAAAGTTTCAGCAAACAACAAGATAACGGGTTTTAATAAACTGTTGGTTGGGAGGGAAATTTTCTAGAACGGACTAATAGGTAGGAAGACATGAGAAACCGGTTCTTATAGTGTACATAATATATTTAAATAATTTTAAATACTTATAAAATTAAATTAATAATTAGTTAAATATTAAATTATTTTAACAATAGATAATAGCTTTGAATTACGAGATTAGACTTTCCAGAGATGTATTTACGAAATGATGCTTTGAAACCGTTTTTTTACTTTCAGTTAGTCTCTAATCTGTGCTAACCTAATTATTTATTGAAATTTTGAGAACGATTTTCCCAAAGCTTAAATAGATATACAAACAATTCATTATTATAGTTTTATCCTAGTTGCAACAACGGATGATTTTATTTAAGGCTTTTAACTTTTGGCAGTCTATAAAGGACTCTTATACTGCACAACAACTTAGTATTTATAAAGAAATCTGGTATATTTCTTCTTAACTGAGAGTAATATATGGAGGAATACAATTTTAACATACATTGTATGTTATCTTCTTCAGATCAAATGTATTCAGAATTTTCCCAAGACACCACTTATGACGGTCTCACTTAAATGTTCCACGCACCAGAACATTCCGATGGGCTGGACCTGCAACTTTTTATTTCGTTACTTTGTCTTTAATTTTTAATGCATCGTTTTAATAACTTTGATCAAACAACCTTTCCAAAAATAATTTATTGAAGAAATGATAATCCAATCTATTGTAATATAATAAGGTAATTTTAATAGTCTCTTACTTTTTCTGGTATCCAATCTCACTTTTCTCTATCCATCCAATAGGCTTTCATCCAATGTTAGTTTACTCATTTCGTTATTCGTACCTTCTATCTAACGCTTCTTTTCATGACTATGCTTCCAACTAACGCAAGATCCTTTTTGTTCACTTCTACTGTCATTGTCTACGTTAGGATTGACTTAAGAAGTCGTTCCTCAGGCTATGTCTGGGCATGTTCAAGTTATCTAAGCAATTTAGTAACAATATGATGATAGATGATTCTTATATGTTTTCTTTTATTTTATGGTAGTTCCTCTTTACATTCTTGATTTACTGCAGCGCGCTTCAAAGAATTTAGTGTGCTTGCCTCTAGCTTTCTACTTCTCCTCTAATTATACTTTTAGCGATTGTGTTATATATTCTTCATGTTCTCCTTTAATATTAATTGATCTTGAAGGAAACTATTAAGAAGGATAATTGCTCTTCATTCCTGGTCGTTTCTTTCTCCTTCCTCTGTAAAGGCCATACCCAGGTGCTTAGGAGTAACACAATGTCTAATTATTCCTCTATCTTCAATTCCAGTACTAGTTTCTCCTGCCGACATATTTTGTGTTTATTTTCAATCTCCTTTTTGTGTCAATCAATTAACACCCATTTCATTTATTTAAAATCTTCCTATTTTTGCAATACGTCGAATTGATCAGGGGAATAACAAGTGAAGATATAATTTGTATTGACTTGTAATCAATATATTTGCGTCTGTTATCCCAAAGATTTAGCTGTTCAAGATACATCCGCCAATAATATCTATGAGAGACACCATCCTTGTATTGGCTTTGATGATTTGTAATCTCCTCGATAACATATGGTCAAACTCTATCATTGATTTAACATTGGTCTATATTTGTTTTAGAGATATTATTCTATAATTAATAATGGTTGTTTCTCCAGTACTCACCATAGTTTGTAGGATGCTAACGTACGTTTATTAAAATACATATTTTATCCTAAATTTAAAACAATAAATTTTTTTCTATGTAAGTTGTTTTGTACTTTACTTCATCGTTCACGGTGGCATAACCTTGTGTTAGACTAAAGCTGATAAAGTATTTCATTATAACAAGTTTGTATTTTAAATAATGTAAGATTTACTTAATAAACATCACATATCTTCAAGGTAGTTATGAGTTCTAACTACAATTATGAGAACTTGGCAAACAAGGGGAATATAAAAGAATCCCCTCCACAGCGCACGGGCTGTGGAAAATGCCATGCGTGATACACAATATCTAAAGATCTGTACATCTTTTTTTCTTAAAGACTCTGAAAATGCTCCAATTTATGATCACACGAAGAGATATATTATTGTATAAAGTATAAATTGAAAAAGCGATGATTAAATAATGCGAAATAGATTTCAATACAGTTAGCTTAGGTACAACTATGTTTAAGGTTACTGCAAATGGTGCTGAATGAATAATCAGTTTGTGCCGCGTACTAAATAGCTTTCTGTACAAACACAGAGCCTATTAAAGAAGGATTATTGATGTTACAGTCGCAACGTCTGTAACAGGAACTGTCGCTACACAAGGGAAACTTGAGCAATTATCACGGTGTGCCATTGAGTTCCAGGGTCAGACCTGTCAACTAGGTAGACAACAAAACACTAATTACGTATCTATACGTGATTTATTAACTGTATAAAGGTTCTTAGAGGAATATTTCCACAACATAGGAGAACTGCTCATGCAGAGTTTGTGAATGTTCTTTCATTGTTGAACAAAATATTTGCATGGTAATAATTCTATAGTCATTACCTTCTTTTGCTTTTCCATTACATCTTTGTATACACTTACACTAGGGACAGGTCGATTCCGATTCTCGATTCCAGGAATAGTCGATTATGGTATCGAGAAATCGTTGATACTTGACTCTACATTGATTAAAATGCCGATTCCGATTCCTATTTTAACTGTTAAAATACTTTTGCGGTAAAATATATTGAAAACATAATTAATTATCAACTATGTATTATTTGCGAATTAGTTCTTTGAATAGTTTTAAATATTAAAGTTAATTGGAGATATCAAACATTATTATTTTTTATGACACAACAATCGGAGGCGTTTCAATTCTGTCACCGCTCATCTCAGTCTCACTAGGACAGACTCTCTCTCTCTCTCTCTCTCTCTCTCCCCCCTCACCTCCTCTCTCTCTCCCCCTCCCCTCTCTGACCACCACTACTTTCCCAGTAGCTATAATTTCTCCAATTTTACAAACTGAAATGTCTATTACTGAAGTATATTGTAATTGTAAAACTTCACATTTGTAATCTATACCATTATATAAAAATCTAATGGTATGTATGTGTGTGTGTGGGTTACTGAATCACGAAAAAACAACTGGACTCGCTGAGCTGAAACTGTACATGGGCATTCTTAAGGTCCCTGGTCAACATATAGGCCTATTTTTATTTAGTAATGCCAACAGGGCACCGCCCAACCGGTGTTGTAAACTCCCTTAATACTCAATTGATTATACTCCATTAATACTTCGCTCAACAGCTGACAGTAAACAGCTAGAGTAAACGCGTTTCTAATCACCTGCAAAAGTCACTTTTAAACACAACCAAGCAGGTGATAGTAAATGTTTGTTGTTATTTATCTTTCAAAGTTATTTATACTTTAAAAATGTTATGTTACAAGCAGAAGCTTTTCCTTCTCTTGAATTTCAAGACAATAATAGGTAAATTTATAAACTATAGTTTTATATATTTTTTGGGATTTTTCTCATTAATTTAAATTCAAACCAAATAAAAATTCAGACTAAATCAATACAAATATACATACCTCAACCCCGTATGAATCGATACATATCACAATCGAAATCGAAAATTGTAGGTATCGGCCCATCCTTAAAATGTATACAGTATTAGTAGCATTTCAACTAGCTTTTATTGTCCTCTAACTGCATTATTTTTGCCTTTTTTCGTTAGATAAATTAAATAAAGGTTTTGCTTTTTTATAGTCGTTAATTATTCGATTTTTTCTTCAATAGTACCAATATTGTCTCATTTGCAATCTACAGTTTCATGATATCTTCCATTTTCCTCTGTAACAGCACATTTCGAAACCTCCCGTGATGTTTCCTCATTTGAAGTCCAACGCTCCACATGGTATAATATAACCACTGGGAAAATTTAACATTCTCACAGATTAAAATTAATATTCTGGTAGCCGAGGAACCTTTCATTTTAATAAACGTCAATGTAACTATTTCTGTTCAGGCTTTGATTTGTTTAGTATTTTGCTGAGTTTCAATGGTCTATGCTCCAATATATTTGAATGGAGGGACCCTTTTAATTATTTTACATATTGATAAACTTAATGATTTAAGGGTAAATTTAATGGAAAATAAATAAAAACCCATTTCGCATATTAAATATTTGCGCAAGTTAATAACTATCTAAGGCACTATTTCCCAAAAATATAAAGCAATGTGAGTAAATGAAACTAATTATCAAGCTAAATAAATCAAAGCAAGAGTAAAAATGGATAAGCAAGAGTTTATTAAAATGTAATGGATATTAATTAAAATCAGAAAATGAGAATTTTACTATATTTACTGCTATATTTTCTCCGTACTATACAGTAAGGAAGCTTGGTCTTTAAATAAAAAAACAAATGTCAAAACTATTAAGATGTTGGTGTTATAGGAGATTGGGGGTGATATTGTGGATATGAATACGTGATATCTGCCACTAGTGTCATCTGCTACCTACTCAAAATTTGAGGCATCTGATACCTGCCTCCCCCTCCCCCTAGCAGACCCACCGCCTCACACTATACGCATCCACTGGTAATGACCGATGGGGAAATTCTAGTTTTCTATATCTAGTTTTAAGCTGATAATGATGGCTTTACTTGTATCAGTTTCTACTTAGTGTACCGACATAATAATATTTACTTCGTAAATAATAATATGTATTTCGTGTGTGTGTGTGTGTGTGTTATATATTTTGCTATGGAACTACCTACTACCATCCGAGGGAAGCCATGCGCACACTATGAAGGAGCGCATATAATGTGAAAACTAAACAAGACGGGACGGTAATTTGGGCGTGTGATAAAAGTAGGTCAATGAGGTGTCGAGGAACATTGTCGAGCAAGGATGGTGAAATAATTTATTCAAGTGAACATCAATGCAGACCTCCGGACAATGCACGCTTAGAAGTGATGAAGGCTGTCGCTCAAGCGAAGAAGCGAGCTCGTGAGGAGACGACCACAGTCGCTGCTATATACTCCGAAGAATTGGGAACCCTGCACAACAGAGGTTATGATTTTGTAACCGAGATGACAGAAGAACAAGTTACAAGGAGGGCTTTATATCGCCACAGAGACAAATCACAAGGTAAGCAGGAAGAACCCCAATATTTGGATGAAATCATTTTTGATGCGGATATGCTTACAATGGCCAATGGCGAGAATTTTCTATTAAAAGACGATACCGCAGGAGAACGACTCATTATATTTTGTGTAAAAGTAGGAAAAGAAATAAGACGAAATTTTTTAAGGACGGCACGTTCAAGAGCTGCAGCAAACAGTTCCCCCAAATTTATACAATTCACGCAGATTTTGGTAGTTCTAAACGTGAAACAAATATATATCCTGTTGTTTTGCACTACTTCCAAACAAAAAGAAATAAAACTACAGTAGACGGTTTCGTCTCCTTCTAGAAGCCATACCAGACTGGAAACCAGCTTCAATGACCATAGATTTTGAATCGGCAGCAATTTTAGCACTGAAACATGTATTTCCTACAGCAAAAATACAAGGTTGCTACATTCAATTAAAGAGGTGGCTTTGGAGAAAGGTGCAAGGATTAGGTCTTTGTACGGATTATATGAAGAATGAAGGGGTGAGTATGACTATCAGAATGTGTGCTGCTTTGGCGTTTCTTCGGATCGAAGACGTGTCAGACGGTTTTGTTGAAATCCATTCGATCAATATTTGGAGTGACTGATGTGACAATCTTGAAGAACAAAAAAACCACAAAAATATGACGAGCTATTAGGTAATATAAACTTGAAGCACAAAAATATTAAAAACAGTAAACAACAATAATGAAGAGCCATTAGGTAATAATAACCTTAAAATACAAAAAAATAACAAAGCAAAAACCAGAAAAAAATGACGAAGCCCATGACTGATTTTAACCTTGCCTATATGCAATGTATAGTTGAAGGGCTCATGAATTCTGACCGGTATGTTTGTGTTCTTGAGCCCCGATATAGTTGTATGTAGCCAGTCCAAAGCCTGGATAAAGAGTGATGGGAATCAGTTGTTAACTACAGAGGATGTTTGAGTTTTGTTTGCATAATTGCAGAGTCCTAATTAGCGCCCCCTCCCCCTCCAGGGCGGCCGCTCTTACCCCAGCCCCTAACAGGTAGCAAATGACACTGGTAGGAAAAAACACTGGTGGCAAATAACTGGACACCGTGGATAGAAAGAGTAACATATGAGCGAAATTAAGGAAGAACGTGAAATGAAAACAGCTACAATGAGGTGAAACAAAGAGTCTCTGGGCAGTATAATAAAGGAAGAAAAATACTACTGCGACTCATAGTTCAAGGAAAGAAAAGGAACCAAACGTATTAGACGTAGACGAATTTCCTAGTATTTTATTTTTATTACTGAAATCGCAGAAGTTGGGGAGGCATAACCATTTAGAGTCCCAGTAAACACAATACAAATAGAGATGATCATATAAACCTCTGATAAAACATGCGAGTAGAACAATATTAATATTAGGAAGAAATAGGATCTGTATATTGTAGAAGAACACAATTTTGTCTTAAATGGACAACTTTTTTATCAAGTCATATTTATAATTTCCAACAACATTTAAATGTGATATTTTGATATACGTCTGAAGCAATAAAAGAAATCTTTTTCCTAAAGCAATGACCGTGTTCTGTATAAAACAGTTATAATAATATAACAAAAGAAGACATAATTGAGAAATGAACAGTAGTTGTCACATTATTTTTAAAGTTCTAAAATTTAGATAAAATATTTTTTCAAATTAAATATTCTACAAAATCTTTAAAAAAAAGGAATCAGACATATTTTCCATTAAGAAACTCGTTCAAGATTATTTTTTGAGTAATTTCTATGGTTATGGCTGAAATTACAATAAAAAGTAATTGAATTTTGCTCAAATTGTATTAGAAATTTACTTAGTTATGTCTACACGTACCTATCAACTAGTGTAATAGTAATACAATTTCATCTAACACATGAATTTTTAAAAAGGTAAATTTACCATTGGATTTATTACCGGTATATTTACATTATTCATTGTTTACGTTTCCTGAAGCGAATGACAAATACAATATTTTGTTTTAAGTTAAAGATTTCTATCTTGAACAAAACATTTGAATTTCCACGCAGGGTTGTTTGACATCTTTAGCGTATCAAACGAAGGAATCAAAGAAAGTATTTTCCCTGTGACAATATAAATTGGCGGAAACAAACGTCAAACCACTTTCCTTTGAAGAGGAACTTCCACTCTCGATTTAATGGCATATATATTCAGAGCCTTTGCTGGAATTTGCATGACGCGGATTTAATTTCTTATGGGTTCACATCTTGGAAATCAATTTTGCAGTTTTACCTCTCGTCAAGTATTTAGTTTGCTGTGTAACGTTCTGACACATAATTTGTGGGTTTGAATCCAGTTACTTTTCCTTTAATAGGAGGTAGAATTAAAATAAGTTTATATACCTCCCCTGGTGGGGGGGATTAGATATAAAAATTCACCAGGTGTGAGGTATGAGATATATTTAACTGGAATTAAATTACCTCATCTGGGGAGACTGATTAGATATGAGATGTCACATCGTGTCAGGGATTAGATATATGAACTCACCTGTTGTGAGAGATTCGATATATAAACTCACCTGGTTTGGGCAATTAGATATACGAACTCACTTTTGTAAGGTATTATATATATGAACTCTCCTGGTATGAGGATTTTCTTATATAAACCCCATTGTAAGGGGCATGAGATATATCAATTCCCCTATATATATCGGATTAGATATATGAACTTACTTGGTGTGAAGGAATAGATATATGAACAGCCCTGGTGCAAGGGATTACATATATGAACTCCCCTGGTGTGAGGGGTTAGATATATGTACTCACCTGGTATTAGGTGTTAGTAGTATGGACTCACTTGGTATGGGGACTATATATATATATATATATATATATATATATATATTTTTTTTTTTTTAAACTCCCCTAGTGTGCGGTATGAAATATATGCAATTTTGTGTTATGAGGGATTAGATATATGAACACTCCTGGTGCAAGGGATTTTATATATGAACTCCACTTGGTGTGAGGTATTACATATATGAACTCCCCTGGTGTGCGGTATGAAATATATGCAATTTTGTGTTATGGGGGAATACATATATGAACACTCCTGGTGCATGGAATTAGATACATTAACTCCCCTGGTATTACGGGTTAGATGTATGGACTCCCTTGGTATGTGGGATTAGATATATGAACTCATCTGGTGTAAGGGATTATATATATATATATGAGCCACATTGGTATGAGGGGTACCCCCTTGGTGTATGGAAGTATGTATTGGAACTTACCCTATGTAAGGGATAGACATATGAACTCTCTTGGTATGAGGGATTAGATATATGAGATGCCTGGTATGAGTGGTGAGATATGTAAACTCCCATGGTATGTGGGATTGAATATATGAGCTCACTTGGTGCGGGATTCTTAGAGATATGATCTCCACTGGTATGAGGAATTTTATGTATGAACTCTCCTAGTATGGGGCTTTAGATATATGAATTCTCCTAAAAGAGGGATTAGATATAAGAACTCCCCTGTAAGGGGGCTTAGATATATAAACATACCTAGTATGGGGTTAAGATAAATGAATTCCTTTATGGGGAGGATTAGATATATGAATTCGCTTGAGATGGAGTATTGATTAAATAGCTATAATTTATTATAGTTAAATTGAAATGTAAAAGCAATTAAGTTATTATAATTAATAAATAATTATAAAATCTTAGCTAGAAATCAAAATACTTTCACAACCATTTTGTACATTTTGCTAACAAATTTCCTATCAAATCGGATATTTTATTGGAGTTTTTACAATGGATTTGTTTTAAAATAAAATTCCCACCATCTAAAACCTTATGATAATATACAAAGTTAAGGTTATAAATTCGTGCATATCCCTATCTTTCGTGGTAGAAGGTGATGGAATCTCCCCTTAATATACTGTGTCGCCATTGTCTTACTATATTAATAATAATAATAATAATAGGTTAAAAACCAAAAAAACCTAGATACAGTTTTAACATATTATATTTCTTCAACTAAACGCTGACGTGAAATGGGGATTGTATTAGCTCTATCAGTTACTCTATTATTAAACATAGAAAGTTTACTAGGGTGACTTGGTTAGAACTATTTAAAGTGAATGTATTTTTATTGCATGTATAAAACTATTATTAGAGTTGTTCCTAATACTCAAAAGACATATGAAGGCTAAAACATTAATGGCCTCGATTTCATGAGTTAATTTAAAGAGCTATTGTTTACTGTTTTTAATATTTTAGAAATTATCTAATATTTACTTAAAAATTAACACACCAAATTTCTCGTCGACTCACCGTAACCAAATTGTAGGAAAATTTGTTAGACTTTTGTCTAATTCCGTCATGAAAGATTCTGCCTTTGTTGGTGATATACAATTTCCCATCTCTATACCATCTACTTGTAGATAGCACTCTTTATGTAAAAAATAATTTTACCTCCTGCGAGCCTCGTCCAGTTTTAAAAATACATTTTTTTTTTTTTTTAGTGATTCTACATTAATTACGCCTGAACGATCTTTTAAAGCTCTTAAGGCTATAATAATATGTGTGTAGGTTAGATTCTACTAACTCTAATTCGTTCGATCGACGAAACTTTTCCGTTGAAAATAATGCTTATTTACAAGAGTTTATGGTTGAATTATGACAACATCGAAAGACATAAATGAAAGTCACTTACCTCACAATGTTGTTGGTCAAAATATTAAATCATAATAATAAAAGAAACACAGCTATACTCACTGAACGCAGTTACACGTGCAGTTACAGAACCCATAAACACATGAAGTAGTTCTAGTTTTGTCCGCAAGGTATCGGTACTACGAACGAGATTGAGTTCACGCACATACCACATCCAAACTCATTTCCTTACTGGGTAGATATGACCCCAGCCACGACACACACAGACGGCCGCTGTCCTTACGGACAGTTTAGCTCCAACCAAAACACCAAAATAAAAATATACATACTAATAAATTCTGCTTCACAGTTATGTTCCAGGTGCCCAGGGCCGCAGCATAGCCCCAACGGAAGTACTAATTTGACTGCATGCCTTTTTAGTTTTGAATAAGCAGCAGAAGAAGAGGTGCGTGTCATTCCTGCGATAGACTCACCAACAAGGTATTTAGGTAATAAGGTATGCCTTAGCAAAAGGTGATCCAAGACCCCAGGGTTCCTGCATGACCTGTAGCGGGATTTTGCCTGGCAGGGTTTCTTTCTTGCTAGGTTTTTTCATCCCGCTCTTAGCGCGTCACTTACCGTACTGTTTCATATCACTATCTCCTGATTCTCCATAGAAAGAGCTTATGAGTTTCATACATGGGCAATCAATCCCGTTTCCTTCAATCGCGGTAGGGATACTAACCCCATGCGAATGTGAGACGGAGGTAGCTCGCTAGAGTTGACTGCCACGAAGGCTGGGCGGGTTTTGGGAGATCAGACCCCGGTAAAAAAAAATTGTGGAAGTTTAGATTTAGTTAAAGTCGCGGAATATCTCATTACTGGTATTTCCCTACTGGGGAACAACGACTAAACATCAAACGAAACGAAAATTTACCTACTTCTAAGTTCAACCTATTTTATTTTATCTATAGCCTGTAGTCTAATATTTTTTGTGATAAAAACCTGTCCGTATCCAAATTTTAGACTGTTAAATTCCATGGGTAATTTATTTGAAAGAAGGGGAGTAGATTCCCGAACAATAGGTCTCATGGATTTAACTTCTTTGTAAATTTTAGGCAAGCAATAGAAAATAAGTTAATATACTTTTACTTATCCATTTCTTTTTCAGGTATTGCACACAAACAAACTCACAAACACACATCCTCACAGAAACATTCCTGTATGACTTCCACAACATGTTACAAATATAACTAAATAATAAAAATGTAACAACATACTATTTCACTGAATTTTCAACTTTGTTCCAAAAAAACTATTTGCATTTTTAAACATAAATATTTGAAACTTTTAGTCGAAAGATCGTTATATTTTGGCGGTCTATCGTAGACGTGGCTTTTCGTGTTACCAATTTACTACTTTACGTTCAAATGATTCATAAAATTGTGGGCTATTTTTAGAAAAAATATAAGACATTATAATTAAAACAATATTGTTTTGTACTGAAGTTGAAAAAATTTGTCCAGTAATATGTCTCAGAATACACTCTGGGATATTTTTGTCATTTCTTCATAGCATCTTGCGTTTAACGTAGAATTTTCACTTATTGTTTTTCCACTTAAAAACAAGCTTATCGATTTATCTCGGCACAAAACATTTTATTTGCCTTAGGCGTACATACTTCTTTTCTGTTTTGTTACTTGTTTTGATAAAATGTTTCTTTTAGTGATACTTTGACGTCATAATATTAGTGTTATATAGTTGAATTAATAATTATTTATCACTTACTTATTGTTACTTTAATAATGAATACGATTTTGTTTGACCTTAGTGTAGATTTATAATAATAGTTATATACCATTGTCGACCCTGAGAGGTCAACTATGCGCGAAATGTTTTGGTAAAACATAAGCACACAGTCTGAGTGTGTACACAAACTGTAAACATAACAAACGGACTAGGTAATGGTACTTGAAGGTTGGAGCCGTTTAATGTAACTGTCCAGAGATTATCAAGTGCATCAACGGTTATGTGATGCGGAAATGCATAATATCAGGAGTGGAAGTTACCGATAAGTACAATACCCAGTGGTGCAGAAAGTATAAAATGCACTCTGGTGTAAAGTATGAGATTTGATTTGGTGAAACCTTTTTATAGAAATTGGTAATATTATTTGCAATAATTAGAGAAGAACACTTTACGTAATTTTTTGTAATATCGTTTACATATAGATGTACAGAAATACGTCAGTGAAACAAAGAAATATAATGAATTGAATAGAAAAAGAGATGGATTTTAACATGAATAAGGGAATAGAGGAAACGAGAAACTGTTATATGACCCAGGTGAAAGAAAGAGGAATGATAATAAAAATCATACGGTGAAACAAAGTAGATAAAAAAGAAAACGTTTCAAAAAGAGAAAATCAGAAGACAAAGAAGAAAGAGATAAGAGGTGTGACGTGAATGGAAGGTAGATTGAAGGCCGAAAGAGAGATGAATGTAAAAGAGAACGAAGAAGATGATACACAGTAAAATAATTACCTATTATTGAAAAGAGTACTTTTGGCATTAGCTTTTTTCTTACTCAATATCCAAGACACCAATTACGAAGATAGATGACGGCAGTAATTGTTAAGTAAACCTTTAAATTATTTAAATTACTCTATAATAAGAGTTCAATCCATATATCTGTAATTACAAATGTCTATAACGATATGCAATGCAACCTTTAATAAACACTTAGTTAACCTGGCCTGAGTAACGGAATTAATTCACTGCAGTACAACCAAAGATGTCTGCTGGGGGCAAAGAGGGTGTTTATACAAACAGAATTATATATATATATATATATATATATATATATGTGTGTGTGTGTGTGTGTGTGTGTGTGTGTGTGTGTGTGTGTGTGTGTGTTTGTGTGTGTGTGTGTGTGTATAAGTGTGTGTGTGTGTTTTTGCGCGCGCGCGTGTGTGTGTGTAGCAGGATTTCTACATCTAATGTATATTTTAAGAATATATATCTTGAGTAAGAGTTGGTCTTCATCCTGGTTG